>KL197717.1:1237148-1300702 GCA_000697665.1 Jaapia argillacea MUCL 33604
GTCTAGTCCAACACTCTACTAGCACCGTGACTTCTATACTGCGGCCTTATGATGTTTTTTCTATTTATGTAATACGTAGACGACGATGTGTGGGAAACCTTTCAACTGTACTCGCTTGAAGTCCTGCGAGTGCGATAGGGGTATGACGGCCCGCTATTCAAACACAAGCTTATTCCGGACCTGATCACCGGCGAAGATGATCAACACAAACCGGGGTTACCCGAGAGTGTGCAAGTGGGAGTAATCAGAAGAACGGCTTTTGTATTCTAGGGGGGGCTTTTCCATGCAGTAAGGTTTCAAGGACTGGTGTGGTACCTGCAGGAGTAGTTCCGGCAGAAGGACCAGTGTTCGAAGGCGTGTCGAAGTCGAAGCCCACGGACGGCGTCGGCGTATGAATAGGCTGGGTCGCGAAGGTAGCTGCAACGATATTTGCTGGTATAGATTTTGATGGTCATATGTCGGATGTCGAAACTAGTCTCGAGCGTCTTGACGCGGTATAGGTCGGTGTCGACGTCGGATACTCCTGCGCTGCCGTATGCGAGCAACAAGGGCGGTTGGGTAACAAGAAAGTCTTGAGCTAATGTCAGCAACAAACAACAACCAGGGATGTGGCTGGCAGCAGCGCTGGATGAAGAGTGCGAGTAGCGATCAAGGAGTAATGAGGTCGACCGATGACACACGAGAGTGGCTGGTTTGGAATAGACCAGCTCAAGACTGGGTTTTGCATTAGGATGGTACAAGTTTATATACTACATGACTAGCTAAGAATAGTCCGATGGTGCAATAAGGCGTCATACCGAGATCTTAATGCTACTGGTCAGAATACTAACGAATGTTCTACGGGTCAGGTGATCAAAAGTAAAAAGAACGTGACACCACTCGACGCGGGTACTTCGGGTCGTGAATGGGGACGATATGTCAACGCCTAATTGGAGTGGAGAGAGAGCCAGCCCCACCAATCGCCAATGCCAAGGCACCCACGAACCTGAAAGACTGCCCCGAGCCCAGATAACGGAGTTTGAAACCCCGACACGTCCCCAACCCACACACCTTCACTTTTCGACTTCCATCCAGAGGATGCCGACTGTGGTTCGTGATACTCCACTCCAGGCCATCGAATCACTCCCAGATTCGCGCCCCTCGACCTGCGTACAGGTGTCAAGGCTACGCACCTATCGACCACTCCCACTCCCGCCCCTCAACTCTGCGCCACCTAACGACACGCCCACTACGCTTCAGCCTCTACACTCCGACATCCGCCTTATGGAGAGACCAACTAATCAGGCTAGAGACACATTCTGGCGAATCCGCTCGACACGCCAAGATTTCTTACAAACCCCTCCGCCTTCATACACCGAATAGATGACTTATTGCCCTCCTTCGATTCTTCGTATCTCTTGCATTTCATCTTCGATTTCGACAACACCTTTTTGTTCCACGCCTGACAACGACAACAGCTTTCCTTGATTGTATCGATATGCTGCATAAATGTGTACGATAGTTCCTTCTCCTCGGGTTCAAGTTGGTGAACCCTCCACTCCGGAACGTCTCAGAGCAATCGAACAAAACCCCATGAAAAGCCGAGAGGCAAAATCGCATAAAGGTGGCATAGATTCAAAAATATCTCGCAAAAAGAAATCTAAGACGTCTATCAACAGCTTCGAGTCGAGAATGGTATGAAATAATAAGCGCCCCTCGCACCTTTGGTCACAAGCTGGTGGCGAGAGTCACGGAGGATGAATAGGATAGTGATGGAATAAGTTCAATTACTCCAAACAGAACAACGTGGCAATGTCCAATCCCTTAAGCCTAAGAGATGCTGTCCCAACAAATCTCCCGAAAGAAAAGGCTATAATAGTCGAACATGAAAACACAGCGAGGAACGAATCTAGGAGAGTCCGTGAATTAGCCAAGATCTCAGATCATGCTGAAAAGTGATGGTGCTCACCCAAAAAGAAAACCATACGCGATCCAGTCATGAAAAGGCCATTAATCCCATCAAACACACCAACCCCACCAACGCACTCCATCCCAAATACTCCCTCGCAACAGCACCACTCGTAACATTCTCCACAAACCCAGTCCCACAAGCTTTCGCAGCAATCTGCGCCGCTCCCTTGTAAGTATCCTGCAACTCGCTGAGATTCCCAAGTTGTTGAGCGTACAACCCCATTAAACTCTTCGTACAAGAGCTGCACGTGGGGACCGATGTGTTTGGTAGTGAGATGCCCAAAGGGAGCGAGTAGAAGTACAGGTCGGAGGGGTTGGTATTTCGGACTGCGTCGATGTAACAGTACGTGTTTGCAGATGGATCGGCGAGACAGCCAGCGGTGCGGAGAAGATCGAATGCTTGTAAACCTGTGTACAACCGTCAGAAACTTGGGGAGTTCATTGGAAGAGTAGGACGAACCGATGAGAGCATTTACAGCCAGAGAGACCCTATCCCCCAAGTCAACTGAACAAACGTCCTGCAAAGCCTTTGCAAACCACGCCATATTTGCCGAACATTGTGCGGTATCGGCGTTCGTGTTGCACGTTCCCCAAACGATGGTATTCAAGGCTGTCAAATTGGTTTGAGCCTGCTTAAGGCATCATTCGAGTTCAGCACCGGGTTCAATTGATTTTGTGGTCAGCATTCTTCTTATAGCGAAGCCATGCGAGGAGTAGGACGAGAAAAAGACAGGAAGATGGAGACGGAGGGTGCTCACAGTCAAGAAGGCCGCCGAACTCTGGGATAACAACGAGAAAGGACGACAGGTTCTAAACGCTGCTGTTTGTGTCATGTTGAGGAAGAACGCATTGCAGCTTTGTGTCGAAAAGTTCTCTGATAGCGACGTATCGAATGGTTGTGGGAACGGCGTTGGGAGGACGGGAGGGGCAGCGGGGATCGTTGGGACGGCGCCCACGCCACTAGTGCCTGTGGCGGTGCCAGTACCTGTCGTCGTCGGAGTGGGTGAAGACGAAGGAAATGCAATTCCGGCCGATGACGCGGGAGCCCCGGTCATGCCAGGAGAGGAGGCAACCGCGGGGTCTCGTTTGTGTTGATGGTGATGAACCTTCCAATCGGTTAGCGTGTTCGACCACGTCCGCCAGTCTGTTGGAGGGTTGGAAGAAAGGGCGTCGAAAGCGACCGGATGAGAAATGTAGCGCGTCGTCAAAGTGATTAGGATCAGGACAGCTGGCACAAGAAAGAGGGTCCATGTCGTTCGCCGACCAACTTTCTTTTTCGTGTCCTGAGGAGGTGATTGAAGAGGGACCGGGCGGAGCTTAAGAGGGGATATGGGTGGTGATGGCGAGGGCGAGGGGGATGGGGATCTGGAGGGAACGGATAATAGTGACGAAGAAGGGGAGGTCGAGAGGTGGGAGTGGGTGGTGGTGGTTGTGTTGGAAGATGGTAGGGGTGACGGCGGTGGCGTGAACATCACATACGAATTATTTTGAGGGTAGCTGCCAATGCAATCTGGCTAAGGAGCGTGTTGTAGAAAGAGCGTATGATCTGTATAGGACTGTTTGGAGAAGCAACGGATAAGGCAGACGATTGATGCCTACAAACACTCCATGTCAGATGTGCTACAATGCGACGAGATGGCTCCAGACTCACTTTGAGGCAAATTCCGCTGACCAACGCCCACACCTTCGCCTCTGGTGAACGATGTGTTGAAACGCAAACAAATATTCTCACCAATCAAGAACACGCGTTCAAAGAGCGTCAGGAAAAGGAGTGTAGGTTAGAGAGATGTGTTGGCGACTTGGATATCGTAACTGGCGAAAATATACCAAATCTGTTGAGTTACCCAAGCGTAACTGGGGAAAGCTCTGTCGCTCACCTCGGAATGCGCGCTCGTAGACGGGAAAGAACAAACCCGAAAGGCAAGAAAGAGGTTGCAAGCGTGGTGGAAACCGCAAACAAAATTGGGTCCTGCGCCCACGGAATGTGCTGATCGCCCTGATCATTGTACCTTGAATTCAGTTCAACGTCACAGGACGTCACCTTGTGACGAGTCACTCTTCGGGGCCTGGCTTCCCTGTCGATCAGAGTTCCAAAAACAGCACCGAAGCCCTACATCGCTTGATGTTGTTTTCTCCATTCTCCTTGCCAACGCAGCACTCCTTGCTACGTCTGATATCAACCCGACATGTTGTGGAGTGTTTCTTTCCCTTGCTTGGTTCCAAGCAACACGTGAATACTCGATGTCGCTAGCACTCTCCAAAGACGCCAAGGAACTTGTCTTAACCGAGCGGCGTCCGAGCCGGGTTCCAGGATGGGTTTTCGATCCTTCTGCTCTCGCTTGTGCTGCTTCGTCGTTTCGACCCACCGGGTGCCAAGCCGTGGTTGGGATCTGGGGCGACGGGTTTCTGCAGCCGCGGACATTCCCCTCGAAGTGGTTATCCGCTGGCGTGAGTTGAAGAGTAACACGTGTCGAGGTAACCTCGTTCTCGTGAACTTGCATTTCTTGTTGCACGTCCACTTCTGGACATTGACTCCATTGAGAAATGTGCTTGCGGATTCCGGTGAATTAGAGGCATTGTGATAAGTCTTGCGAGATTCCGAGGGATTGCAATTGGTCATGATACATGGTTGTGTTGAGGCATTACAACATAACTGCTTTTCTTCTAGACTATTGCTTTGCATTGATAGGCATTGACAGTATCCTAACCTTCCCTGTGGACTTACAACTTTCTGACTGTGCTGTCCATTTTCTGATCTAGTTTGCATCATCATGTAGGTTGGGTTAAGTTCCGTGTTGGAGTTTCAACACCTATTTCTCATTTATTTTCCTTTGCCATTGCCAGCATATCCACTCACAACCCTACTCAAACTGACTGTTGGCAGTTGCCAATCTGTTGTCAGATAGAAGAATCTTTTTCTTTCAAATCTACTTTGCTCAGTGCCTAAATGGAAAATACTCATCAGGTTCTGAAATCCCAAATTTCACAGGCTTTCTTCATTCTGGCATAACTTATCAGTTACCTAATGTGGAGCCTTAGCACTCAATCACTCTCATGTCTGGACTGTCTGTTTCATCCAAACTCCTTTGCAGCCCAATTGAACCCATCTGCAAAAACATTCTTGTTACTGTCATCAGACTTCTCAGTCAATCAAGTTGGCTCACAATCAGTTGAAGATTTCCTTTCAAACATTTTTGAGAGTATACAATGAATTAACATGTTTCTAGTTAACAGTAAGAATAGCTTGGATGGAAAAGTTTCCCAGCCAGTATTTGAAAGTTGCCAGAGTGTTTTTTCAATCATTATAGTGCTTTTCATAAATATGCAGAAAGACAAAAATCTGCTTGAGGCCTGCTGCAAGCTAGCACGGCTCATGCCGTCCTTCAGTTATCTCATCTGCAGGGCTAAGTGGTGCAAAATGGTCTCTTGTGGATGTTCAACGCACCTGTTGCTTGACCAAAAGGGCCCAGGACCCAAAAAATCCATCCAAATTTGGTTCTGAGCCCCACCAGCCACATTGCCGGCTCCCTCCTGGAAGCCTGGTGATGCCAAGAATTGAAAGTGACTGAGGAGACTCAAAAGAGCTTTCCACATATTAATGAAACACACTGTAAAGGGTTGTATAGTAAGCTGTAGCAATTTCACTCCCAATCTGAGACAAACATCTAGGTCTAAATACTTCATGGCATCTTAGCCAAGTGGTTACGGCGACAGATTAGAACATAATAGTACTTATCTGTTTCCCTTTGGGAGCGTAGGTTCGAGTCCTGCAGATGTCAAGTGCTTTTGCTATCAAATTACTATCATTTTTCATCTTGGATGAAGTAAGGATGAAGATATTAGTGAGCAACTGCCCCAGTAAGGCTGAGAGAGCCCAACATATTTTTTTCCTGATACTACAGTCATTTTCAAATCTGGGATAATCTATCCAAAAAAAAGAAAAAAGATACAGGTGGTAGCTTCACATCTACTGCACTGTCCACTTTCACCCTGATACTAGTCAGACTGGAAAAATCATCTCAACAACACTATGAAATAGATTGACAAAACAACCAAATTTCTTGTTAAACAATTCACTAAGTCCTTCAAATTCAAGTGTCTTTCTGGCAACCACTTGCAGGTGGTTTTGGTCAAAAAATGGTGTAAGGGTTACTGTGATTAGTGTGGTAGTTGCTGAGGTTCAAGTAAATTGTTCCTGCAAAACTTTTTTTGATTTTCTTTTTGGATTCTGACTATATAGTTTCAAAAATAACTGTGGTAGAATAAATATGTGAGAATATATAGGTATAACTAGGATTCAGGTGGGAGTATAGTAATGCTAATCTCAAATCAAACCCTGTGAGAACAGACACGATTGAGAGCAAGAATAGCCTGAGCTGTAAACATATGATAAACTCAGTTGAATGATCAAACTCAGAACAATGTCAATAGCTTGTCTTAGATGTGTCAAAAGTAGGATTATTCAAATTTAAGAGTTTCAATCATGTTTACATTTATGTATCTAGAGGGATTAATACAGAATTTCAGGTGTAGAGAAGCCTCTAGGATGATATTTCACCATTGAGATTTAAGGATGCTAAGCAAGGTTTATTTGACCAGCCAATGACATATATAAATGCCAGAGAGCCAAGGTATGAACTTTGATGATGACAATGTTCAACAAGTTCCTAGGTATGAAGTTAGGTGTTAATCTGTATTGCAATTGAAAGCACACCTTCCTGCCAAGGGGAAACTTCTTCAAGCACAAATTCAAGTCCGAAGTTGATGTTTCAACGTCCCTTGCCTTTAGCCAAGGTATCAAAACAGGTGTTGGCTGTTTCATGCACTATGGAAACCTGTTGTCTGAGAGGGAGGTTATGCCAGTTACAATGCAGGATGAACATGCTCACCAGGGTCTCTGGTTGCATCGGAACACCCATACCATCTACATTCAGATTACAACATATGTGTTCTACTCCGCTGAACAAGGGTTGGCGACCAGGCGAATGCACCCATGGTCTCCAGAAAGCCATCATTCGCGGAGATGGATGAAGCCAACGGGACTCATGGGTCAGTTCCAGAAGCTTGAATGGCGAAGAGCACACTGAGTAGTCTCTCATCAGGAACGAAGTATTCGACGTCCAAACCCAACCTTCTCGACGGAGTAGTTGAGGATGTCTGCTATGTTGGCGACCGTCATAAGCTGAGTGACGTGATAGTTCCACGGATAATTTTCGCGGATTTGGTATTTGACGCGCTTTTCGCCTTGGAGATGGACCTGTAAAGACAATCCCTCGCGGGACCCAGGGTAGGAATCACTTAAGAGGCACCGTTTATCACGAATATATCTGGTGGGCAGGGTAGATTCGGATGTAAGTCCCGTCATGATCAGAGAACGGGAGGAAGGGCGACACCTTTTCACGAAGGCTGCCGATAACGCGAGGGCAAGATGGCGAGCGCTGCTTCATCGATGGATGTACGAGCTTATCTGCACTTTCATCCTTTGTCGAAATTGCACAACAAACAGAGGAGCAGACAGTGTCGCGACTGGAGTCATCAGTGACCCAACTGTGCCATGATTGTACCTGGGCCGTTTCGAAAGGGGCGCAAGGGTGTCGAATTGCGACGAGACACAAGTTGGGAACGTGAAAGCTCGCTACCAGGCTTTCAGCAATGACAAGGGATACAAAGGTGCCAAGATTTCATTATTGAGACGGAATCCATGCTATCGGGGCACAAGGCAATTTGGGCATGGAACGACCGTGGGACTTTTCGAATCTTGTCCGCTACCACCAACTTCAACGCCCAACGTCGTCAGCTCTTATCCCATCCGATTTTTCCAACTTACATCCAAACTCTGGTCGCGATAAATCTAGCACGAGTTGCCAAACATCAATACCTCCGGAACTTGTAACTATTCGCCACAGATCCGCGCACGGACCTCCCATTTTCCGCCTCGTTAACCCCCGGTCCACGTTTCCTGTACCCCGCCCATAAACCTCCCGGTTCCCTACTTTATTGACTAGTAGAAACTAAATCATGTCTCAACAACAATCCCGAGCGTCGTCATCTGCATCGTAAGTCAAATTTGACGATTTTTTCTGGTTGTATGGGTCGTTTACGTCTATTATCGCGGGTAGCGCATCCACGCAGAACGACTGGAAGAACGGTCTCCGCCCGCCACCAAAAGACTTCCGTCCTCAAACAGAAGATGTTACAGCCACCAAAGGCATCGAATTCGAGGATATGTACATCCGCCGCGAACTCCTTATGGGCATTTTCGAAGCCGGTTTCGAGAAGCCCTCCCCCATCCAAGAAGAGGCAATTCCTATCGCCCTTACCAAACGAGACGTACTCGCCCGTGCAAAGAATGGCACAGGCAAGACAGCTGCATTCGTCATACCTTCATTGCAACAAATCGACGTTAACAAACACAAGATCCAGGCACTAATCCTCGTTCCCACACGTGAGCTGGCACTACAGACGAGTCAAGTATGCAAAGTGTTGGGCAAACATATGGGTGTGCAGGTCATGGTTACAACGGGAGGGACGACCCTGAAGGACGACATTTTGCGATTGTCGGAAGTCGTCCACGTGCTCGTCGCTACTCCTGGTCGTGTGCTGGACTTGGCAGGGAAGGGCGTCGCTGATTTGAGCGAGTGCCCGGTCTTTGTTATGGACGAAGCCGATAAGTTGCTGTCGCCCGAGTTCACGCCCGTCATCGAACAACTGCTGGGGTATCTCCCCAAGGATCGCCAGGTCATGCTTTTTAGTGCCACATTCCCCATGATTGTCAAAGACTTCAAGGTGCGTTCTGCGCGTTGTTCGTCAGAGCCTGACTCACGATCGTTGTAGGAGAAACACATGAGCTCACCATATGAGATCAATCTCATGGAAGAATTGACCCTCCGTGGTGTCACCCAATATTACGCCTTTGTTGAAGAACGACAAAAGGTTCATTGTCTGAATACACTGTTTTCTAAGGTATGGATCCTCGCCCTTCAGTCGCTAATCGTTCTCATCGTTGCCTCAGTTACAAATCAACCAATCCATCATCTTCTGTAATTCCACCAATCGAGTCGAGCTCCTCGCCAAAAAGATCACCGAGCTGGGGTACTCTTGTTTCTACTCACACGCCAAGATGCTTCAATCTCACCGTAACCGCGTTTTCCACGATTTCCGTAACGGCGTCTGTCGTAACCTCGTCTGCTCCGACCTCTTAACCCGCGGTATCGATATCCAAGCAGTCAACGTCGTCATTAACTTTGATTTCCCCAAGAACTCCGAAACCTACCTCCATCGAATTGGTCGATCTGGCAGGTTCGGGCATTTGGGTTTGGCGATCAATTTGGTTACATATGAGGATCGGTTCAGTCTTTATAAGATTGAACAGGAGTTGGGAACGGAGATTCAACCGATCCCGCAGTTTATCGACAAGGCGTTGTATGTCGCTCCCAGTGGCGGGTCTGGAGAGGAGCAACAACCCCAACAGCCGAAGCCCCAACAGTCTGCTAGTGCGACGCAGAAACAACTCCAGCAACAATCAGGTGGTGTTGTACAGCAGAAGCAACCGCAGACGCAACCTCCGAGACAACAGCAAGCCCCTCCACCCCCACCTCCGTTGACAGTTGCGGCGCAGCAAGCACAAGCGGGACAGGTTCTATATCAGAGTACGATTCCTCCGCAGCAACAGCCGCAGCAGGCTATGCGACCGAATGGGATGGCTCAGGTACAACCTCAGCTCGCAGCACAGAGGGCGTATGCTGGTGGTCCCGGGCCTGCTGGGCCAGGGTACAATAGGGGAGGTGTAGCCGTGCCGAGATGAAGCGGTTTAGGGCGAGGTTTCGAGTGCGGGGTGATTGGTGAAGGATGGGTGGAAGGGCGGTTGTGAGAGGGGTGTGAATGTGATTTGTGGTGGAGAGGTTGTGGGAATGGAGGCGGGAGGTGGTGGTGGGAAGGGGAGGAGGTTGGTGGGAAGGATAGGTGGCGACGGTTCCTAGTGCTTCCTCCCAATGACTTCGAGCGCGACAGTCACAATGATTCGAAAGGGTACTCTTGTTCAATTTTTACCACCACCTTCGCTTCGTGTTCTTTTTTTTTGCTTTCTTTATTTTATTCTGCTTTCCCACCTCACCTTGACTTTCAGAGCTCCTTGTTGACCTCCCAAGGTTGTAGCATATCATCTCGTCATTACTTACCTCCCCTCTTCACTTTCTTCGTACCCTTTCGTTTTGGTGTTGGCCAGTCGTGTCTTGGACGTTGTTGGGATGTGATGTTGTGGGTTCTGGTGGTGGAGGGTTGTGCGGAGGGTATCTCTGTTTCCATACTCTGTCGCTTACATTTAGGCCTCTGCTTTTGCCACCAATCCAATGTTGGGTGTCAGATACTCGTGTGTCGGGATTGAAGAAGGCGTGAGTTGTGTGTTGGTCAGTACTGCGGACGGCGTACACTCCCAGGCTCATTCAGAACATTTTCTCGTATCCTCCGCCAACGTTAACCCCGCTCGGTGCTGGGCCCCTCTGGAATTTAGGACGCCCGACGAAAGGCGCTGATGTCGACACCCAAAAGTGGTTACTATTCGCAGGTGCCGATGTACCAGCTGCCAAACCACTCAGCTCCCCGTTTACGATCTCCAACTATACCTTCGTTACCATTACATTCGCCGAGTTCTTCACCCCCACGATCACCTACACTGCCCTCGCGTCGACGGTCACCCAAGTGGATGTTCCCTCCGAGTAGATGGCGTCAAGTCCTCCTCCGACCTGGCGCACTCTTCAAAATCTGCTGTCTGCTGTCCGTCATAACAGGAGGCGTCCTATTCTTCTTTACGATCTACGAACCCTACTTTGAACTCCAACTTCATCCGAGAAAATGGATTCGACAAGAGGTGGAAGCGGTAGGAAGTTTGTCGGGGTGTTTTGAGGAGGGAAGGGTGAGCGAGAGTTATAATGTTAGTGAGAATGTTTATGGGAGGAAGAGGTGGGAAGTGCAGGGCGGGGTTGGGATGAAGTTGGGGAGGGATTGTTATGAGTTTGCTGGGACTGTTGGTGGTGGAGGTGGAGGTGACGGTTGGGGAGTGGGTGAGGCTACCAAGTCGAGTACTGGGACGGGATGGGTACCTCCTCCCCATTCATCCTCGGAGGAGTGGACCAACTACCATACATATTGGAGAACAGACTTGGCTCCATTCGGTCCCCGACAAGAAGACGTCCTAAAATCCTTCTTCGCGACCCAACCCATCTCACACTCCCGCCTCATCCTCTGGTCAAACGGTCCTCTCTCCCAAAACACCATCATCGCGAAATATCTACGCATATACCCCGATTCTTTTGAGGTGAGGATTGTCAATTTGTCGGCGTTGACGAGGGGGACTGCGTTGGAGGGTAGTGAGATGTTGAGGAAGGGTACGCAGGATGAGAAGGCTTGGGTGGATGGGGATTTGGTTAGGTTGTTGGTTATGTGGAGTGAGGGAGGTGTTTGGATTGATATGGATATGCTTTTGACGAGGAGTTTTGAACCCTTGTTGGATCATGAGTTCGTCACGCAATGGGATTGTTATGGTGCGTCTAACCGCCTCTGGCTTCTCACATGCTAGTTTTACTAACATTTTAGTCTACTAGACAAGACGCACCAGCCATTCAATGGTGCTCTTATGCATTTCCGAAAACAATCACCTTACCTATGCGAAGCCTTCCATATCATGGCGACTTCACCTCCTCCACGCGCCTCTTCGACAGATTGGGGTTCACTCCTCTACCTCAAACTCTATCGACGGCTCCTCCACGCCTCAATCCCACCATTTAAGATCCTACCTTGGTGTTTCATCGATGGCGTTTCCTGTCGACTGGATAATCGTTTACCAGACCCTTTTGTTCCCGACGTCACCTCCGGCACTGGATTTTGGGGCAGTCGATTTTCCCGCTCGGGGGAGACGAAGAATGAGAGGAGAGATGTGGTGAGGACTGATCCGAGTGGTAGGTGGAATGTAGGTGAGGGAGGGGATTTGGATGGGGCATTGGGGAAGGTGTTTGGAGTGCATTTGCATAATAGGTGGGAGAAACAGTTTCCGAAGGATGGGTGGGTGTCTCGGTTGTTGTTGGCTAGGTATAGGGATAGGCTTTGGGGAATGGGGCCTGGGATGGGTGGGCGGACGATTGGTGCGGAGGAGCTGTGACCGATTGACCAGCCTGAGTGCTTGATTCTAATGACGGACGCTTGTTTTATGTGATATGTAATGGCCATAATGAGCTCTGACTAGAATACAGTAATTCTGTATTTTTTTGTGAGATATCCGTGTGGGATATTCGAGGAGCAGGTGCTACTCAGACCCGCCGACCCAAACCCCGTCGTAACTGAACGTTTCGATCTCTCACAAATCAGGCATCCGTCGAACCTCTTTCCCTTCGTTCCGCGCATGCACCCGAAGTTTCCCTAGGATACTCGACGAAGCCCAACGTTCCGGAGGTGTCCTCTTCCCCGTCGACCAATAATAGATATCCCAATCTGGTTCGTCGAGTAGCTGCACGCAAGAATATCAGCAACCGCCTGAACCTCCCCGTCCCCCTATCAAATCCAACCATAGAAACCAAAAAACACACACCTTGTCAAACTCCTTCAACTCCGTCTCTTCCATACTGGCCAATTTATCCTTGGTAGCGAACGTGCTCAATAATAGATCTGTCTCGAGAGTGCCCCTTTTCCGGACTTGGTATAGTAATCGAGCACGGAGAGTGTCTGCTTTTTCATTTGGGCGGGGCAGGGGTGGGATGACGGATTGTGTGGATTGGGATTGGGATGCAGCTTCCGTTTGTGCGATGTGTTCGGGAGTGTTTGGGAGAACCCATGGGTCTCCGCGAACTGGTCTCGTCGTCGACAGACAACGAATAAAGGTTGGACGAGCGAATCGACGAGCGTTGAGGGCCAACATCATATTTGCTCGTGGCTTCCGTTCCGAGGGGGAGACGAACTTATTGGTCACGCCGTTACAGTCACATTTCGGGGAATCTGATTCACCACCACCACGATCCGCCAAAACAAAATGGAAAGTACGAGAATACATATCGGGTCTCTCCTAGGCCGTCCAGATAGCAGAAAGGCCTCCGCTTTGCCTGGCGCTATTAGCGATTCAGTTGCTCTGCGAACTGCTGAATAGCACTAATGGCTCATATCTATCATATGAAACATATATAAGTTTATCTGGAGAGTCTTGTGTCGGGTCACATTGATCATCCTCGTCAACCGTCCACACCTAGACCTCTGCACGTTGAAAAATCGTTGTGGGTCTCTCTTTCCTTCTCCGAAGAGATTCTCGAGATTAACCGTTGTACTTGGCAGGAATATAACGATCGTACCTGCCTTGTCTGGAAATGACTGCGGGAGACGTATCAAATGAAATCGAGGTATCCGATGGTGTACCATTGCCCAACCATACCCCGCGAAAACCTCCAGGGCGAATCTCCTTTGCCGATATTCGAGTTCCGATTAGCTTTATCAGCCAGGCAACAAGCGCTCTGACGCCAGCTTCAGAACGAAGGT
Organism: Jaapia argillacea MUCL 33604; assembly: GCA_000697665.1. NCBI lineage: Eukaryota > Fungi > Basidiomycota > Agaricomycetes > Jaapiales > Jaapiaceae > Jaapia > Jaapia argillacea. The sequence goes on from KL197717.1 coordinate 1,250,613, forward strand.
TCAATGAAGACCTGGCTACGCCAAGACCTGAGATCCCGAGTGTGTCAAACCCGCATGCTAACTACTCAACACCGTTGCCAGTGGTTCCTATGATGGTTTTGTCAATTGTAGGTATTCCCGTTTTGGCTCTCGTTGAGACAAGAAACGGCACTAAAATGATTATCAGACGGTGTTGGGAGAATTCCTATCTGCCAACGTATCTGCTCCGTTTTTGTTGTTTATGGTGAAAGGTACGTCTCACTCTCTCACTTCTTGAAATGTGATGGTATCGCTCACCTCGATGGCCAGGGTTTGGAGGCTTCACGGATGAAGCCGATGCCGGCTTCTGGACTGGTATCCTAAGTCCGTCTGACCTTTTCACTCTCTTTCATTCTCACTGATCTTCATCCTGGCCTCCAGCTTCCGTTTTCTTCCTTACTCAGTTCCTAACCTCCTTATTATGGGTGAGCACGCCACCCCTCTCCTCCGTTTCATAAACCTATACCCAGTTAGTTAGGCCGCCCTCGCCCAAAAGTACGGCCAAAGAGCTGTCCTGTTTGCATCCCTGCTGGGAACAGCATGCTCGTGTTGTTACTTCGGCACTGCAACGTCGTTGAAGCAGGCGATTATGATTCGACTTGTTCAAGGTGCCTTTGGTGGAGCGATAGGCGTGGCTCGTGGCTGTGTAGCTGTTGTCACGGACTCGACGAATGAAGGACGTGCGTATGCTATCATGGGGTAGGTCGATCTCATCCTTCTTCATATGTCTCCACTCATTTTATTTGCTAGATTTTGTTGGGGTCTAGGTGGTGTTGCTGGCGCTGTTGTCGGAGGACTTTGTACGGCTGTCTTCGCTGTCCTGAAACTATACGATATCTAATAATGTCATGACAGTTGAATCCCCCGCTCTGAAATGGCCCGGCGTGTTCGGGTCGATGCCTCTATTCGTTCGTTATCCATACCTCCTGCCATGTGCGGTCGCGTCATCCATCACATTTACCGGCGCAACCCTCTCCTTATTCCTCGGCTACAACGGTGGACCTCGAGAACTTTCCACCAAGTTCCCCGCCGCCAAGACCACCCAACCAGCTTCACCCATACAAGAAGTTGACGAAGAAGCCGCTATGCCCATCTTTGACGAGCCCGAGCAGATACAAGTTTTCGGTTCGATACCAAAGAGCATGGGACGGAAATTGTCTGGTTATTTTGCCACCTCTATGCCTAATGGATCCCCAGCACCTGCTTCGCCTTCGATACTCACGGAGCGTTCGGTGTTGATATCCACCCCTGGCCTACGATCCGATGGCAGGAGACCATTTTCGCGGACGAGTAGTTATCGGTTGGACGGTTCAGTTTATAACTATCGACGTGGAACTGCTAGCATTGTTACGACGACAGGGACGGTTAGTGGGAGCCTCTCGGGTACTGTCCTACGAAGGCTGTACAATGCCCCAGAGAGCAGTGCCGCTTCGTCTGGAGGGGGAGGAGACGAGACCTTTGCGAGGAGGCTGCTGATGGCGAATGAGAACGCGGTGACGAATATTGCCGATTTGTGGGTTGCGTCTGCTATCAATTTGGATGATGATGTTGGGAACGACCAGGCTTCTTCTTCACATCCTGAGGGTCTTGGGAGGATTGGTGGAGACAGGGAGGATGATGTCGAAGAGGCGCCGACACGACGAACTTCAATTATTTCGGCCTCTACTCAACGTGGCCGTCAGCAATCTAGGAGTCGCATCGCGCCGTTTTGGAAACCTTCACTTGGCCGTCGTTTGTCTTATGGAGGTTCCCACTCACGGTTTGGCTCCCCACGTCGGTCGAGCTCTCGAGCGAACTATACAACGTTCATTCATCATCCACCCCATCCTTCATATGAAGACGATGTCACTACTACAGGAACCGAGACGAGATATCCTTCCATCTTTCGACATGTCGGTGTTCGGACCCCTCCTGCTCTCGTCGCAGCACAAGAGTCTCTCCACCGTCCCGAATTGACCGCCGATACCAGGTTTTCTACCATGAACTCAAGTCGGGTGTCGCTAGTCGGGATAAATGTGGAGCAGGAGTCGTCGTTGTTCCGCCAATTGCCTTGGTCGATCATCATTCAGTATGGATTGCTTGCGTTGCATACCACTACGCATGACCAAGTTTTCTACTTGTATCTCGTGACGTGAGTACCGCCTATGCCCTGGTAACTATGCGCGCCCGGATTGACGCAATGTGGTTCAGGGACTATGAAGGAGGGGGGCTCAGCCTGAATGCGGGTCATTTTTCAGAATTAAGTGGGTCTTCCCCTGGATTATTATATCGTTTGAACGCTGATTTATTTGATAGTCGCATTGATGTGTCTGGCTCAAATTGTGTATCAATTCTATCTCTATCCGTAAGTCTCGATTCAGCGTTGTAGCTGGGGAAGAGTGTAACACTGAAGTGGTTTCGATCACAGGGCTATTGGGTAATGTTCTCGGTCTCTTGGATTCCGTATTTCAGGATTTAATCTATTCCTTGATTCCTGCCCGCTTGTAGCCCTCCAAGAGGTTCCTGCTCGCATTTGGCCATGTTTCGACTTGGCACCTTGCTCTTCATACCAGGATACGTGACCGTCACCTTGTATCGGGCGGTATTTGCGGGCGCGAATGGCGAGCGAAACATTATTCTCATGGCAGGTTCGCTGTTGTCTCTTTGTCAGCCCTTTCGAGAAACTGACCACGCTCTAAACTAGCTTTGGCTCTTAGCACGTAACTCCGTTTCCACTTATTCAAAGTGAGCTTCTTTCTGATTATCAGGAGTAGCGCCGTGAGGTATTGTGGTGCGACCTTCGCCTTCACAGCCGTCTCGATTCTGTTGAACTACAGTATGTCGTCTTCTTTTCTGCATCACACCATTATCTTATGCAAGTTAGTGTCTCCGCCGCATGTCATTGGGATTGCGAACGGCCTTGCACAAAGTATTGTGAGCTTGGCCCGATTCTTTGGCCCGATCTTCGGCGGCTTGGTGAGTTGGGAACTTCAGGTGGCTTATCGGGTTGCTGATTCATCGTTGCAGTTGTGGTCGATGAGCGTCGCCAAGGACCCGTCGGGTTATGCTCTCGGTTTTGTTGTTTGTTCAAGCATCTGTCTTATGGCCATTGTCCACAGTTTCTTCATCCACTAGTCCACATCCTCATCTCATAGCTTCTCTTGTTTCCATCATCGATAAATACCCATTCAGGTGTCCAATTATACAACCAGATACGTCTCATTTGGAGGTTGGCCCGGAGCTTCCCTCGTAAGGTCTGGAGTTCAAGGTATCTGCGGTTCTGCTTCCCTTTGACAAACACGCGCAAACCAGATGGACGCTATGCTGTGATCCGCTCCTTTCAACTCTCGTAAGTAGGCTCCAGGTTAAGTATCGTAGTTTCGCCCATGCCCATGCTATTCAAAGGAGACAAGAGTCTATTATCACTACAGTACATGGACCACAGCAAGCTTTCGTCATGAAGCATCGATTTCTGAGACTGCAAAAATGAATCACGTCGCATCCTTTGGTAAAACTAGCAGCGCATAAGCGAGATAGACGGAATCCCCTTTGAAAGGCAAAGCTTCATTGCCAGTGTAGTCTGCGCCCTCGGACTTCTGAAAGCTCCAAGTCACCGTCGTCTGGCTCATGTCCATGCTGTAGAAGGAGACATCCTTAACTTCTCCCAGCCATTCCCTATTCTTCGCCTTCAAATCATCATCCCGACCCAGGATGAAGTCGATATGGAATTCGGTGAACGGGTAAACCTTGACACTGAAGTCATCCCATCCATCGTCCTCTGAAATCCATTCAGCATGGGATTTCACGACGATGGGGAGTACGTGAACGGTTACTTCCCCCGCTTCAACTCGCTGGCGAAAGCACTCGAGGAGGAATCCGTCGACCCCACTGAGCTGAGTGGTACCCAGGCAATATTTTCGGTCGAGACATATGCCAACAGGTGCCTGGAACTTGTCCACTGCTTGCTGGAAGGCAGCTCGAAACTCAGGAGGAAGAATATCCTGAGTGGCGTTCGGCCCTGTTCGGAACATTTTGAACGCGATGACACCTCTATGCCCATTCAAGATGCGGCTGACAGAGTGGACGACGTCCGGGTAGAAGGCACACCACGATCCAACGTCTGCTCTAACATTTTCCTCACCGACTTGCAGATTGCCCCAACCCCCTGTGGTGTCCCCTATCCCAAGCAAGAACGTACCGACAAGATCCTTTTGGGGAGTGTCGCGATGTTCCCTAAAGTGACCATCTGGACCGTAGAGATGGATTTTGTAGGGCTCTGCGCGGACGGCATTAGGGTAGAAGTGCTCGCCCCAGCACTTCTGAATGGCCTCGAGGAGAATAGTGTCCACAGAGAATCCATCGGCTGTGATCTCTCTAGCATCACGAACGTCTGAATCGACTTTGGTCTCTTGGGAAACGACGTCGCCATAGCCCGACGAGGGTGCGTGTTCAAACAATTCCTCCAAATGGGTGCAATCGGAACCTGTCTTCAATTTGCCGTTGAATTCACAACCGGGCTGAGTGACGGTAAGGGAAAACTCGAAATCGAATCGGCCTTGGGCGTGGGTGCGAAACATTTGGCGGTAAATTGGGCTGATTTGTTTGACTGCATTCTTGTATCGACCAGACGCATCAGTGTGTACCTGACGAGGTAAACCAGGGCAATTACCTGATTGACATTTGTGACTTCCTTGAAATCGTCGTCCTCTTCACCCTTGTCTTCTTCGTCTTCATCTTCGTTCATTCGATCAGACAACTTGAGAATTGCCTTGAGTTCAGCGGGGCAGGAACCTATAGGCTGAACGCATTCGATGCCTTCGATGGCATTCCTGACGTCGATGGCTGAGCGTAATGAAGGGACAGACAACAGGGAGGCCTGGGGAGGTAACTTAGCGCTGGAGACTGGCTAAAGTTCTCAGGTACTTACAGTGATGGGAATGACCTGATCTTCGAACCGACCTCTCTTGGCTTCGACGCCAGTTTGCTGTTCAGCATAGTCAACTAGGGGGCTGGAACAGTCGAGCGGGCGGCGAGAGCCAATGGTTACCTGAGGCTGGGAGGACATGGTGGGGGAAAGAGGAAGGGGGCGGGTGAGTCGTGTTGGGCGTATTTATCTATTTATCTATGACCCACCGAGGGGTAAACGGAAGCGGTACCGGTCGAGTCAACATATTTCTGATCGAGCGATCATGCTCTATCAAGTACCCGCATTGTCTCAGTCGCTACACCATTCTCTTTTGGGACGTACCGAAAACAGGAGACAGCAGTGCGACTCCTGGAAGGATAGGATATGATATATAGTATCGCGAAGCCCCTCAACGCGGAGTGTCTCCAGGGTCCGACAATGCGGTCGACCAAGTTAGAAAACGTGATTCGTCGCGAAAATGTAGTCGCATTGCGAAGAATATTCGTTTACTATCAGTTGATGATTGATCGTGACAGCCTTACTCGAGCTTCAAAGTAAACGACAGGATGGAAAGCAAGCGAAGGCGACAAAGAAACTTGAAGGAAACCTGAGGAAGCACGTTTATGGTAACGACTTCACCAAATTGGGGTAAACGTCCAGGTAGTAAGGCTACGAGGCTCGTGTACTTTTCACAATGGATAGTGCATTGTTTGGTGTGTGTGGCAATGCAGTGGGTCAATCAACGACGTATATCTTATCTCAACTGCCTTTGTCTCCTTCTCCCTTTCTCTCGTCTTTCATCCCATCTCCCTTTGATAATCTCCTCGTGGTTTTCGTCTCGAATTTCTATATAAGACGCGACGATGTGTAGACACTCCTTGTCGTCTCACGCATCGCTCGCAGCGTTGCTCGTCTCTGCAGATTTCCTTTCCCGCCCACCTACTCCCTATTTCGTGTCTGTTTCCGTACCTCTCTCTACGATCTAAGTACTCTCTTCATGTATCTAGCTACATGGTGCTGGCTTGAGTCTGTCCCTACTGGCAGGCAAGAGAGCACGTAGCCTGCAATGTCTATTGTTACCCAAATCTCCATCTCGTGACCGAGCCTCGCGTCGCTTGCTCTCGGACCTCACTCTTCTCATCTCGACGAAGGATTGAGTGTATATGTTCTCGTCGCATCAGGTTACAAGAAAACATCGATACCCTGTATATTGGATTCAATTGCTACAACAACAATCATTCTTCTTTTCGTATTCATAGTCTAACAATAACTTCAACAACAAGCAGAGCGGCAATTCGAAACGACATCCTCGTCCTCAATACGTACAATCACAACGGGACGCCTCGACGTGTCCAATAGTTCATCACTTCTATCTTGGGTCCTCGCATTTACAGTCGGTCTGTCAGGGCCAATCAGCAAGTTGAACAGTCACCAGCAAAGTAAGGAGAGGAGGGGAGGTAAAGGGAATGGTACTTACTGACGTTCCCGAGATCAGTGCAAGCCTCCTTGACACGCGTCACGAGGGTCTTCTCGCCCTCACGAACCCAGACCCGGGGATCGTAGTACTGCACGCACAGACAAAGATACATGAGTATATGCGTCGGAATTGGAGGTTTTTGGGGTAAGAAGTCATACCTTCTTGTTGGGCTTATCGGCACCATCGGGGTTCCCGACTTGAGTGAGGAGGTACTCCTTCTTCTTCAAGACGAAGTCCTGTAACAGAGGGTGAGATTAGGTTTGGATGTATCTAGGGATGAGGGGGGACGGACGTACCCTAATACCGGCGAGGTAGGCGAATTGAGTGTCTGGAGACGCAAAACTCGATTAACACGGTCAAGACATCTCGAGTGGAGAAGATTGGCGCACCGGTATCTACGTTCATCTTGACAACACCAAAGCCAACAGCGGTCTGAATCTCCTGCTTGGTAGAACCAGATCCACCGTGGAACACAAGGTACCTAGGGCCCCAACGCTCTCAGTCAATCATAAGTTCAACAATGAAATGTACTCACAATGGCTTCTCCTTACCACCCAACTTCTCCGAAGCAAGTGCTTGGTGCTTACCCAACAACTCGGGGTGCAACTTGACGTTACCAGGCTTGTACACACCATGGACGTTCCCGAAAGCAGCGGCGATACTGAAGTTAGGTCCAACCTTGCTCAAACCATCATAAACTTCCCAAATATCCTCGGGCTGAGTATAAAGTTTGGAGTTATCAACGCCAGTGTTGTCCACGCCATCTTCCTCTCCACCGGTGATACCAATTTCCATCTCGAGCCACAAGCCGATGGGGGCCATGCGTTTGAAGTATTCGACGCAGGTGGCGATGTTTTGTTCTTTGGGTTCCTCGGAGAGATCAAGCATGTGGGAGGAGAAGAGGGGCTCTTGGTGGGCTTTGAAGTAGGCCTCGTCGGCGGCGAGCATACCGTCGAACCAGGGAAGGAGCTTGTGGGCACAGTGATCGGAGTGAAGGATGACGGGGCTTCGATGAGAATGAAACGAGATGTCAGATGATGATAGAAAGGGGCAACGAGGAAGTGAATGAAACGCTTACACGCCGTATTCCTTGGCGACGGCCCTGACGTGCAACGCCGCAGCGACGGCACCAGCTATCGAAGCCTGCTGCTTGTCATTGGCGAGACCTTTTCCTGCAAAGTAGGCACTGCCACCCTGGGAGACTTGAATGATGATGGGGGATTTGATATCCCTGAAAACTTGGTGAGCACCACTACGTCTCACACAGAGGCGAGATCAGGGCAGCTCACCGAGCAGCTTCAAGGACAGCGTTGGCGGTGGAAGAGGAGGTAACGTTCTAAGAGAAACATGAGATCAAGATCGGAGTTGGGTAAGGTGGGCGACTCACGATTGCCTGACATCGGGTGAGATACTCGGTCAACTAGGACGTCACTCGGATATCGCAATCACTTACAGGGATGGCGAACTATAAAGAGGTCAGAAATGCAGTGATTTCGATGGTTAGAATACCTACCTTGTTCTCCTTCGCATAGTCGAACAATTTGCGAACGTTATCACCAGTCAACACACCAGCCTAATCCGCATCCCAAATCAACATCGCTCAGTGGATATGAAACAATTTGAAGAGAACATACAGGAACGATATCGAGGACACCCATTTTGTTGTAGCGATTGAACGATCAGAGTACGCGACTACAAAGTAGTGAAGGACCCAGAATATATAGGACAGAAGGTCACGGACGGACTCGGGCTATTTCAGATCGATATCGGAGGGCCGAGGTCTGCTTAATGTGGTGCCATAATTTCCTAATCGGGGGACCCTAACCTCGCCGGGACCCGGTCCGCCAGGGCCGCCGGACTAGGAATGGTTCAAAGTGGCAACGACACTGCGAATACTCCATGACTGCCTCCGTCTTTGCCCACAGTTCGTTCGTAAATAACCTGAAGACTAAACTCTACAAGGTCACTCGCATTTATTCAAGGGAACTGACGGACCTGTTCGTGGAAACCACGTCGATATGTGAGACCGACGTTTGCCAAACGTGCCTAAATGTCCACCGTGAGTGGTCACCCTGTCTGCTAACGTGTACTCCGGAATCTGGGTCTGGGCCGGTGAGATAAGTATAAGATACGCAGTGGAAACGTCGAGACTGGAGATGGAAGGAGGCGAACAATCAATGAAATCATGCAGAAGCTCGCACGGCACAGGACAAACCCGCCCAATTTGATTTTGCCATCTTCTTGATGGGCATCATTTTTTTCTCTTTTCCTTTAAATTTGGATTCTGATTCAGTTTGATCTTCACCTGCTTCCAGGGCCCTGTCTCTCGCTGACTGTGTCCCATGGCCTACCTATGTCGTGCTCTCCGCCGCCCACTTGTTTTTTTGTGTCCTAGGGGATCCTATCCCGTAATGTTCTCGCAATCCGACTTCTGTTTCCCAGACTCCTCACCCAGAACACCTTGCGGAGGATGTTGCATCTACGTGTACGAGAAATCTTACCTTCCCCACTACACTCCTTATGCCCCATTTCACACCCTTGGGTCTTCAAATTGCCCCACGGTTGACAAAAGAGGGGCAGTTGATCAGCCGTTGCCAATCTAGGAAACGTATGGTCGCCAGCTGACCTTTGCCCACCCTGCCAGGCTTCATTTCATGAAACATATTACCTCCCGCTATACCCCGCCGCCCAGTCCCCTGGTTTATCCGCTGACCAGTATAGCTGTCGCGCTGACCATGTCAAATGGCGGCGAAATTCGGCGCTATCAGTGGAGTAACGATATCGCCAGGACAGGTTCCAGTCCTCTTGGCGGCTCTGGAGGGGAATATATCAGTAGGTAGTCATGGTGGTTGCTAAGCTCGAGATCATATACGAGACCATATTGCCTGAGATGATGTCCAATCCATTTCGACGTCCCTCGAGGGGTAAGTATATGTCTGACGATGAAGATCCCATGGCGTCGTCACAAGGTCGGCTCCATTCCTCTATCCTCTCGTTGCACAACAACGAATGTAGTGTTCTCGCAGACTAGATCGAGCGAGTGATTACCAACACACCATTTCACTTCGCCGAGAAAAGTTCCCGAATCGTTCTCGGGCGACTTGCCTGCCAGTGGAAATCTCTCTTCCGAGTCCATAATTATCAGTATGTCCCTTATCCATTCCTACGTGTACAATTGTACAAACCCATGGGGCAGATCATCTATTGGTGATCCATTGATCACTGACACGACCTCTGAACAATTCTCTCCTACCATGTTTGCGTTCCTTCGGCTCGACGGGAGTTTGAGACGATCTGGTGGGCATCAAGACACCCTACCGAAGCCTGATATTTCGCCTACCGAACAGGTATGTCTTGGTCTTTGCTCCATTTTTCTCATTTCCATTCCATCACCCCCGAGAGATTTCTGTTCCGCCCTGTTCCCAACATTTGGACCCACAGCTGAATTTCGTACTTCGCTCTGAAAACGATGAAGCGATACCGACCATATGGATATATACACACTTGCAGGTGAGTCTAAAGTCTCAGGATCGTTCCCGTCGTTCAACGGAAAGACCGGGAATATGGCAAGAGGGAATTGTTCAGAGAGGATCCGGCGGGCATCAAGACACCTGACGGGTTCCTGATGCTTCGGCTATCGAAGGCATGTCTTGTCTTTGCTCCATTTCTCTAGTTCCACTCCATCACCCAGAGAGAGCGATTGGATTTATGTTCCGTCCTGTTCCTAACATTCGGACCCTCTGCCGAGTTTCGTATCTCGTTCTGAAAGGGGCGGGACGATACCGACCACATGGATACATTTACACTTGGAGGTGGGTCTAACGTCTCAGGCAGTTCGAAATGAGCGATCTCGTCGTTCAACGGAAGGACCGTGAATATGGCACAAGAGGATCCGGTGGGCATCAAGACACCCGATAGGATCCTGATCTTTCGCCTATCGAAGAGGTATGTCTTGTTCTTTACTCCATTTCTCTAAATTCCATTCCATCACCCCAGAGAGAGCGATTCCTGTTCCGCCCTGTTCTCAACATTCGGACCCTCAACCGAATTTCGTACCTCGGGCGCTTATGTGACTGGAAGTCTAGCTGGCTCAACCTTCTACAGCTACGCAATTCCCTCTAGTGTCTATTCTCTATACCATCCGCCTCCAAACCCTCTCGGGTGAGCCCAAGTTTCACGGGACTATCTATAACCCCGTCGGTAAAATCACCGGAATGGTGATAAGCTAACGACGTAACATTGGACGGAATGATCGGGAACACTGCGAGAAGGATGGACGTTGAGGTGCGAAGGAAGGCCCGGTAGAGGGATTGCGAGGCTACGCATCCAGTTAATTCAGCCCCCGCCCACGGTCTTTCTCCAGCCCAGTCTTCTCTCGTTTATCTCAATCACAGAGACATGGGCTCCGATTTGTGTGGCTGTGGGTCTTACGTTGACCCCCGCGTAACCATGTGATCAAGCCATATGTGGGAGCAGATTGGGACTGTTCAAGCAGATCTAACTAGGATCGTCCACCGAAGATGGCACCGGGTGGCGGTACACGCCAAACGGAATTAAATTAGACTGCAGTCAAAGCCATCAATATTATTTCCATTCTCATACATACCCACTGGTCTTTCCTCGGGGCGAAGTCGCGGACTACAATTTTTTTTTTTGCGGAACCGGATTTCTCACCAACATAAGATTCGAGTGTGGAGGTCTTGTGCGTTGTGTCGCCTCCAGTGCGTTGGCACTGCGAAGTCGTAACTCATTCCCGATCCGAAGTTCCCAGCGCTGACAGAAACTTACCTCCAGCCTTGATGTCTCACCTACTAGATCATGTTACGAATCAGTGACCATGACCACTGAAATGATAAACTTCAAGTTGCCTTGGGCAGGCGCTCGGAAAAGAAAACAGCATTACTGATCCGAAGGATTGAGTATGCTACGTGGAAGGGAGGACTACCCACCCTGTCTTCAATGCTCTATCCCTATCCCAGCTGCTGGCAGTCAATTTCAATGCCCTGGGTCCTTAAACTTCTCGTCGCAGGAGGCATGCATTGACCTCCTGGACACATCCCAAAATCTGAGTCAATGGTTACGAAGGTCATCTATTTCAGACGCTCCGAGTCGGGTTCGGACTTGAGCCACTTGTACTGGTTGCAGCAGGTGGCTAATCTTGTGATATCTCCACACGGACCTTTTCCTGAAATTTCTTGGTCTGGTCATCTGCTTGGGACGGCATCTAAGCCTCTCCGAGTGGGGAGAAACCATTCGGTACTGCGTATACTTGCCGGATTCCACACACAAGCTGGCTCGTCATTATCGCTGCGTGTTGCGACAACACGTGTCGACCTCCTTGCACATATCCTCGACATTAAGTGGTTAATCTCCTGTAATCCCCGCGAATGTGGCTGGGTAATTCCTTCGCGATGTTCATCGTGTCATCGACCTCACTTTTCTTCCATCGGGTACCGTATTTGGATTCCACGGCGCAACACAGCAATGCCTTCGGACAGCCCCTTGAATCAGTCGATCACCCTGACGAGTCCTATCGATGCACACGCAGCTCTTTCCATTCTGGTTCTATACCGGTAACCTCGATAAGCGAAAGCAGCGCTTCAAGGCTTGTCTCGGACGTTTCGCGACACGTTGATTCTTTGCCACAGCGTCTATCCGCGAGAGACGCATGCCTTACGAATCTTCGGGCTAGATGCCGCTCGTTCTCCGAACAAGTCGTCATTAATTCGGGTCCTTTCTGCCGCAGGCCCTTGCTCTGACTCGCTTTGTCTCTGGTGTTTTGTGCCTGGCATAAGTTTGTACCACTGTGTGCGTCTTCAGGTACGTCTTTTGCACCGCCTCTCAGCATAGTAGCGGAAGCGCATCTAATAACCCCAAACATCAAGCTTACAAACCGGAAGCATCAACCTGTGTTCCTATACACCGATATGAAGTCCGCCACTCAGACGAAGCGCCCGGCACGTGATCTTCGAGGAGTCGACTCTCCGTAACCAAGGCTAAGTCATGGTGGTTGTACCAAACCTTTGGCGTTTTCCATAGTGCCGGATTCGCTGTAATGCAGCGGCTAGCCCCACTGGTACCATTCGCCGAGATACCCTTCACCAAGTTTCGCGTTTTAGAACGAAAGAGGGCTGGTGTATATGAAGGTAGATGCAAGAGAGTGTAGTTCTCATCGCATCCCACCAAATCTCAAGTCATGGACACTGGCCACAACCCCTTTGGAGACTGGGCGTTGAGCGGATCGGCCAGCTACGGTCCTCCACCGTCCGTGTTTGGTGCACTCCCATACCCGCAGTCCAATTCTTCAGCTGGTGTCACGACCTTGACATTTACCGCCATGAATCCGAACATCCTTGACTGTTTGGTGATCGATGCCCAGTCGACTGTCCAATTTCGTGTGTCTTCGAACACCTCACCAGTCTTTAGTGGCATCAGGGACGCTGGTGGGACCACCATTGCCCTCATCGAGTGGCGCGCACACCCCACCGTAGAGATTCGAGGGATTGTGCTGAAGCAAGATGTACAGAGCTGGCTGGCTCTGACATCTGGCACGCAGTAAGTTTTGAAAAAATTATTCTTGATCATAGGCTCACGAATTGGATATGTCTTCGTAGATCCCCGAGCCGTCTCATGACGATTGGCAACCAACGTTACTATTGGGTCCCTGTCAGGGATGATATCAATGTGAGTTTACTTCTTACCCTCGAGTCGTCATACAAGCCTCATGGATTCCGCAGCTATACACTACTGCTTCCACTCCTCAGGTCATAGCAAGCATTAACAGGGGTTCCAACGCCGTCACATTGAGCTTGTATCCTACGGCCATGGAGCCGGGCCTGATGAAAGCCTGCGTTGTCGCCACAGTCCTTTTGCAATCTGCCCGTAACATTGATTGACCGAGTCTTTCAATGCGACCCCTGTATTACTAGTAGTCTGTATCCATAGCGCCGCTGTATCTCTAGCTTCTCCTTGCTCCCTCGACGTTCCTAGTTTACTTCGTTGTCCCCACTAATATTCACCATTCGATACACGACTTTGCCATTTGTTCTGCGATAATCCCAAAAAAAGTTATTTATTGTATTCTATCTGTTTCAGCCAGACATTTCTCTCGCAACGTCAAACAAGTTCAAGTCACTTTCCTCAACGACCTCCAGGGTGCGGCGAAGCGAGTGTGCTCAACAATTGCTCTGAATCGGTGGGCTTAGCGAGGCTAGTCTGGGTGTTTGGGTACTTCTTGTCCTTGATCAGTTCTCGGAAGGCAGCGACCTCCTCCGTGCCACTACGAAGGGGTAAGCCAAGTAATCCGGAATGTCCGCGAAAAGCGCCAACACGTACGTGATCAGCCCTCTCTCGATCTGGGCACTGGTGAGTTCTGCGAGATAGGGAAGCAGTCGTTCTTGATAAGCAGGCGCAACCTTATACTGATTATCGATTCGGGGCGGAATGGAATGAGCTATAGCCGGGATAAGCTTTTCACGGGCCGACCAACCTTCATCAGTTTTTCATCTGCCTCCAAGTGCACCTTGGTGAGAAGAGCAGGGATAAGAGGGCTATCCGCGAAATCCTCGATGCGCTTCATGATAGGATGGCTGCGGTGAGGAGATCAAACCCAGACCAGGAAAGTTGATCAGTGCTGAGTGACGACGTTGATGACGGGAGAACTGACACGCCAAATATGATACCCTTTGTTCGAGGCAGCTTTCTGAAGGTTTGATGATCGACACGAAAGAATAGATCCTTCGGGTGTAGCTCTTTCGGGAGTTCCTGATCATTATGAAGAGAGGCAATGCCATCTAAAAGGAATAACGGTTCAGAGGCTCTGCAGACTTTCACAGACAGCTCAATAACGAGAAACATACGCCAATGTAGGTTTCGATCGTCAACAATCTCCCAGCTCGTTCGTTCAAATGGCTCGGTCGGTTTGAATCTTTTGAGAGTCCGTTCCACACTCATCAATATCTTCTCGTGGAAGTAGGGGACAGGGGCGTGCACTTGTTTCATAGTCTTGTTAATCTTTCGGGACAGCAAGTAGAAGCCTGTGCGGATCAGAGTCAACCACGAGATATGAGATGCGCGGGAGAAGCACTTACCAGGAAAGGCAACTAGACCACCAGTAAAATATACTTCGCCATCTTCGCGCTCTCGTCCCATAAGAAAATCGTCCTGAACGAGACTTGGTGGAATTGAGCAAAGGGAGTTACACATCCCAAATCGGAAGACGCACCGTGAACAAACCATCAGCGCGTCGACTCCCTTCTTTCCTTCGAGGTTCGTCAGACGTTCATCGGTTACTTTGTTCCAGATACCGGAGCCCTTGCAGTCTATCTTTTCGAACAAGGTTGGATACCGTTTCGGCAGGTAGTCGACGAGTATCTCCATGAGTTCTCCGCAGGCTTCGTCGTTGTCCGGTGTGGAATCAATCACATGTCGCCCTATGTTTCACGGAAAAACCTTCAGACACAAAGGTCGGGCAAGGCATATCTGAGTGATGAAATACCTTTCTCTGCGATTACTCGAGCTTTCTCATCAATGTACCATTTGAGGTCCTTGTCAATCTCGATCCAGTCGTTGATATGCATGGGTTGGTGGGACATCGTCTGAAGTTAAAGTCAGCTCACCGCTAACCGTATTCGTATTCTAGACGGTGCCAATAGAGCAATCACACACCTGGTAATACGGCCATCTAACGGTCTTGTTGACATAGAGATGATTCCTCGTCGTGGCATGTTCCTTGAGATCAAAGTCAATTTGGGTGGGACGAAGTCAAGGTTGTGGAGTAGAATGTACCAGATCAAAGTCGTAAAGTGGGTCAGGATCGGGGAGCGAGTCTTTCTCCACCAACGCAATCTTGACTGGGCCGGCCTTTGTGCGGGTGGAAAAGTACCATACAGTGAAGATGACACAACTGAAGAAGAGGGCATCAAGCAACAAGAAGGGAGCCATTGGAGCACTGTCGATAGGACGGTTGCAGAGCTGCCTTATCTACGAGTCCTCGCGGCGGGAGATTCAGGCTCTCAATGCCTATGATCAAATAGTTGCCTATTTCACAGATGAACGATGGCAGTGGACCTCAAGTTGAGAGGATAAGACAACGTTAGCCGAAACTCGTGTGTCCAGAGATATCGTACTATCTTAGCCAACAGGCGTGAGATTTGACGTAGGGTGAGCTTCGATATCGCAGCAGATGACAAGTGGTTCCGCTTTGTCGGTCACGAGGCTACAAGAGACTCCAAGAGAACCAATCAAGAGAAGTGGAGGGGTGTGTGTTTCCTTGTTTCCTGGTCGGGGAAGCGGCAACCCATAACAAAAACGGTGACGGACGATGGTGATTCAGGTGATCACTTATCAGGAGTCAGATCCAAGTGAAATGCGATAACGCGCCCAAGAGGTGCTTCCTGAGAGCTCCTTGAGAGAACTTGATAAGAATATTGTTACCGAGATAGAGCGTGAATGTGAAGCCTTGAAAAAGAGCCTGAGGAGGAGGAGGAGAAAGCCCACCCGTGGACGACAAACACATTTCGCTGATTCCTTCAGCAATAATGTCGCAGCAGCAAGAGAAGAAGCAAGTAACCGTCGGGACCTTGACGATTGAGGAAGAGGATGAACGACTCCGTCAACTCGGCATTCGCCGAGAATTGCGGAAGGAGTTCACCAACTTCACAACACTCAGTTTCGCTCTTGGAATCCTAGGGTAAGTATCTCCTATCCGTCTGAGATGTATATCTGCTAACCTCGGCGACTCTGCAGATGCTCGGCTAGTATAGCATCGACCTTCAACACCCCCCTTCTCCTTGGAGGCCCTGCCACTGCCATTTGGGCCTGGTTTCTCGGTTGCTTTGGTTGCTTAGCTATTGCTGCATCAGTTGCAGGTACGCCATGTTGCTAATCGTGGGCTAGCTTTACTGAAGCCTTGCTACCCCTTCAGAGCTTGTTTCAGCTTATCCCACCGCTGGGGGGATTTATACTAGTACTGCGTATGTCGTCCCAGTCAAGTACAGACGCAGTATCACTTTTATTGCAGCATGGTACGCGTTTTTCAGCGAATGATGAGTATCATAACGCGCCAATCCTGTGAAACTTACAGGATAACTGTCATCGGCCAGCTCTCCACACCCGCTTCCGTCGTATTTGCCTTGTAATTGGCCTTTGCCCTGTTTGTCATCGTTGCATACTCATGAAGTCGACTTGGCAGGTCTCAGATGATTTTTGCGGCTGCGACCATTGCTTCAGATGGCACATTTATTGCTTCTACTGGTCAAATTCTCGGTCTCTATGTTGGTCTCAATGTCGCGATCGGCATCTTGAACAGTATGCCAACCAGATTCATCCATAAGTTGACACATTTCTATGGTGAATTATTCCTTAAACATACCGAAGTATCCTAACAATGATTTGGATAGTTCTTGTCAACCTCATCACTACCGTCGCGGTCATCATCGCAATCCCAGCTGGTGGAGCCGGGAATTTGGCCGACCATAAGTTCGTCTGGACCAATGTGAGTAGTTGATGATCTCATTGTACAAGACTGGCTGACCATTTGGTGCAGATAACTGATGGATCTGGATGGAATAGTCGGGGCTTTGCATTCCTTCTTGGTCTCCTCAGCGTACAATGGGTCATGGTAAAGCCGTCGTCCTCGACATATCGTCATCCACATTGAATTATTTGAATTTTTCAGACTGACTAACGACGCAGCTGCTCGTATGTACTCCGGTTATGCTGCTTGCAAGGCGACAGATTCTAATCCTTCTTATGGTAGATATGTCCGAGGAAGTCAAGAACGCTGCTGTAGCAGCACCTGTCGCGATTGTTTCCGCTGGTAATACCATCCCACCACGACCAAATCGTCTCCCTGCATCTCACTTGACCTTGTCTTTCAGTCGTTCTCACAGGAATCTTTGGATTCTTCGTCAATGTTTCCCTCTGCTACGGTATTCGTGATATGTCAGCGTTACCTGGCCCTACGGGTTTGGCTTTCTCTCAAGTGAGCTATAAATCTACCTCGATAGATTGCTTGTAATGTTAATCATGGACTTCTATCCTTAGATCTTGTGGGACAACCTCGGGAAGAAGGGCGCCTTGGCCCTATGGTCGTTCGTCATTCTTTTGCAAACCATGACTGCAGCCACATGTCAACTGGCCGCCGTGCGAAGTAAGCCTATGCATTGTTATCTCGTCTTCCACTAATATCTAATACGTGAACATCTTCAGGTATCTATGCTATATCGCGTGACGTTCGCACCTATCTCTCGAATTAGTCCCACGATTATCGTACTGATTGGAGGTTCAGAACGCTCTCCCGGATGGCAAGCTTTGCGCCAAAGTATGGCGGAAGACTGGGACACCTGTGAATGCTGTTATCCTCACGGTAGTCGCCGCGGCACTTTTCGGCTTGCTTGACCTCGCATCGTATGTAGCGGTGAGTGCTTCGATGACCTCTTGATAACGCCAACAACTCACAAATACCCATGCCCAAAGATCAATGCCGTGTTCAGGTAAGCTCAACAGAATATTCAGAAATCCAGGAGAGGTTTAACGCCACATCAACAGCGTAACAGCTGTAGCTCTCGATCTGTCTTATGCGGTGAGGATGATCTTGGAACGGTTCTACACAGAAGGCTCACCTTTGTGTGTTCCAGATTCCAGTACTGGCCAAATTGGCGATTTGGTTAATGGACCACTCAGAGACGAAATTCACCCCCGGACCATTCTATCTGGGAAAGTGGGGGTATGCAATAAACGCATACGCTCTCATCTGGTAGGTAGAGCACCTCCGACTATCCTTCACTCTACTTACCTGGAACAAAGGACGGCACTGGAGACTGGGTAGGCTCCAATGCGACCCCCCAACCCGTTGATATCTGACACCCACGTTCTAGCATTCTCATCATGCCTCAAGTCTATCCTGTCACTGCGCTCACCATGAACTACGCTGGACCCATAATCGGCGGAGTCTGTGCTCTATCGTGGATTTGGTATAAACTTGTCTGGGTAAGGTCAATCCCGTTGTCACTTGAGCAACTCATGAGACGATTTTCTCCCATAGTATCGACATTACGATGGACCTGGAGGTCGCATGGTCTCTGCTCGTTGCTCCACTATCGACATCGAGGGGAAGAGTGACAAGGGCACCGATGTTGGCATATCCGTCCAGGGAGTCAACAGCCGCTCTGACGATGGGGCGTAAATCTGACGTCCGTGCTGCGTTCCCCCTTGTACTTATTTATCAATCCCATTTCTCGAGCAATTTGTATTCCACAAAATATCCACAACGGAACAGCACAACCTGGTTGATCGTGGCCACTTGACTCTCCATGAAGCGTCTCTTCGCCCTGGTTACCGCCCGCAACCGCACTCGCAACACTCCCCTCACATTGAGAGGATGGAGGATTGTCGGGCTAACATGGTCCCCACAAGATTCCGACAAGCAACACATTATCTTTCTTATGTCAGTTGTACTCCACAACATATACACGATATAATTTAAAGCTATCTTGGTCGCTTTACGAAGCAACCTCAATCGTATTCAAGAATCTCTGATATGCCGTAGAGTGGATATGTCGCAACCGCGTAGCTTCACTAACGAGAGTCGGCTGTACCTTGGTTTGAGCCTACATTCCGAGTGGTCAGCATCGTAAATCAGGCGGCGGTCAAATCAAACGAACCAAGGCCAAGGGTTTCACTTTGTCCAACCGATTCATCAATCCAGAGATCATTTCCGCCACTGCAACGTTATGGCGAGGGTCTGTTCGATCCCGAAGAACGTCAGGTAGAATAGCGATGAGTCTTGGGACAAGTCGGGTAAGCTCTTCCAACTCCAAAGCTTGAGCGGCATCGGGAATAGCATCGACATCAGACATTTGCGCATGTAGCTCAGGAAGGCGGTTCATCACGTGGACGTAATCCATGAAAGCCTGCAAGAACGAAACAAATAGTCAGACGCTAAAGAACTTTCGAAGCGAAACGACCAAAACCCACTTTGCCTCTGACATGCCATCCATCAACAGGATGCCCTTCAATCTTTTCGAAAATACCTCTCAAAAGAAGTAAATCGTGTCGAATGACGGCGTCAGGCGCCAGCTCCAGAACAGCCAGTTCGTGCGCAGGGTTGTACAACCCAGCTGTCAGATAAAGCTCGTACGCGTCATAGACGTTGCCATTATTGAGGGCATATATCGCCTGACCGACCATTAAACCACAGATTACAACAAAAGCTATGAGGGAACACACCTTCGCCTCATTGATCCAAGCAATGGGAATCTTCAAACTTCCAATCACTCCACGAGTCATCCATTCATCCAGTGAAGGCGCCGACCTCAAAAGCATATCTTTGATCGCCTTCTCCCTCCTAAACAAATCGACCATCAACACAACTTCACACGAGGAAATTCAAGGAAAACACACATACCCAGCAGATCCTTCAATATGCAATAAAACGAACAACGCCTCCTGGACCAAACCCATCTGCTCCAACTGTAACGCATACATACTAGCCAACAAATCGGCAGTGGGACTATGACCCTCTACCCAATCTTCTTCTTCTTCCTCCTCTTCTCGGTCATCATTGTCAACCATCCTCGCATCCGAACGGACACCCACACCCGAATCCTCTCTATCAGCGAAATCGCGCACGCGCATACATCTAGAGAGGATGATGTACAGATGCCACAATATCGAATAATCGGCAGGGGACGGCGAGAAGGAGAAGGGTGTGAGGATATGCGAAAGGGAGCATGTCGGGTCTGCGAAGAGTTTGATCAGGGAGTATAAGCCATCCGGAACCATCGCATCCGGTGGAAGAGTCCACGCCAAACCACTCCCGCTCCCCTGTGAGGAAGAGTTCGGCAGTTCCTTATACCAAGGCACAGGTTCCACCGCACCTCCCTCTCCCCCATTTTTCCACGCCCACTCAAACCCCTCAAAAATCTGGCGAATCCCCACATCCAACCCCTCCCCAAACCAAAACCTCAACCCAAACGCCCTCTTCCAATCCAACCCCTTGGTCATATCCACATCCCCACACTTTTCCAACCCACTCCCTTTCGAACCTTCCAGCACATCTACAATCCCAGCCAACAACGCATACACCTTCCTAACATCTTCCCGAATATGCACGTCAATCTTCTCATCACGCCATATCTGCAATTGGGATTCAAGGTCGGCTTTAAACTCATCGTCACCTCCACTTTGTGAAATCAAAGTGGCAAGTCGGACATTTCCCCCATCCATAGCGGCTTCGCAAGCCTTCTCGACTTGATTCCCAGTGAGGTGGGTGAAGACGATCGAAGCGGAGTCAGCCAAAGGGTTCGCCTTGAGTTCCCGATCAACAGTCGGAGCTACAGCTTCTTCCAACCATTGTGACAACGCAGCTTTTCGTCGCAGGGCCAAAACACGATTCCGGACGTCGACACTAACAGACTCTCCAAGTCGTAAATCGAGTTCGTCGAATAGGGCGTGACCAAGGTGGAACAACGATGATTGGAATGACCGATCTGATGGTGAGAAGAGTGGGAAAAATGATGAGAAGTTGAGGGATGGCGAGGGGTTGGCAAAAGGGACGCCGTCGGCGTCTGGAGAGATGGGCGAATTACTGAGGTGGTGTTGTAGTAATTTCGATATGTGCTCCGTGTCCGTGGTGTGCTGATCAACAAGGGGTACAACAGTTTTGGTAATTATCGATGAGTTTGCTGTGGTTTTGCTTTGAACAGAGACGTGAGTATCGTAATTACTCGTGAGGCACAACCAGATATTGGGGGACTCACGGTTCACTGAATGGGCCACACAATCGACCGAGATGTACCAGCGTCCCACCAGGACCCCAACCAACTCTAAAAGATCGCCCCATGCTGAGCCCAGCATCCAACAAAGCGCCTTCGCTTCCCGCAACAACAGAAGCCGATATATCAACCCTCGCGTACTTTCTCGTCGGGCGGAAAGGCACACTCTCAAGGTCCTGAGCAAACGACGTGCGCTATACCAAGAAAAAGCAAGGTCACGACCAAATGTCAACATACGTCGAGAAAAGAACTCACCTCCCGAACACCTCCCTCCGATTCCCGATTATGCTTCCGTGGCAGAGTAGGAAAGACGACTTTCGGAATCGCAGGTTGAACAGAAAGAGCTTTGAGCGCAGCAGCTTCCTCCGGCATCCTAAACATCGAAGTCTGCATAACATGCATCTTCTGCGCGTCCACTCCAATCTTTTGCGCCCATGGTATAATCGTCGGATCCCCCTGACGCGTCGTTCGCGGTGGAGGCGAGGGTGAACGAGAAGTCGAGGACGTGGTAGATGTGGAACGACGTCCGCCACGCTGTTCTCGTCGCCGTCGCTCCTCCTCTTCTTGTTCCTCATCTTCGTCTGCCCATATTTGACGGGTTGATCGAACCGGTTTCTTTTGTGGGGGTGATTCCATGAGTTCGGAGTCGTGCATTGAAGAATCAGAGTCGTCGCCTGAATCTTCGGATTCGGATTCTTCATTGTCGGATTCGTGGCGACGAGCAGGGACGGAATGGAGCTGTTCTTTCGAGGAACTCGCGACGGAGGAAGCATCATCGTCCTCGTCGTCGCTCACAAAGGCCTTGAAACGAGCCATTGTCGAGTGGGAGGGAGGAAAGGAAGGTGGCGGAGGTGGTCAAGGACGAAGTGGTTCAACAAGCTTTGATTCGTGTTTCACTCCTTCCTTTTCCAGTTCAACACAAAACGGTTCAACATACCGCGTTTTTCTAAGTGTGGGAATTTCTTGGGCATAACAAAACGTACTGTAATACCCATCCAATTCATAGGGCGGAGTTTTGGATTTCCTACCCCCAAAGTCTCCTAGTATCCTCCAAACATGCAGAATCGGTGGTGACCTTTGTATGTCTGGCCATTTCACCAATGTTCTTTCGGTTTCTTTGTCGTGTTCAACCTCCAAACATTGAGACATTGCTCCCGGTGCAATCCACATCAACAACAAAGCAGGCCCTACGATTGTCAAGTCCATGTTGTAATCAAAAGAGTGCTACAACTCCACCACACAATCCACCGAATCAAATCATTACTTCTTCACAGATCCACCATAGAGCCCTACAAAACAATGACAAGTCAGAAACGGCCGTCACAGGTATGAGCATAACGGCAAAAGAAACTTACAATACTGGGCGGTATACTTGACGGACAACAACGGAGATCCAGGCGTGCACTGCCAAAAACAATAAGCAACCATCCAAACCCAAAAAAAGCCAAACACCACATACCGAAGCAGGAGGCTGCCCACCCTTAGTAGCAACCCTAAACACATAACTAGCCAAATCACCCTGAATAGCTTTCAACTGCACCCAATCCACATCCGTCTTTCCCGTCGGCGCCGGAAGGTCACCAATCTTAGCCGCAACCACGAACGCGTTGGGGTTCCCACTCTCACTAGCCGAAGTGAAGTCCCATTTCGGTGAGATTCCGGTACCGGTGACAGGGTTGGTAACGTAGTAATGTTGGCCGAGGACGATAGGGTTATGAATGCCCGACAAATCGTTGATGATGTCCGAAGCGGTGACTTCGGGAGTGCAGTTCCACTTGTCATAAGCGAGTTCTGAGAGGTGGGTAAAGATGGGGGTGTGGTATAGGCAAGAGATGTCGAAGAGCTCGGCCACTGCTCCTACATTACTATCCAAACGAAACGAGATCAATATCAATGACGTTAGCGAGGGGTGAAAGGAGCGACTAACGTGTATGTAGATGTGTTACCACAGGTATAATTTTGCACGCCGACGCCGAGTGCGATGAACGAAGGAGTGCCAACAGTCGAGTTGACCCAAAGCTGCGTTTGGTTCGAGGGTATAGAGATCGCATCTCCCGAAGGATCACATCCAACAGGGACGCTGGGGGCAGCAAAGACCGCCGGTAACGCAACAAGCAAGGATAACACGGACGAAAGGGCAAACATTACAACACTGTTGGAATAGCAATGACAAGGAGTGGGCACTGGGCACTGGGCACTGGGCAGAAGAAAGAAAAAGAGAAAAGGGATCTTTGGCAATGAATGTTTCAACTCGAAGCAAACCTTGCCTCCACTTTATACGGTTGGTGCACAGGTACCGGAGTCTAACCCATGTTCGGTAACCCCGATGACCCTGGATGAACAAAGGCAATAGGAACGCGCCCATGCATCCTCCAATCAGACCGCAGAATGAAGGTACGTATGGAGGAATGCTCGAAAGGCGTTTGGGTGACATTTGATCAGCGAATAGCCTCGTGAGTACCGCCCAATTCCGCAGATCAACTTCGATATGATTATCCAAAATTTCCGAAGGTGGAATATAACGACTTTTCGAACGTTGGAACAACCAGTGAGCTCATGGTTCTGGTCCAGAAAACAAAGGAGAGCAGAGAAGCTGAACAGAGGCAACCGGTACCGGTAGAATCGAGCTGTATACGAGAGACGCCGTAAAAACCCTGCGGACCACTGGCAACAAGGGATTGCCCGAATTCGCCGTCGTCAGGATGTGGGCTGTACGTAGGGCTGTACCACTCTGGCCGCACTGACAGGTCTCACCTCCAATATGCCGTCGGAACAGATGAAACTTGCACCAGAGAGCAGTTGAGCAGGGATAACTCGGGAGCCAGCTCCAAATCCCCTCTCCGAATTATCAGCAATGACATTGCCGACGTCGGCTGCGCAGACCGTCAAACCCAGACATATCCCGAAGTCGGGAGATGATACTACACGGTGACAACGTTGAGATTACCAGTCAGAACAACGAGGGATTTCGGAGGTGAACATGTCTCGTTTTACCATACTCAAGTTCGCCCTCAACTTGATCCCACTTCTCTTCGCCATCCTATTCACACAAGTCCATCACAACCGCTCGACTTTCCTCTCCAAACCATCTGGCGAGCCAGCACGGGTACTCCTATTAACAGCTCACCCAGACGACGAATGTCTCTTCTTCGCACCCACCCTCCTCTCTCTGACTCAACACCGCGACCCTAGTCCTGGCGGAGAGAAAGACCAGTTGGATGGCGCGGAGGTTTCGTCCTTGTGTCTTTCGATTGGCGACGCGGATGGTCTAGGATTGACGAGAAAGTGGGAGTTGGCTAAGAGTTTGGACGTTTTAGGTGTTGAGGAAGGAAGGAGATGGGTACTGGATAGCCCGTAAGTTCCCGCTCGCTGATGATCTCGCTGACGACCTTGACATCAACGGATTCCCCGGCTTAGAGACTTGAAGGATAACATAACCGCAAATTGGGATCCCAGAACTGTCGCCGATGTGGTCAGACCATATGTCTTGGAGCATCAAATCAACACCGTCAGTACCATTTCTACCTTGTCCATTAATTCCCAGCTCATCTCACTGGAACCCAATGTACAATTCAACAGATCTTGACGTTTGACACTGAAGGCGTCTCCTCCCACCCAAACCACATCTCCCTCTACCACGGCATCTCACACCTCCTATCCTCCACATCAACGCCAACACCTCTCCAAGCCTACTCTCTCATCACCGTACCTCTCCACCTCAAATACCTAAGCTTCCTCACCACTCTCCAACCCCGCATTACCTCATTCTTCCCTCCTTCATCAATTCCCAATGACGTCGAGGCACAACGACCAAACCAAAAGGTCAAAACAGAAACAGTCGTCTTCATCTCCGGAATACGACAATACTTCACCGCATTAAACGCAATGATGCAGCACCGTTCTCAATTGGTCTGGTTCAGATGGTTATACGTGGCTTTTTCCAGGTACATGTGGGTTAATGAATGGGTCGAGATTGTACCTGTCAGTCAGTAAAGTTCAGAAAGAAAGGTCGACGTAAAGATAGTTTGCTTGCTCCTGTAAGACGTTGTAGTGATATAAGCCTCTATCCTCATCTCAGGGGATACAAAAGCCCTTCCAGCGACTTTATAACGGAGAGATATCTGACCTGTCCAGTCAACATGTTCGATGGAGTGGAGACCAAGGTAAAGCTTAGACCGACGGTGTGCGCGGCACCGTTGGGAGATGCGAATCACGGCCACGGCATCAATACAAGAAGCAACGTCGATCTGTACGTGACAAAGGCACTGCGACGCAAGTTCTCATTTCTGCGTTCGACCAAGGTGTCAGTGATTGTCGCCAGGGTGCGCTGAGTTCCACAAAGGAAGGGAAGGTCGTCTTCTGTCGGACCCGGGGGAAAGGTTCGGATACTATTTGAGGTGGATCTACAAACACAACTGAGGGAAATCAGTGGGTAACGTCAATCGTTATTCTGCTTATGAGAGGTCCTTATGAAAGGAGAATCGACCTTCCCTCAGGGTCAGCTCGCAGCCGGTCGTCTTCGAAACAGGGGTCGCAAACACATACTCCGGCGGAAGTCGCGGATTTACAAGACGATGAAACTGAACGACCAAGTTGTGAGCCGTGAGGAACACTCACTTAAGTAGCATAGTCTCACTCCCGGTGAGAACGAGCAAGTCTGGTTCAGTCCATTGCCGATTCAGATATCACTTCGCCGTAATGCTACCCCCGACAGCCCCCATCGAAGCTCGTAGCCAACCCCTCAACCACCCCGCTCCCTTGCCCTCCTTCCCAGCGGGCAATTTTGAGGGATCGTGCCTGACCCACCAATTTCTGATGTTAGAGGTTAACAGTCCAGCCATTGGTCGGAGGAAATGGCTCGCGACGCCCCTGGAGGTTACGAGGGAGAAGTGCGAGAATGTCATAAAAAAGTCTCAGTCAGGCTGGAAGGAACTTACCAGATTGCACCTTGCAACAGAGGGCTAATAACCTGATCCCTAGTCGTTATCCAAATAACCTTGTTCCATTCAACCCTCACTTCTACATCCCTTATCCTACTCTCCCCGTGCCCCTCCTTCTTCTTCCCGTTCCCAGCCTCCCGCTCCTCAACATGCACAAATTTCTCAATCTTCTTCAAATAACTCTGCTCAAATCTCATATCCGGAATCACCGGGAGACGAGGTAGGGCTTTGTGTTTGGATGAAGGCAGGTCATCGTCATCGTCATGTTGGTAGCGGTGTAAGTCTTGGGGATCTGGACCTTGTGAAGGGGCTGGAGGATATTGGGTGGGATAGGAGGTGTGGAATTGGTGGTATGGATTGGGAGGTTGGGATGTCATAATTCCACCTGAAGAGCCTGGTCTCTCGGTGGCGATCACTAACTGAAGCTCGGTGGCTGAGACTGTTTACTCTCGCATCCAAAACCTTTGGAAAATAACAAGGCCAAATAAGAGTGGCGTCCGCCTTACGAACTTGACATGCTGTATCTCTTGCCTTCTCTTGTGCGTCTGAGAACTACTTGAATCAGCGATACCTCTTCGATGCCTCCCTTCTGATCCCCTGCTTTGAATCATAAATTTTTGGGCTATAAGCTACCCGTACACACCCATCCATGGCATAGGGGCGAAGCTTTGTCTGTTCCGCCTCTGTACGTCAGGCAACGGCGAACGAGCAATGGCGGAGGTCACAAGTTCCCCCCATCGTATGCGGACCAAAGATTCACGAATCACTCTCTGTCTGTGTAGCTTCTTGGCACTACTTGGGTCTGCTAACCTCTATTTTTGCAATCGCATCATGTCACCCTGATTCGCCCTCCACGCTCGTCCTCGGAAGCCTGGTATCTCCGTGCCTCTTTCAATATCTACGAATAGAGCGGTTTCCAACCTCGCCGCTGTCAGCGAGGAACTTCCAACAAGCGCCTACAACTCCATGAACCAATCGATGAATTTTGCAGCGCTTTTCGCGCATCCTATCTCAGTCATTACTCTCGAATCACGGGCAAAGTGACGAAGGTGGGTTTCTTGTCAAGCCTGACCTCCATCTGCTGACCTTGTAAGAACATCCAGTGTGGGAAAAAGTCATAACAGAACGTTGTTCTCAACGATCCGTAATTCCTTCTGAGGAAATATGAGAGAGACGGCTATTTGCCAGTCGCCTTATCTCTTTGACCGTTGGCGCCCAGTTCATAGCTTTTGGCGTCAATCTCTAGTCCAGCTGACACCTCGTGGTTCCCCGGCGTCAAATTGTGGGCTTGTGGGCGTATATAATACCGTATACGTGGCGTGCTACTGAGGACCCATCCGCCACCCTCTCACCTCCTGCGAAATATCAATGGTTCGTTTCCCATAAACTGCATCTGCCACCCAGTGCGACTTCCGCCCGCTAACCTGTCACAATTCAGAACCCCCAAACTCAAGTCATCCAGGATGACTTCTATCCATGCGGTGGCGGAGGGTTCTCAAACATCTATAAGGGTAGGATTGTTCGCCCATTACCAGCCGGACGTGTGGAGGTTTTGAATCGTGTGGGTGGCTGTATTGACACCTCCCCCAGCGTGTCCGGCTTATAGTCCAATCCCTGATTAGGTCATCATTAAATTTCCAAGACCAACTCCCGGGCCTGGTATCTCCAACGAGGTTGAGGATCTACGACGAGTACGCATAATTGAAGCCTATCTTCTCATCTTGTTTTCACCAGGTCCGACTCTAGCGTATCCGTCGTGAATATGACGCCTGGAACCGTGTTACACCTCACGTTAACAATCTTCCTTTACTTCAATTTTGGGAAGTAGGTGGAGGATATCCGCCTGCCATCATAACTCCATATTGTCCTTCTGGATGTGTAAAAGACTTCCTGGTGAACAATCCGACTGCGGACCAGCTTGCGATTGTACATTTCATCCTTTTCGTTCAGAGTTGTCAACACTGACATTCCTAATTTGCGTAGACGAAGGGAATAGCCAAGGGAGTGGAGCACATTCATCTGAGCGGCATTGTTCACGGCGATCTTACCCCGGTCTTTACCTTTTTTCTCTTCTTCTCCAGACTATTGTTGATATGTTGATATAACACAGAATAACGTCCTCGTGGACAATGGAATGCCTAAGCTCTGCGACTTTGGTCGTTCCAGAGATGTAACGATGGCGGGCTTTACCGCATCCATCGTGGCGGGTACCATCAGATATATGGCCCCCGAGTTAGTTCCTCCAGAGGATGATAACAATATGCCCAGAGTGACGATGGAAAGCGACATTTATGCCTTCTCTATGGTAACGTTAGAGGTGGGTATCCGTCCTTGACTGGGCGAAACGCCAGTCTCCAGTCTCCAATTCTGTCCTGGGGATTGAAATTGATTTCCACAGGTAGTTTCAGGGGTGATCCCTTTGTGCCATGTGCGCTCTGACTATACAATACCGATCCGCGTGAGCGAAGGCCACCGCCCTGTCCGAGATCAATACCAGGTTGTGGCGGGACCCCCGTGGAATTCGTTCTGGACACTGCTGCAAGAGTGTTGGGGCGCAAATCCAGCATACAGGCCTCCCATTGGAGCGGTATTGCAGCGTTTGCCTTCCAGTTCCCGTTCTTCCCAAAGTTCTCGTCAAGCTCCTGGTCGTCGCCGTTGAGGTTGCTTTTCGACGAATTTCCCTATATTACCTGTATACCTGGTGCCCGATACTCCCACTTCGCTCCTAGTTAACCCACTCCTGATCTTTGGGCTCTCATCCAAGGGTTAACCTTTCCATTTATCTTCGATTCGCGCTTCCTTCACGAATGCTCCACATGTAACGTGTACAGTAAAGTTCGAGTTCTTACCTCAGTTCATCACCATAGTTTCGCGGTTGTACAAATACATGTATTAGCAGCAGCACAAATGTAACATTCAATTGCAAGTATCAAATATATCAAGGCTTCTGCTGCCCATGCATAGTCTTGCTGACGCTAGACGAACCCAACTTCGAATCCCCTCCCAACTCTTGCGGGCCATGTGACTCTTCTGCCATTCGAGGCCCAAATCAACCCACTTTCCAAATGGACGCGAAAAGACTCACTATACACAGATGCTGGCCCCTCCTGTTTCTTCGATTGTACGCCCGCATAGTACATCGCTCCCAGCGCCAGCGATGTCACAGCAAGCATCACGAAGGCTTGAATTTCCCAGGATTACGTTCGTGAGCATCTCACGAATAAAGCATGCAGGTAGGATGCGGGCTGGAGAAACGAACCGTTGGACGGGATTTAGGGCTGGAACTCATGGTGAAAGTACAGATTGAAACCGTCAGGCAAGGAGTTTTTGACTTGGTTCAGGATGGAAGCATTTGATGATGTACCGGATGAAGGTAGGTCATCGTCATCGTCATGTTGGTAGCGGTGTAAGTCTTGGGGATCCGGACCTTGTGAAGGGGCAGGTGGATATTGAGTGGGACAGGAGGTGTGGAATTGGTGATATGGATTGGGAGGTTGAGATGTCATAATTCCAACCTAAAGGATTACAGCGAGTTTCATTAATATGCGGAAAGCTCTTTCCAGTCTCCTCGGTCTCTTTCGACATCTTGATATCACCAGGCTTCCAGGAGGAAGCCGGCAACGTGGCTGGTGGGGCTCAGAGCCCATTTACGCCAAATTTTGATGGAGTTTTTGAGTCTCGGGCCCTTGTCGTCAAGCAACAGGTGCGTCGAACGTCCACCAGTGACCATTCTGTACCACTTGGCCCCCGCAGATGAGATAACTGAAGGACGGCATGAGCTCTGCTGGCCTGCGGCAGGCCTTGAGCAGATTTTTGTCTTTCCGCATATTTATGAAAAGCGCTATAATATTCCGATGTGGGATACAGCTCAGTGGCTGAACGGTGTTTGGCCTCGCATCCAAAACCTTTCGAAAATAATAAGTCCAAATACGAGCGTGGCGTGCACTGCATTTCGCAAGAACTCCGCTTGTCCTGCACCGTCTCCCTGCGTGTATTCTGTCCATCTCTTTAGGACCATAAGCTCTGGCACCATAAACTGTCCGTGCACAACCTTCCATGACGAATGGCTAAGCGTGGGCAGTTAGGCTCAACCGTCTCTCTAGGCCAGCCACCGAGAACCAGAAATATGGGCTTTCTGAGTTTCACCCATCGGATGCGATACACAATTGCCATCCGCTTCAGTCCCTACCCGTACCCCCCTACTTAAGTCCCTGGTGCTTGGCTGGAAATCTTTTCGGTTGATCTTTTCCCTCGTGGCCACGGCCCTCTATTGTACAATTGGCTCATGTCACCCTGCCGTCTGCATTCTCGTTCAGCGTACTTCTCATCGGAAACATGGCATCTCCGTACGTCTCTCAAGATCTACGAATAGACTGGCATATCACCTCGCGGCTGCAACGAGGAACCTCAAATAAGCGCCCACAACTCCACAAAGTGATCGATGAACTTGTCAGCGCTCTTTGTACATCCTATCTCAGATATTGCTCTCGAATCTTGGACAAAACGATCAAGGTGGGTCTTTTCAACAAGCGCTGCTTGGACTACCCTCCATCTGCTGACCTTGCGGGAACATTCAGCGTGGGAGAAAGTAATCTCAGAACTTTGTCCTCAAGGATCCGCAAGTCCTTCTGAGGGTGTAGGATATAGATGCCCTTTGGCCGCCGTCTTATCTCCTTGACTTTTAGCGCTGCTGAACAGCCTTTGGCGTCAAACTCTGTCCAGCTGACACCTCGTGCTTCCCTATCGGCAAACCTTGGGCTTGTGGGTGTATATATGTGCGCTGGCAGTCTGAAGACATATCACCTTGCTCTCACCATATTCTCACCTGCTACGACATATCCATGGTTCGTGTCCTACGCACTGTAGTTGTCATCCAGTGGGACTACTGTCCGCTAACCTCACACTTCAGAATTCTGAAGTCTTCCAGGATGATATCAGGCCATGCGGTGGTGGAGGGTTTTCTAATATTTATAAGGGTAGGATTGTTCACCCGTCAGGACAAGTGGAGCGCGTGAGTCGCTATATTGGCATCTCCCCTACCGTGTCCAGCTTACACTCCGATCCCTAACTAGGTTATCATTAAATTTCCAAGAGTGAAAATTGATGATCCCGATGACATTGAGGATCAAACACGTGTGCGCATCTTTGAACTCGCTCTCCCATCTTCTTTTCCTCATATCCTGACTCTAGCGTGTCCACCGCGAATATAAAGCCTGGAGGATGGTCAAGCCTCACGATAACATTCTTCCTTTACTCCAGATTTGGGAAGCAGACGAAAGATATCCGCCCGCCATCCTAACTCCCTATTGTCCTTCTGGATGTGTAAAAGACTTTCTGAAAAGCAATCTGACCGTGGACCGACTTGCGATTGTATCTTTTATCCTCTCTTTCTTTCAGAGTCGCAAACATTGACCATTGTTATTTGCGTAGGCGAAAGGAATATGCAATGGACTGAAACACCTTCACCTGAATGACATTGTTCACGGTGATCTTACCCCGGTTTTTACCATTTTTTTACCATCTTCCCCCGAAAAATTTTCATGTTTTGGTCTAACACAGCGGAACGTGCTTTTGGATAATGGAGTGCCTAGGCTCTGCGACTTTGGTCGTGCCAGAGTTATGACGATGGAGGGTTTTACCGCTTCCATCGTGGCGGGTACTATCAGATATATGGCTCCTGAGTTGATTCCTTCGGATGAAGACGAGTCAATTCTTCCAGAAGAAGTCAAGCTTCCCAAAGTGACGTTCGAAAGCGATGTTTATGCCTTCTCTATGTTAGCGTTAGAGGTGAGTATCCATTCTTGATTGGGCGAAAGGTCAAAGCGGCCAGTCAGTTCTGGTGATTGAATTTGATTTCCCCAGGTGGTAGCAGGGAAATCCCCCTTTTTTTACATGCCCTCAGAACAGCAAGTAGCGGTCCGGTTGAACTTAGGAGAACGCCCCGCCCGAGATAGATATCAGGTTTTGAGAGGACCAGAATGGACTGGGTTCTGGGCACTGCTTCAAGAGTGCTGGGACAAAAATCCAGCATCCAGGCCACCTATTGAAAAGATAGTGCTGCGTTTGCCCTCCAATCCTCCTTCTTCTTAACCTCGTCCGGCCTCTAGTCGTCGCCATGAAGGCGCTTGTAGACGAATGCTCCAATGTGCAAGTGTGCTTTCTGTCCGATATTCTGAACTTGCTCGTCCTTCTCTGCTTCCCAATCCTCGCACCCCCATCAATTCATTTTCTATTGCCTTTGATTTCGGCTTCCTTCGTCAATGTTATCTGTAAATCCCAGCATTTTCGTACATAGTATGGGTGGGCCGCCATGTGTGAGTTTGTACGAATATATTTATTGTCAGCAGCACAGTTATCACTTTCAAGTCCCATGGGGTACTAAACATATCAAGGTTTCTGCTGCCCATGCATAGTCTTGATAACGCTAGACGATCCCAACCTCGCATCCGACCCTCCCAAATCTTGCGGGCCATGCGATGCCTCTAATCACACGACAACCCGAAACTCAACAACCCAAGTTCCAAAGTAGCAGAGAGGGAACTCACTATACACAGAGGCTGGCCCCTCCTGCTTTTTCGATTGTACTCCAGCATAGTACATAGCTCCCAGTGCCAGCGATGTCGCAGCAAGCGTCACAAAGGCCTGAATTACGCGATTGAGTCGAAACATCCATTCGTCAACATCCTGGGAGATACGCGTGGACTGGATGCGGGTGAGAAGACGAACCATTGGGCGAGATTTAGGGCTGGAACTCATGGTGAAAGTAGAGACTGAGACCGTCGGGCGAGGAGTTTTTGACTTGGTTCAGGATGGAAGCATTTGATGATGTCACTCATGCGCCACCCACGCGACCCCCAAATTGTGGCAGAAGTTTGAACGTTTACAACGTTGGAGTCCCAAGCACGTCCCGTTGACGATCGCCTCATGATCAGGGTATGTATACCGTATCCCCCGGATAACCAGCTAGACTCACAAAACAGCTATAATACATATCAAACAAACACGCCTGGATCCAACAGAGTTGACTCAAGGAGCTCGAGCAACCCACACAAATAATACAATTCCTATCTTCGTGACTTCAACTCCCACTCAACCGCACTCCTTCCACCTCACCCACTCGCCGACCCAGCCTTCTGCCTCACATCCCCAACAGTTTTTTGCATAGTAGCATTAGCATCTCCACGCTTAGTCTCTTCACCGCCTGGCAAAACCGTCCAAATCAGCCTAACGCTGTGTGACAAGAGAAAAGGAGGTGAAGTTACGATGACGAGCAATGGGAGCGCTGCCTTCACTCGGAGCAACCTTTGGTCCAGATAACCAATAGATCAAGGCACCGGCGAAGAGGACCGAACCCACAATAGCCGCCTGAGGTTTGTTGGGAAACGTCAACAGTTTGCATTTGGGTCAATCATGGCACTCACATTGCGAGGGCTCGGGTTAGTGTGGGTACTCATGGTTGATGGTGTCGAACAACAGATGTGAGCTTAGATGGTGGTAAGAGAACGACGACCACTGTGAACACTTCGCTTGAGCCAACCATCCCGAAAGTGATCGACGCCGGAGGTGAGCAGGGTGACATCAACGAATGTCATCGTGATCGAAGGACCGATCAATCAACCAGTATGTTGGTTTGTCAGAATCTCAATGTTTCAACTTGCCCACAACTGCAGTTGAGAACGAAAAGTGAAAGTGATTATTCGGGACAAACTACGCCTATCGAACACACAGAAAGGGTCCGAAAGTGCAATCATAAACGATGAGAGAATCTCAGGCTAGTCCATATCATACTTACTTGCGATGAAATTGCTCCGACTCTTCTTCCCCTCAAGCCTCAACGTTCCCCTGCGAATCAAAATCAATCTCCAAAATCGCCGGCCCAGCAACAACACCCGCCTCCAATCCCGTAGCATCATTGCTAGTGCTAATGACGACGTATGAAGTGCCCATCAGGGTGTCGGGGACGACGACCTTGCCGTTGGATACCTGGACGAAGATCGGGGTAAGACCGGTGAAGAAGACGGCGTAGTCTGACGAGGACGTGGGCGAATAAGTGAGGGAGGTTGTAGATCCGGGTGTGATTTTTTGGGAGTTGGGGTATGCGGAAGCGGGCGAGGAGAGGGCAAGGGTGAGAGCGGGGAAGGCTTTCACGGGGAGCGCTGGGTTGGTAGATGGGCATGATGTGATGAACGCTGCGGCAAGGGTATAGACTTCGTTCAAACCGAGAGGGATCTATACAAGAATGAGGTAGGCGTCAGAGATGTTGACAATGAAATAAAGCGACTGGACAAACATCAAGGGGACCACTCCAGGGCTCGATCTTGTTGACGGCTCCGGCGACCCAGGATGCATGACGAGCCTCGGTAGAGAGCACAACGGCTGCGGCGGTGAGGTAGTCCTTGTTAGTGATGTATTGTGCAGCCCCTGCATAAGCGGATACACCTGGCGAGCCACGACAAAAGACACGGTCAACGTCATACAACGGCTGGAAAAAGGAAAAAGTAACTTACCAACACCCTCGAGAGCCTGGCTGAGGGCTGCGAAGGATTTGGGGTCGGTGTACGGGCTACAAGCCAAAGTGAGTCAATTGAAAGACCCGAATACAGGATCGAAGAAAAGACGTACAAGGAATATTCGCATGGCTGGGTCGCGGCCGAACCCAATGCCGCCGACAAGAAGGCGACGTGAGCGGCTTCGTGTTGTCCGATTTGGACGAAGCGACCACGGGCCCAGCTGGGGAGACCAGCACTCTCAAATGCGGCTTCGTCAAACTTTGCCAAGGCACCCGAGTAGAATGCATTCTCGAGGTGCTCAAGGGTGAGGGCAAAGTTCAGGACTGTCGTGTCTGTCAAACGAAGAGGTAAGAATGGGTAAGACGAGTGGTTGGTAGAGCGACAGACCATCAACAGCTCTCTTCATGGAAGGGAGAGCATATGCGCTGAGGGCACCGACAGCAAGAGTAACGAAAGCAAAGGACCTCATGTTGACAAAGAGGGAGAGGGCGAAGAGATGACTTGAAGGTGTGGATGCGGAGGGGGGTGAGGAAAACTCGACGAATAATGAGGTTTATATACAATCCAGGATGCAGTCAGCCGCTTAATAATGTGAAGGTGGTCAGACAAAAAACATATCGTGTCACTTTGGACAGTCGGTCAACTCGGACGAGGAAGCAGACGAGGCTGGAAGCCTCGTCATTTCCTTGCTGGAGAGGGAGGGGGATCGAGTATTCGGCGTTCTCGGTGATGCTTGCTCTGCTCCACTTGACAGGACCTCGCAGATTGTCGATTGATTGACGTGTCAGGCGCATGAAATCCGCAGTTTATAGCTTATAGATTCGCCTTCGCCGATGCAGTGGCCCAAGAGCGGAAGAAAAAGTAATGAAAAGCAGTGGGCGTTCGGGATGCGGATGTTCTGAGGATCCTACATCGTTGCAAAGGCAACAAACGTCGGGGATCTTTGATTGATTGCGCCTCTCGACCCGCAGGGAAAGCGTCGCAAGCCTCACACCGTTTCTTCTTGTCCCGAACAGCAGATGAGATTCCGGATGCAGTGGGGTGTCGAAGTGGAAAACGGATCGGGCAAACGGGGTCTTGATCGAAAGCCTAATTCACTAGGACCCCAAGCGCCGCCTGCTTACTTATGCCATAACTTCGTTCATGGCCGGAATCGTTTGGTGACGAAGTTAAGCACAAAGTACTGTCACTTGGGCTTGTCAGGACTCAGCATTCCGACAGCTATGCAACCCTGCGCAGTCACCCGACGATCTCCACCGATTCATTACAACACCGGCGGCAAGAACCCCCACCCCGAGCAGGAAATGACACACCAGACTTAGAAGGACTCAGAAAGTCCCATTCGGTGGAGTCGAACTCCAGGAAGCTGGTGTGAAGGGGAACAACTTTGCGCTGCGATCGGAGCGGAAGCTTCGATCTAAGGCGTCTTACACCCGTAACCTCATGTGCCGGCGGTACTTCTTGAAGCTTGACAGGTAAGGCCCTCGGATGACCAGACACGGGTCAAACCATACACTTTGTCCATCTTCCCATCGGATTCGGGTGAGCCATACACATCCTCACCACTCTCTCTACGGTCAAATCTTCTCACCCCTCCCACTCGTCACCAATAGACTTCCTCTACGCCTAACATCCCCAATCTTTTTCTGGAACGAGGCACCGATCTCAACTCTTAGCTGAGACGTCCAAACATCATGTCAGAATTGGATCTCCCGACATGAACAAGATGCACGCAGCTTCGTGTACTCCGGATCTTCGAAGCCCGCCCCGAATGTTGAACTTAAAGGGCCGTGAAAGATGCTCACTACATAAAACTCTCGGTTCTGGCTTCGACACCACTTTTGTCATTTTAGCGTTGGGGTAAGTGGTGTTTGTTTTGTTGAGAGCGGATATGATAGCGTTTGCCTCGGGCAACTAGTTTGAATCGCAGAGCCTGCCTGCAAGAAGATGACCGACGGACGGGAGGTTCCAGTGGTCAAGTCCTCCCATCGTCGTCTCGACCACTCTTGCTGCGAAGTCTTGCAGGAGCCGACTTGATTATTGTTGTTAAAGATACTGATTTCTTGTCATAGCCATGCAGAACGATACAACGGTTTGCTTGATGTGCCGCTCCGTTGTTGTCGAGAACTCGACTTGTAGAGTACCACGGAGAGATCCGTCATGATCGTTGGCGATGTGGCGTTTCCCAATGTTTGATGCCCACCGGGCAAATCGCTCTCCCAGACGATCTGCTTCTAAGTGTTTACAGGGTCACGGCCCGAGATGAAGGCGTCGTGCACCCAAAGCATCGATGTAAAACTCTCTCGCCGCAGTTCAGCTGGAAGGTACGAACCTTTACTATGCACAACATCCAACATCCACTCCGTGCTTGACATCCCCCTAACCGTCGGTACATCGTCGCAACCTTTAACCATAATTACCATTCGTGCAGAATGAGAGGACTCGCAAGGTTTGACTTTAACCATGGAGCGCTCACTGCCCCTAGCAGTGTAGATTGGCCTATATCACGTCGGTTATCGAGAAAGTTCTCCAGTTTCTTCAAGGATGAAGGAGCCCTGTTATTCCGGAACGTGCAGCACTGGGAGGGATTTGGAGAAATCGGTGAAGAAGGGACTCCTGTTAGAGGAGGAGTAACAATATTTGGAGAGGAAGGTATAGAACTCTACAACTTGAATCGTTAGATAAAATTCGACATGGTATAACATATACCTACCTCCCCACTGCCAGTCCGAGGTCATGGAACAATGAACACAGTGGTTTCGAGGAGGGATCAAAGAATTGACAAATTGCCCTAACTGAATGAGATATAGCTCACACGAGTGGTTCGCTAGTGGGGTGTGTCGCCTAGTATACTCGCAGACAGGACGAAGTTTCGAGATTCATTCTGGGTCGCTTCATACTAGTGACAAGTATCATTTCCGTGAGACTGTCTTTTGGGCAAGTTGTAGATGGAGAGGCAGGAAGACTCAACTTTGAGAGTTTTCGAGGTGAGGAACTCATAGGGAACCGTTGCACATGTCTGGGACACTTGATCATCAACTTACCAAGTGAATGCATACTTTTGCCAGGGCAGATCTCGACAGCTCACCTGGCTTTCGACAAACTTGAGAATTGATTCATGCATGAACGTGATTTAGGTTTCCATGCCTGATATCGTTGGTATCGTCGAGGCAGTGGAGAAAAACGACTGCCAACTCGGTTCAATATTCTTGTGAAGGAATTGAGGGACTTCCTGAGACGGGAATTTCCCCTGTTCCGAGCGAAGTAGAGCTCCATGGCCACCTACAACCTGGAAAATTGAAATACAGTCGAGAGGAGGTGGGTGAGAATAAGGGGGCGATATCTACACACTTCCAGGCCACAATAGTTGCGCAGAGTTACACGCTTGGGTGACCGTCAAACTGATGAGAGTGCCGGATCCGAGCTAGCTGCCAGTGGAGGAGTTCAAACAGGGCGACTCGGTCCCAGGTTCATCTCAAACAACTAGAAAACGATTGGTTCACGCAACCCACAGGGAAACATTATTTGGGAGATTCGACATGCGGGGAATGGGCGGGAGTTCAGCGGGGAAGAATCGTACATAGCCTACATGTGGGAAAGAGAAGAATAAGATGTTGTGACGCCTGCGACCCGTGGCGGGCCGCCTGGCACTGGCGACCCCCACCATCAGCCCCCATAGTAAGTTAGTTGGATGCTCTGTGTACTATGACAGGAACGACATTACTCTACCAAACTATATTACAAAGTCGATGCTTCCAAGAAGTACAAAACGGCACAGCGATTCCATCACTGCTTGATTACCGTCAACTTTGCCACCAAAAGGAGGGACGTAAAAAAAGGATGGAAAGTTCAGAATCAATGTGGATATTTTGAAATCTAAGGGCAGCAGCTCTTATCCTCACACCCAGCTCCGATGCACCGAATCTGGCATCTTCTCATGGACGCGGGAGGTGTTAATTCTGGTGCGGGTGCGAGGGGTGGGACGTCGCTGACTGCGTAGGTTGACGAGACTTCGCTACCGGTGGTTAGAGGTTTGGCGTCGATGAGTTCGGGTTGGATAGTGACGTTGTGGATTCCCCAGTGGTGGAGACACTGATGGTAGGAAAGGATCGATGTAAGCCATCAAAATCGGGGTGATTGAAGTTATTGACGAACCTCTGTGATCGAGCGAGCAGCTCGCATAAAGTCACGCAGGGAGTCGTTCGAAGTGGCAACGTGCATTGTCGCAATTCTCTTCGATTGGGCTGGTGCACAAAGCTCAGGTATCGTGAAGAACATGAGGACGAAATAACTCACTTAAGCTCCATACGTGGACCTCATGAGCTTCCTCAACACCTTTGACTCTCTCAACGTCCCTCTCAACACCCTCCATATCAATCTCCTCAGGCGCACCCTCCAATAAGAACCTACCGCTGGTTTTCATCAGCGGCCAAGCAGTCGTCATGATCATACAACCGACGAAGAGGGATGCGAGAGGGTCAGCGTAGTAGAACCCGGTGTACAGGATTATGACGCCTGAGATGATGACGGCGAGATTGTTGAGAGCGTCACCAAGAAGGTGGAGAGCCACTCCAAGAAGACCAAGATCTCTGCCATTTTGAGTCGATGCAAGAGCGGAAACGTGATCGTGACCAGCATGCTATTCAGTAGGCGGGCAGTGTCAGCGGATTAATAGGAAGGTATGTGGGAACAGGCTCACGGGATCGGCCTCCGTGAGGATAATTGCTCGTGTGTCGTGCGATGCGATAAGGATCTCGTCTGAAGGTGTTGGACCACCGTCTTCCCCTACGGGACGGTCAGTAATCAGCAGCTAGCACTCGCACGCAGGAGCCATCCTTACCTCCAACGATGGTCGCACTCAATAGGTTACAACCTAATCCGATACCTCCCACCTAACGTATTCAGGTTCAGAAACACAAAGGGACAACAAAGATGCCGAGTTGTCGTACCATGATCACCAGCTTGGGTTGGCTGACATCTTCTGGTTTAACGAATCTCTCGATCGTTTGTAGAAGAATCGACACGCCGAGGCCAAGTAAGAACACTGAATTGGTCAAACATCCACCCAAGTCAGGGTCATTCTCCGACGGAAACAAGTAGCACTCACCGCCATTGAAGAACGCGCCCAGTAGTTCTGCTCTCTGCCATCCAAAGCTGAAACCTTTGGGTGCTTTCTCCCGATCCCCTGTAGCCTTCCTGATGGCCAAGAGCGCCACTCCAAATCCGATGAGGTCCGAGCAAACGTGAAAGGCGTCAGCCACGAGTGCCAAGCTACGGTTATAGAAGCCAATAGCAATTTCCAGAATAAAGAAACACCCAGAGATGCAGATGACGGCCAGTAGGCGTTGTTCTCGAGATAAGCGTAGCGAAAACATTGCGGGATGGGTTGGGGGGCGATTTTTTTGGGCGTTCAGAAGCTATGAGAGCTGTTATATGGTGGGAGGAGAGAAAGAGCAGTGCTGGGGCTCTTGAGCTTGAAAACACAACATAACTTCCTCGCCATGACTGCGAGGGTAGCATGGGGTACTGTGGCCCGATTTATTTTCGGTTCATTCCTCTGATGGGAGACGGAACGGAAATAGCTACCAAGACTCACTATATCCAGCCAACGGCAATTTCAGGACTGCTTGGTGTCAAAAATAACCCGGACCCTCGCACAACATCGTCCTCCGGTTCATTTCCTTTGGCTGCTGAGAAGCGCAACACCCACTGCGCTGCTGATAAACAGCATGAGGCCTGCCAAATCGTGCTGAGCATCACAATTCGCAGATCGTTAGGATCATTGAGGGAAGTCCACGATAATGCAATCGAACCGTGTGCGAGACTGCTACCATTAAGAGGTGAGAGTGGCATCGTGCTGCTCCGTTAAGGCATGTCATCGTGAGCGCCCTCGGTCAATTATAACATGACTCACGAGGTCAGAACCAAAAAAAATACCATCACAAACACGCGTCGCCAGTGCGGCCTCGTAAAGTTGTGCGAGGCATTGGGAGGAGGTGGGCCACCATACACCACCTAAACGGAATATATGTGGAGAGCTTCTCGCTGCGCAGAAGGTTTCCAGATCAACCAACTTGGAGGTAGAGATAAAACGTCGAATTGTGTGTAAGAAAGGTTGAATAATTAACCGAGGGCAAACCGGGGTGACGAAATGCTTGCGGCAATTTGTCAGGTTGCCGGGGTTCAGCCTTGTGCTCCCCGTCCTTCTGCTCTGTTTCTATTCGACAGCTATGTGAACCAACGAATTTTCTTTTGTCGTCAAGCCCTCATTCTAGAAATAGAGCGCACTTCACTCAAAGGTCGGATATATGCGCCCAATTATAACTAGGTGGATCCTAATCATGATCGTATAATGCCGCGGGCTGGTGAGAAGCTGGGCAACCTCATGCCACTCTCACCGCCCAATTACCTCGCTATCCATCTGCTGCTGGGGATGAACCTTGGCCACTTCTGTCAGATACGTAGGACGCCATTTCCATCAGATTCTCACTCTAGGCATGCCTCGCGGTTCTCGCGAAAACAGCTTCAGTGACTTCGGTGGTCGGCTATTGACTCGTAATCTTGATAAAGAAGAGGTCGAGCTGCCAGTAGAGAAAGGACGGCGAACTCTACCCCATGCTCATCATTTTACTCCCGAAATGGAGAACCTCGAGCAATACAGGTCTACCCTCCCAGTCATGCCAACCGGCGCTCCGCGTCAACCAACGACGCCGAAAGACAAGTTCCGTCCATCCGTGCGCAAAGTCATGCACATGAGATCGATAGTCACTCCTCCAAGTGGCAGAGGCGCCGACCCTGGTGCCGACCCTCGTCATCACTCAACCGTCCTTACATACGGACATTTGAGAGAGAAGTGTGCCATCGAGGTTATCGATTATTCGATTACAAGTATGGATGTCCGAACCGTGACCAACTCGGAATTGGTAGAATTTCTCGAGGGTTCTTCGACGAGGGATCCATGGGTCAAGGTAAGATGGATCAACGTGGGTGGCATTAGCTGGGATGTCATCAGCGCCTTGACCCTCAAATACGGTCCGTTCCCTCTCACGTTCCGAGAAGTTGTGCCATTTAATGACATCACTTTTTGAATAGACCTCCATCCGTTGGCTGTGGAGGACATCCTTCACCAACGAGGCCACGTTTCTTCAAAAGCCGATTACTATTCCCAACATCTGTTCCTCCGCATCCTTTGTCACTCAATTCGACATGGCGCAGAGTCCAATGGAAGCGCTCACACCGACCCATCCCTTGTAAACGATGGATGCGACAAAGATAGGACTCTATCCGGCCACAGTAAGC
The DNA here is from genome assembly GCA_000697665.1 of Jaapia argillacea MUCL 33604. NCBI lineage: Eukaryota > Fungi > Basidiomycota > Agaricomycetes > Jaapiales > Jaapiaceae > Jaapia > Jaapia argillacea. Next base: position 1,292,519 of record KL197717.1, read on the forward strand.
CCCAGTATGACAGGGATTATTACTCTCCGCTTGGAACTAGACTATCAGCGAATACAAGAATTAGATCTCTCTCGCCGTCCTTCAGGTTGAAACACCCGCCCACAATTGATCTAGACACAGTGGAGGCGGGCATTTGGAAGACTCCTGCCAACAATGAAGCATCGAGAAGGGTGCGTCATCACCACCCTTTGGCACCTTCTCTATCTCCTCAGCTGAAGTTCTCGACACCAGGCCCTCAAACAACAGCATATGCAAATCGTCGTTCAGGAACTGAAACGAGGTGGCTACGTACCTGTCAATACATCGCCGATATGCATTTTCTTATTGCGAGACGGTAAGTCACTCGGACTCGCTCCTAGAGGTCGACTTTAAACTGACTTTTGCTCATTCTCAGGCACCGTGATATCAATCAACCAAACACCTTCCAATGATTTGACGACACCCATCACCGCTCGTTTGCGTGATCCAGATTCGACTTTGAGAGTCAGCGCCGATGCGTCATTATTGGTAGAAAGCTTGCTCGATCTCAGTTAGTTTCCCACTTCTCTATACCACCATACTGCCTTCATATCAAGTACACAATGCTAACTCCAATATCTGGCATATAGTAGTTGACTCCGCTCTGGAAATTGTCGACGAATATCAGGATAAGCTACTCAAACTCGAACAACAAGTTCTAATCAAACCCAAAATGAAGACCGTTCAATACCGTACGCACGACCAGCCTCTTCACTAAACCCTCGATCAATGCTTATTCGTATCGCCGCAGTACACACCATCTCGGGCGACATGACTGCATACAAACGCTCTCTCGAACCCCTTCGAACTCTCATATACAGTCTACGACGGTACGACCTCGATCACTGTGCCACTCTCATCGACCCTTCCAAGAGCCCACGTGTCAAGGTACGAGGATTCATGAGCTACAAATCGAAGATCTACCTCGTACGTCTGATTGTCTTATCTACCTGGCGATGGATGACACTGAAGTGAGGGTTAGGCGGGTGTGTCAGACCATATGGAGTATATCCTGTCAAGCTTGGATATGTTTGGACATATTTCGGAGAATTTGATCGATTATACGTTCAATGTGAGTTTATCTTCGCCCCAAATATTCTCCGGCGGGTAGGAATCTCACATGTGTCCTAATCTTTCTAAAGATGACATCTTATCAAACCAACCAAGCCATGTGCGTCACATACCTTTATCTCCTTCCTTCGTATCACCTCGAAACTCACGCTGGGTTCTACTCTTGGCAGGCGGCGGCTCACTATGGCTACCGTTACCTTTTTACCCCTCACGTTCCTCGCCGGCTACTTTGTAAGTCTCCCCTCATCTAATCCATACATCGTCGTAATCTCGTTTTGACAGGGCATGAACTTCGCCACCTTCTGGTCCGTCCAGAACCACTCGGACTTATTGTCAGTTCCTCATCTATCTGCCACATGGTTTTGAACTCTGATCGTGGTTACCTATGGTAGTTTCTGGGCAATCGCGATTCCCTATATAGCCACCCTCGTGGTTATCTTCGGATGGACGGATTTCCTCCCCTCCAAGTTCGACCTTCGATCGAGGGCAAAGTTTCCTTTGATGCGGTTGAGCCCGTCGTGACATTGTCGCTTGATGGTACTTCGTCCATCGGGTGAAATTTGCGTGGTTCAATGGATCCCGTCGTACTGGAGGGCGTGGAGAGGAGTTGGGTCCGATTGGAGAGAACGAGGAGAGATATGGAGCTCTTGGAAGCCGGGGTGTTCACCTACCCGCCCAGTATCATCTTATTGGTTACCTCGACCACCGAGTCCCTCTACTAGATCTGTATTCAAGTACGAATTAATATCCCTCCCAACATGTCCGAGCCTTTCCCACACTTGGACATTCAGTTTGAACTTTTCTATCCCTGATGTTGGTACTGCGCCTTCTCTTCTTTCTCCCCAGGGTAGGCCAGCCAGCATCACCGTTCGATACCTCATCAAACTTTTTGGTGACAATCACCTAAGGAAACTCTTTCATCCAACTTCGCAAGTCATAATTTCAACTATCAGGTCAATTCGTAGCGGCCGTCATACAATAAAGAGCGTATGATACAACACAACCTCGTAAAGAAAGTCCAGAGATCTTAGGTCCATGTATGCGTGAATGGCTACACCAAAAACATGATGCATGATGTACCAAAATAGTCCAAATGATTAACAGAACGAAACCATGCAAAAGAAGTTCAAACGAAAGACCCCACTCCGTACCCGATTTTAACGACGCAACCCCTTCAAGGCGTAAGCAACGCTCAAGCAATGACGTTCCCCTGCGAATCAAAATCGATCATCAAGATAGTCGGACCAGCAATGACGCTAGTCGACAACTGGTCGAAGCTCGAACAATCGCTGATGGCGGTATAAACCGTTCCCCTCAAGCTGGAGGGAACGACGGCTTTGCCATTAACGATCTCGACGAAAATGACGTCCAATCCCGTAAAGAACGCCGCGTACAACTGCTTGCCCGCCGGCGCAGACGCAGAGTACTCGAACGATATAGTCGATCCGGGTGTGATCTTCTTCGACGTGGGGTACGATGGCGAAGGCGAAGCCAAGTCGAGTGTCAACGCTGGGTACGCTTTAGCAGGTAACACAGGGTTGGTCGAAGGGCACGAAACGATAAATGACGAAGCGAGTGTGATGACTTCGTTCAAATCGAGTGGGACGTCAAAGTTGCCGGACCAAGGTTCAACGTTGTTTACGGCTGAAGCTACCCAAGCTGCTTGACGGGCTTCGGTGGAGAGGATGACTGCTGAGGAGGTTATGTAGTCGGGGTTGGTGAGGAGGTGAGCCGCTCCTGCGTATGCTGATGTTCCTACTCCTTCGAATACTTGGGAGAGTGCGGCGAAGGACTTGACGTCGGTGTATGGGCTAACAATGCACACGATATGAGAAGGGGTGTTGAAAGAGGGGGGGGGAAGGGGGACGTACAAAGTATATGTGCAAGGTTGAGTAGCTTGGTTCCCTAAGACACCGGATAGGAACTCGACGTGACTACGTTCATGTTCACCAATCTCGACGAAACGACCTCGAGCATATTTTGGTAGGCCTGCGGCTTCGAAATCGGCTTCAGAGTATTTGGCGAGGGCGCCGGTGTAGAAGGCGTCTTCGATGTGTTCGAGGGTTAGGGCGAAGTTTAGGACGTCGAAATCTACCAAAGAGCGAGAACATGTGAGTATAAATGGTAAGAGGCGTGGAGGGGGGAAAGACGAACCGGTGATCCCGTTGGTTCGTTTTAAGGCGTCGAGAGGGAGGGCGTTAGCGCCGATAGTGGCGAGTGCGAGAGTGAAGAAAGTGGAGGTCTTCATTATAAGGGTTGGAAAAGGTGGGAGAAGGGGGGAAGTATTAAAGGGAATTAAAGCTCGTAAAGAGGTAGCAGACAAGAGAGATGAGAGACGAGAGAATGAGATGGGAGTTGAGTGAGCGTCTGACCCTCTCTTTATACTCCACATCTCCGTTAGAGAGTTTGCTTAGCCTCTTTACATCCGTCTGCCTGAAGGCTGATGCATGATGCGCTAACGTACCATTCAACGAATCAACGCCGAGAGTGATATGAATCTCGGAGATCGCGGGGAGGAAACCTGTGCAGGGCGCATTTTGAATGATATTCGCCGATCGAAAGGAATGTAATACGATTCGCTGAGCATGATTATTGGTTATCCGGGATTCGTCCTGTCCAGCCTTGGCCTGATGCGACAATTGGATACCACAGGGCATTGAAACAAGGTGTGCTAGTTAGAGAACAGCCTCAGGTTCGGCCAGGAACCTATGCAGAGGCTATTATTAGGCGGTCGTCGTAGGGCACGTGGGCGACACAATGCAAAGCACGGGACGAGCATTCCATCAACTGAGTATCGTTTCTTTGGCGGGTTACGACTTACGAGGACAGAAGACATGTTCTGAGCACGAGCATCGTCACGGTGGCAGGAGGATCAGAGCGAGGTCTTCCTATGACGTAGTGGGACATGTCTCCCTCAGACCCTAACCCTAGATCCGCCCAACACCATCCCCGAGTTGCTCAACGAGCTCTGAGTTCCGAGCAACGTACCCGGTGTATGCGCATACCGGAATCTCAGAGTATACGCAGTCCTGTCTCTCAAATGGCGCAATGCCCGATTTGAATTCGACGGGACACGATGTTGGAAAGAAGGCATCCGGGGACTAATTGGACAGCCATAACTCTGATGAACCAACGAAGATCACATAAGTGAGGCATCAACTCGCCTCATGTGCGACTGACCGCGAAATTTCGTCATCATCATTCAACACAACGTTCAAAGGGGATATACACAACGTACGACGCTCCAAAGCCTTACATATCCTCCCAAAACATATCCATACTCGTCCTCATCGCGCCAGTAGGCGTAACCAACAAATTATCCTAAACCCCCATGAGCGTTCTTCCCATGAAAAAACGAATCGAAAGAATACTCATAGCGCAAGTCGATCCCAATCCAGCGTTCCCGATCCACCCAGGTTCCCAATAACAGATCCCCAATGCCTTAGCAACAGGGCTGATACTATCCACTTCCAATAACACGTTCCTAATATCGCTCACCCAAGTTTCTTGACCTTGGATCGAGATGGGTACCGTAGGTTCGCTTAAAGCTGTCCCAGTGCAATTTGCCGGCCAGTCTGTCTCGACGACCATAAAGTCCTGCCCGTCCAAAATGATCAACTAAACGAAAGAGAGGAAGGAAGGGAGGGACGAGACCTTGTGATATAGAGTCGAAACATTCCCCATACTCTCCTTCAAATTCTCCAAAGTAGCAGTAGTCCCATAAAACGGATAAAACGAGAAGCCCATAGTATCAATATCCGCCAAAGTCAAACCCCCAGCGATACTGGCATCAAGGGTCCCATTATACCACCAACTCACACCACCCCAATCCCATCCGTTTGCCAAATGTATCATGATTTGGGGTGGGGGAGAGAGGGCGGCACGGACGCCGGTAGCGGCGGAGTGAAGGAGTTGGGAGAGGGGCGTGAAACCTGATACTGAGATTTCGCCGACGGGTCAGAGGATGTCTGAGTTGATTTCGTTGCCGATCTGTGATGCGAGGAGGGGAAGTTGAGAGGCAGTAAAGAGGAGAGGAGGGAGGGACGTACCGCGATAAGGTTATCGGCGTTCCTTGTTCTGCGAACGCGGTGACTAGGTCTCGAGTGTAGCTATTAAGTATAAGCGTCGGTGTGAGAACGTGCGGAGAGGAAAGGAGAGGAGAGGAAGAGTGAAGACGAACTTGTGAATAGTCGGAATCAACCCCGTAAGGTTGGTGGGCCATGCAGCAGGGATATATTGCTTTCCAGGATCAGCCCCTAACGAAGATCTTCGTTTAACACGAGTCCTCCAAACAACCACATTCAAACACTCACAACTATCACTAAAATGCAAATCCACATAAACCTCCATCCCAGCCCTAACCGCCCTCTTCGCAAGCGCAAGCGAAGCAGTCAAATTATAATCGCCTGCAGTCCATACCCTAATCCTAGCGAGGTTGGTTCCGCGACTAGCTAGTATGTCTTCGTATGGTTTGACGATACCGTAATCGGTGTATGTTTGGCCGGAGGCTTCGAGGACTGGGAGAGAGGAGAAGTCGGCGCAGTGGTAGGAGAGTGCGAGGGAGGCGGGGAGGAGGGAGAGGAGGAGGACCAGGGGGAGGGCGAGGAGATTCATTTTGGGGTGGGGCTGGAGAGGGGAAGGCCCCGCCTTTTATGTGGGGTTAACGTTATTGAACTTCCTTAGGTCCCATCGTACAACGAGTAGGCAAAGCGAGAGTCGGCGGAATAAACCCGGCTCCGTGGACGGACGACCACTTGCTTCTTCCATTATGTTTCAGCTCCGCCGAGAACAGCCCACCCCTACTGAGTAGGGATGCAAGTGCAGGGAGGTAAAATCGTTCACCAGTGTGGGTTGTTCAGCGAAACAGCGAAACCGAAGCACGGAAAACGCTCAAAGGCGGGCCGTTCAGTGGACACGTGTCCCGTAACTGGGGGGAACGGTCGCACAGTATGTCATTGAGGAGGACGAGCCCATTCATATATTCATAGCAGACGAGGAGTAAATGCGATGTAGGCCGTTGATCACAAAGGCGAAGAGGGTGGTGCACACTGCAGACAGCATGAAAACGGACACGACGGTCGGATGGGAAGCACTGCAGAGGTGTGACGGAAGTGTGACAACGCTTGTTCGTTCCGGCAGTCGGACTCAGTGTTTCGGTCTCAGCTTCAGTGTAGTTCCAGTATCTGGTCCTCGAGGAGCGCCTGCGGCGCAGGCAAAAACCTGGCGATATGGCTTGGAAAAAGCAGGGTTGTATTCTCAAATGCTGTCCCAGGTGCCTGGTGTGCTCGAAGTGCATGCGATGATTACTGTGAGTGTAACTACTCGATCCCACTCAATGATTGATGTGTCAAATTGGAGGGCATGGGAGCAGTTCCTTTGTGGAGAGTGAGTTTAAAATTGAGGATTGATAGATTATGAATTTCCGTTGGTAGACGTCTGGTGTGGGTATTATATGGTTTATGAGTGTATCTGTGTCACATTCTTTTTATCTTTGCTCACATGACCTGTAGTACATTCTCTGACATTCTAGCCAGTAGCATTAAGAACTCTTCTGACTCGGTATGATGCCTTATTGCACCATCGGACTATTCTTAGACTAGCCATGTAGTATATAAGCTTGTACCATCTTAATGCAAACCCCAGTCTTGAGCTGGTCTATTCCAAACCAGCCACATCTGTGTGTCATCGGTTGACCTCATTACTCCTTGTTGCTACTTGCACTACTCTTCCAGCGCTGCTGCCAGTCACATCCCTGGTTGTTGTTTGTTGCTGACAATCTGCTGAGTCCAAGGGGGGAGGGGCAGGTGTGAATGCAACTGGAAACATCAGGAAAAAGGGTTGGGAACTCAGAGTGCCTAGATGTGTGTATCTAGACGTAATAGAACTTAAAGTTGTTATACCAAGGGTCCCCCTTAAAAAACACTATAATAGTGCCATTATCTGAGAAGAAAATCTTATAGCTGCCCTGGAATCTTAGAAGACTTCTATAGTAAAGATATTTCTGGCAGTTGTTCTATAGCAGTAGGTGCCAATTTCTTCTCTTATAGCCAGCATAGACAGGTATAGACACTTCAAAAATGTATTTGAATCAAACGTATCTAGCTATTACTTTACAAAGATAGTTTGTTAAACAAAGGCTACAACAGGAGAACTAAATAGCAGAATGCAAAAGAGTTTGCAGATGGGGGTAGGGGCGCAGCATGCATTCATGCCAGAGTTGTCAATGGAGGTGGGCCTGGAGTTGTTGGGTAGATAGAAAGAACTAAAGAGCGGAGAAAGTGAATAAGCCGAAAATACATCCAGAAAGGACACTTTGAACTTACTATAAGGCTGTAACCTCATCCTTACACCCTTCCAGCCCTCCAATACCTTCGTATATTGAACACACATCCTGCAAGACAAAGGTGAGAGGCTTGAGGTTGGAGTGGGGTTAAGTGGGTTGGGTGTAAGGAAAGTCTAAACAGGAGTGAAAGCACTAGCTTAATGAGCTCGCCAGGTTTATATGAGATGTTGGTAGTCAAACTTAAGAAGAAATAACTACTTACCTAGGTCCTGTAAACTCGAACACTAACCCCCAGACCCTTCATTACTTCGCCAAGTTGAATGTACTTCATGATTGAGAAGAGGAAGGCAGCTTGAGGCCAGGAAGGGGTGGAGTTGGATGGGTGCCTCAATGAGGTGGCTGGTTCACTTGAGGAGCAGGTGGTTGGGATAAGAGGATTGGGTGGTGGTTGGGTATTGAGTGGGTTCAGCAGTTTGGGGCGTGGCTGAGGGTGTCATAATGTTCAAGAGCAGTGATGGGAGGTGTGGGTGGATGGGTAGAGGTGCTTGAAAGACTTCAAAATTGAAAATAATGACTAGGGGAAAAACATCAAAAATTGAAAAATTTTACTTACTGGGGCACCTACAACCCAAGACTTGAAACCGACTAAACTTCTAATTCCTTCCCTGGTCTGTGCCAGCATCATGCTGGCAGGAGTGAGGGTGGGAGGAGAGTGCTTGAGCACTCAATCCCCACATGCATGGTACCAACTGTTGACTTGAAGTTGATGTTGGGTGGCAGTGTGAGCTGAGAGAGTCATGTAAACAGTATAA
>KL197717.1:1301966-1328048 GCA_000697665.1 Jaapia argillacea MUCL 33604
TCTCCCTTCCTCTCCCTTCCTCTCACTTCTCCCTCCCTTCTTTTTTCCTCCCTCCTCTCTCCCTTCTCCTGTATTTCATGGTGTTTGTATAATGGTCATAGCCAGCACTTATGCTCATTAATTGTACACACTATCAAATTCCAACAATCATCCCTTGAGATCATAAGTATTGCTTGACTATCAACTTGAAATTGGTGTATAGTTACAACTAGGAACTATAAGCGCTATGGAGCTACTTGCTTCAATCTAAAGCTGCCAGAACCCTACAGCTAAGAATGGCATAACTATTATAGTGCTAGCTAGAAAGACTGCTTGGAAAAGAAAATTCTAGAAGACTCTAGAGTTTGGTTGTGCCATTTCTGGAAAGTCTGGAATGCTCGAGGTGCGTCAAAAGTTTGTAATTTGCTTAATTTAGAACAATCTAGCTATAGAAGTGGTCTGGAGCACTTCTCGCTCCAAACCCTTTTTCCTGATGAAGGTCCACAGGGATGAGGCTTGGTGCACCATGGCTATGCTTGAGTGGTCATTCCATTGGTCGAGGACTGTTCTCCGTGTGAGTTTTCCCAGACCGCCAGATGTGCAGCCTAGTACAGTTTCGGTCCCACAGAAACCTAGCCAATCGCCAGTAGTGTTGTGCATGGCTGGGCTTCTGAGCCCCAGGCCGGCCAAGCAAGCCCTCAAAAGCCTGAGCCAAGCCAGTTGCAAGCCTTGGGTTAGGGCCTGGCTTTGGATATAGGAGGCTAAGGCCGGCCCTTGAAGCTGGAGCTCCAAAGTCCAAATTGAGTGTCCCAAGGACCTGGTCCTTGGCTGTACAGTTACGGTGACTACCGATCAAGTCAAAAGTCAAATATCTTCTTTTCAACATCTGTGAGCATCATTATCATTGCCCCTCATTTGCTATCATTTGCAGTCAGTTGGATTGTCTGTGTTTGTTCCTGGCAACATGATCTATGAATTACATTATCTTGCTGTCTCGGGCCATGGCCGTGCATAATGTCTAGCAACACTGTCAAAACTGTCTGTATCGAAGACATGCTGTCTCTGTGACGTCTCCTTTGGTGAGGAGCCAGCCATCTTGTGAGTCTCTGGTGCCCGCAACGAACCTGCAGATTGGACAACGACCACATGGGCATGATCCTGCCAACAAGTAGTTAGATTTGAATGGAAGGGAAAAATGGTGAGCAGCTCGGTTTAAGTACATACAGGATGCTGCATCCTCGAAATCGTCAATTTATTGATTTCGCACTTCAGAAGAGTTCCTGTATTTGAACAAGTGTAGGATGGCTCCTGGTAAGCGCATTTGTTGCCCTCGAATGCATCTCACTGCTGACCTGATTTGAGCAGAACAGCACCATCATGTACGCCTGGTGCTCCAACCAAGTACCTCCAAGTCTCTCACCAATCGAACATCGACATGGTTTTGCATTCTCTACCTACTTGCAGTACTTCCCCTCACAGCCCTCCTGTCCATTCTCGCTGTGTTGCAGTCATTTGTCAAGCCTTCCCAGATGTTCTCACCAGCCACAATTCAATACTCCTTGTTTACGTTGGCGCTCTTGCTGACACTTACCTGTGTTTACTGTTATTCCACCCTTTCTCTGGTTTTACTCAGTAAGTCACTGGTTTTTGTTGCAAACATTGGTCATTCACCTGTTTGATACAGTGTCATGGCTTTGCCCTCACTTCTTCTGTCTACAATGCCTAGTACCTCGTGAGGGAAGATATATTTGACACCGTTCCAACATCTCACATCTAAGGCTGGATCAATACCAATGACTTCTCGACCTTCAACCATTCACCATGTTTATCATGGGCACTGATTGCCACAATTCGTCAGTACCAGATGATGATCCCCTGAGAGTGAAAGCAAGATCCACTCTGATTTGTATGTACCTCACATTCTCGTCCTCCTGTATCCTCTTACCTAATGTATTCATTAGTTGTTACCACTGAAACCACCACAGCCAAGATTCTTGCCACCCTCCACCGACACTGGCTAATTCCATTGGTACATCTTCTCACACATATACTCACAACCTTGGGACAGCACCTGCAAAACATTCATCTACACAAGACCATCGGTAGCCTAGGCTTGGGACCAATGTCCCATCTGTTTCTGAGGATTTTAGTCCAAGGTGGTACAAGTAAGTTCAACTTCGTATCAAGTCTATGTCTGCTACTTGTGAGTAATTTGTGTTCACTGTAGATGATCCTGCCCCTGAAGCCACTGCACCAACACAGGAACCTCGTTGCTCAACATGGGTTCGGAGCTGAGCCACAAACTCACAAGTACAGACAACCTCAAATGTCACAAGATTTGCGGAGCACCAGCCAATGCATCTGATGGCTTTGAATCCAGTGGTGAGGAGGGAGACCCGAAAGGAAAGGGTGTGGAATCTCTTCTTTTGACAGGTCTGTCGCTGACTCTGGCAATCTTAGCCTCAGGATCATCTTGAGTGCCCATCAGTATTGAATCTGACAAGGAAGGACAACCATAGGAGAGACAAAAGACAGTTGGTGGCGGTAAGTTCTCATTTCTGTTGCTTGACATCTTGTCTTGCAGGTCAATATTCCAATGTTCACAGCTTCAAAATCCTGTCTGAAAGCCACCACAATTGTATCTGACAATGGCAAGGATGGGGACAATGACACAACTCCGATTGACAGCTCAGAGCCCCACAAGAAAAGGAGAGCATCGAAACGTGAGTTGTATCATTGACAAATTTTTGTTTTCATCTGATCAAATATGCATCTTGGGTTCATCTCCTGAAGCTGGCTTGGTTGCACCATATGTTGACGAAGAAGATAGCGATGGTATGCTCAAGGATCTCGGTCATATCGCCACGCCACCTAAAGTCAAAGGCAAATCAAGTGCCACTGTGGACGTTTGACATTTCTTTGGCTCGCCATACACCCAAGACAACAGTGGCAAGCCACAGCAAGTCCATGATTGTAAGAAGTGCAAGTCAGTCATTGTTGTTACCTTCAAGTCTTCATAATATTCATATAATTTGCTACTCAGGGATAGATTCGCCAGTGGATGTACCATTGTTAGTGATGTCTCAACCTCTCGGTGCCATCTCACCTCAAGGCATCGGGTACAGTGTTGGCTTTCTAATCAATGTACCATTCTTGACATCTGTCTCCACACAGAGTGATTACCTCTCTTGGTGTACTAAAAACAACTTCACCTTGATGCTAAGGGAAGATGTTGAAGCTCAGAAGGCAAAGGCTGATCTTAGGAAAACTCAAGCTACTCTTGACAGTCATCTCCACATGGAGGACCCCAGGAACGTATCATCCCTTACTCTGATGATGCTGTCAAGTCAGCTGCAATTCAGTGGCTCATTGAGACGGACCAGGTTAGTGAACCTCTCAAAGTATCCTGGCCATGAGTTAATCATCTATGTTCAGCCCATCAGTGCTCTTGAACATCCATCATTCACAAAGATGATTGACATCGCTTCATGTGCTAAGAATGGGGTCAAAATACCAAATCGCAAGGCTACCCAACGAGAGATACTCAACATATTTTATGACTATCTTGTTAAGATGAAAGAAAAACTTAATGTAAGTTCTCGCATGTCATTCTGGGTGGGCGAGCACTTAATGGATGTCAAAGTTTAGGGCCCTTCCGTTCGAGGGTTGATTTCGCTCATGTGTGATGCCTGGTAAGCGAGTAATGTTGATGGCTACTTTGCGGTCACTGCACACTGGATCAAGGAGAGATCACCAAACGAATGGGTTCTCAAAGGCACCATTATTGGCTTTGTGTGGATGATCCGTTCACACAACGGTAAGTGACTTGGCCAAGCCCTATACAAAGTTGCAGATCAGATAGGAATTGTGCACAAGGTAAGTGACTTCTGTCATCTCAGAAGGGTTAGGGTTAATGCTGTTCTGTAGATCTTCATGGTAACATCCAACAATGCCAGCCCAAACATGACAATGATGCAAAAGTTTTCCAAACACATCAGGAACACCCAGAAAGTGGATTACGATGGCAGTAAACACCAGATTGGGTGAGATTTGTGGCTATTCAGTAACATTCAGATACTTACCATGTTGATATAGATGCCTTGCACACATTGTCAACCTTGCAATGTAAGCTGTTATCGCCACTCAGAGCAAGTCATCCCATTATGATCACCACAAACTGGATGCCCACATCCCCAATACATTGGCCAAAGTTTGTGATGAAGTTGGTCTTATTCAGGCAATCTCAGTCAAGGTGAGTTCTGGATGTCTTTCTTCGATCAACAAGCCTGTATTCATGTTGGTGTATCATCCAGGAGCGTTCTTCAAGCCAGTGGAAGGAGAGATTCCGTGACATCCAACTTTCAGCTGGAACTGTCAGCAAAGATGTGAAGACTCTCATCGTTGATATGAAAGTTCGCTGGTCATCAACGTACATGATGTTGAACCAGGCGTACAGTCTGCAAAAGGTAATTTTCATATCGCTTTTTGTGATTTGTTCCTGCTGACAATCACTTTGTAGATCATTGAGAATTTCTTAATGGAAATTTCGCGAGTTGAGAAGGACAAAGACAAATCAAGAAAGCTGTATGAGCTCATACCTTCTCCAGAGGAATGGAAGAGAATCAAGGTGTTCCAGTGTGTACTTGCAGTAAGTGGTCATTTTGATCATGTCAATGTATTCTCATGATTCATTGACTCGTCTGTTAGATCACTGACAGAGCCCAACAATGGTTCTCGTCAGAAACTTATCCTGCTCTTCATCTTGGTCTACCTGCCCTTGAAGAACTCCATGCCTTGTGGACAAAGCTCTAAACCTCCCTCAGGCATGACTCTCTCTTTTTGGCAGGGATCCAAGCTGGCCTCGATAAGATTGCTGAATACTACAACAAGACTGGTGATAATGATTCATACATATTCTCTATTTGTATGTCTGTTGTCTTCCTTCACATCAATCTTCTAAAATTTGTTACATTCACAGTACTTGAGCCATCGAAATGCATGGCTCACTTTGAGAATGACTGGACGCCAATGTTATGCAAGCAAGTCCAACGACTCACAAAGGATGTTGTAAGTCTTGGTTCCTCTCATTGATGCCAAATACTGAATTTCCATTAGTTCAAAAAGTGACATCAAGAGGTCAATGCTGAGCGAGTCAGCCTGAATGTTGCCGCCACGGTCAAGAAAGCCAACAAATGCTGTTACTCAGGGGCCCTTGCAGATTTATCAGACAGTGATGACGACAATGACATTGATACCCCATTGACAACAGCCTGTACCCATGCAACGACATACACGGAAGAAGCTTGGGAGCGAGAGTATAACAAGTATCTCAACCTTGACGAAGACATTCCCGATGGTATGTCGACTGTCAAGTGGTAGGGGGTATGTTATTCTCGTCTCTTACCAACTGCTTTACAACCTTCTCACCCTTTCAACAGCTCAATGCCCATTGGTTTCCAACATGGGCGTCTCTTGCACGGGACTACCTCGCCATCATGGCAACATCTGTCTCCAGCGAGCAAGCATTCTCAAGTGCTGGCATTACAATCACAAAGTGTTGTAACTGTCTTAAAGGGGACATTGTTGAAGCCCTTCAAGCTTTGAAGTGCGCCTTCCATAACAATCTTTTCTTCTATGATACAGGGCCATCATCCACTACTGAAGAGGAGTCTGTGCAACAGGAAGAGCAGGAGATGGAGGATGCAGGTGGAGACATCCAAGGTTCTGATAAGTTTGATTTGATTCACCTTGATTTGGATAGTGATGCAGAAGAGGAGTTTGATGATGATTTTGGGGGGGCCTAGCTATTGTATACAGGTGCAACATTATTCTATATATTTTTTTCGATTTTTTCTTGGTTGAGCCCTGGCCTGAACCCGAGCCAAGCCCAAGCCGAGCCCGAGCCCTAGCCTAGGGCCTGGCTTGCAGTTCCAACAAGCCCAAGCTGTCTCAGGCCAAGCCCAAGCCAGGCCATCCACAACACTAATCGCCAGGTAATCCCCCCCTCCCCTCTGAATCTCCAGTGCAAGATGTTTGCCCCACAAGGTTCAGGACTCATCAAGAAACTTCGAGACATTGTGGTTCACCCTCTTCAGGATCCTCAGCCAATTGTGGATTGGTTTTCAAGGTCGATGCTGGATTACGCTCCGTTACTGGTGAGTTCCTGTATCATTCGAGACCACAACTCAATGGATGTGGAGAGTTTTCAGGGGAAGAACTTTGTTGGTTCATGGCATGTTGGCAAACTGTCCCAGCATGTCACTTACATCTCATGATTTAATTCATCACCCTCTCTGACAAAATTTCTATCATATCAGGTGCAGGTGAATTAATAAAAATGATCAACTCTTGTCACCACGTCACCAGGCTAATCCTCGGACACAACCAACTCGGTGACGAAGGCACTATGGAACTATTCACCTTCCTCTCTTCAACTGAAGGTCGCAGACACAAGATTGAAGAAATCAGTTTGAATTCCAACAAGATTGGGAATCAAGGGTTGGAAGTTATCATTCAGTTTCTTAGAGATAACATGGATCTATGTGAACTTTTCTTACAAAATGTTTGTAAGCTCATCAGCCATTTCATGTCTGTCGAAAATGACTCTGAACATTCCTCTTGCACATACTCAAAATGAACAACATAGAACAATTTCACCAGTTCACCCATACTCTCCCAATTCTTCACCAAATCCCTAAACACCTCCTGCCTCTCTACACTAACCCTAACAACAAAACACCAACTCTCCGACAGCCCCTTTTCCCACTTCCTCCCACACTTACTTACACCCCACCTCAAAGAACTTCACGTATCTGCTATAGCACTCACGCTGTGGGGAACCCAATCCACCTACGAACGGAATCGCGCTGTTATACCATTTCGACCGTAACTCCATCGAATCAAGCATATGACATCCCCTCTCCTCACAGCTGTTTGAATCCAATAGTTTCATACAATTTCGGACATGACATCCCATTCCCTCACTCCTGACAACCACACGACACTCAGTCCCATCTCAAACAAAACTTGACTTTCAGTAATTTGCTCCCTCGTCATTCTGAACTCGGAAATATCCAAACGTCCGAAGGCACGCCCAACCCTCCTAACGAATAGATCGTATTCCGGATGGTGTCGGAATTTCCTATCTGCTCCAACTCTGAGATTCCTCCTGAGACCAGATGTCCACCATTTCGCCTCCATGTCGCTCAGTATCGGGATTTCCGATGTTATCGAGTTAGGACCATATTTGACCCGACGATACGACTCCGATGCACCCGATGCAAGCATTCATAGGAGTCCGGAATATCGGAATTCGACTCGAGACTAGTTGTTCACCATCTCGCCTCCACGTCATTCAGTATTGGGAATTCCGACGTTATCAAGTCGGGACCGTATTCAATACGACGATACGATTCCGAGGCACCCGATGCCCATGATTCTAGGTGTCCGAAACATCGAGATTCAACTCAAAGCTCTCTCTCCACCAATTTGGACCTATGACTTTGCACGTCTCGGGAAACCCGATGATCTTATCAGGAAGCTCCTTATCTCGACGTTCCGAGTCCCAATACACTGCCACAACACGTTCCTATGGTCCGGTACTCCAGTGTTTACGAATCACTTACATCACTTTCCATATCCTTCACTTCTCAACTTCTCTACCTTGTGTTTGTGCTCTCAAGTCAAGTCCTCAATCAAGAAGACACTCGATTTAGGTTTCCGAGATAAACTACTACAGATCCTGCTCCTCCTGGGTCTTCTGTGCCATTCCCCTTTCAGTCCAAGACTCCTTCGCCAGGACTTCACTCGCTTCAGAGGATACTTAATATGTTTTACCTCACTTGCTTGACTTTCGACTTGTCCCCTGTTTTGTTGTGCACTCTTTCACTTGAATCACCCCCATGCTGTATCAAGTTCACCCTATCCTTTGTCCTTTCCTCTTTCATAGCTACCTCGTGTACTTAGGTATAAAAGCCTGTCTGTAGCTACTGGAACAATAACAACCTTTCGTGATCTCTCTCGTCCTGAGTTGCTCTCGGATGTTGCTCACCCTCACGCTCTCAATCTAAGCCTGTCCTTGTGTCACTCTCTAGTGTTCCCTTGGATTCTAACTGTCTCAGGTTTCAGACTTCTTTGTTTTCGGGATTTCCGACTTTTCTTACTTTCGACTTGTGTTGACGTTTCCCGACCTTCACGTTCTATCTCGACGCTTTCTTTCGATCCGATCCGTTTCTATTTCGTTCCGATTTGTGTTTCCCTTTCATTTCTATTCTGACGTCTTAGTTTCAATTCATTTCAATTCAGATCTTCGTTTTCTATTGTTTTTGTTTGTTTCCGTCACACGTCCTACAGTTATATTCGTCGTATCGCATCCTTAGATTTCCGAGTAGTCCGACCCGATTCCGGACGTTTCGGACACACGCACAAGTACTCGCTCAAGCACATCATCCTCCTGGGATTACTCCTCCACCATCGCTGTGTTGAGTCGAGTTTCCCTTGTATTTCAACTACTGGACACCTTCCTTTCGGACCCTACCTAGTCTGTCCTACACATTCCTGCATCCCGAAACACTGATCCCTCCCGTTCTTTGATTTCCATTGAAGACAAACAACTACCCCTCACTTGGAACTTACACACCCCGAGTACCCCACAACGCCCTCCTCCACAACCCATCTCATTGCATACATCTCCTCACCCCAATGTTGGCTAACAACACTCAAATGTAATGGCAATGCTTTGGGGTTACATGCTGTCCAAGATATCATGGTGGCTATTGATAAATACAATTATTCGCTATGCAAAGTCAAGTTGTATGCGAATCAGTTGGGCAAGGTCAATACGAATGCACAGGATGAAGAGGATCCTAAACCAGCTCTATGGGATGAATGTAAGAAACTCCTTGTTAGGATCCTTTATCAGAATGAAGATCTCAAATCAAGAACTGAAAGAGATGCTTTGGCTTTATTGGATGTTTCAAGGATGTTACTCCTCAAATCCTTGTCATCTATGAACCCTGACCCAAAGGATGTCATGGAGAAAGTGACAAATTCATATCCTCCTCCAACACCAATGTTGTCTCCAGTCATTGCTCCGATCATCAGAAAGATGACTTTTATGGGTGCTTTTGCATTCTTGCAGTTACTGATTGAGTTACAGCTCATGATACTGGGTCTCACTGCACCTGTGCTGAGTATAGCTCAACAACTTAGGATCTTTGCATATGCATCAGATCTTCTGACTCTCCCCCATCTCTCCACCTCCATTCTCAATCTTCCCGCCCAGTTCATAATCAGACTCTTGCAGTCAGAGAAATTGTGTTGGACACACTAGTGGGGTCAAATGTCAGAATGAGATGTTGAGAAAGCAGTGGTTGGAGAGTATTGGATGTGATGCATTCAAGTTCAAATGTTGGGACACTATTTGAGGCATGATGTCTTTGATTTCTAGCCTGATGATCCATTCGTGATGTGGTGGGATGTTGTGTGTCAACTGTCACTCTCAGTAAAAATGAAAGTTGAGGCAAGTCTTTGGTAGTCAATCCAAGTTGGTGATCATTAGCCACTTGATTATCAAATCCAGGTGGTTTCCACTGGTTGGTGGAGACACGAAGTCTGTGGTTGTCAGTTGGTGTGGCTGGGAGATTCTGAGGAGTGGGAAGGCATTTTGCGCACTGCTACGATCCAGGTGTGTCCGTGTGTATATGCATGATCTGTTGTGTTGGATCAATTCTGACTTACATGCACCAGATATTCACACATCTCCATCAATTCGATCATAGCATCTGTCTTCCCCCTTCTTCAACCTCATCACCAGTTGCTTCAGTGCCCCTCCCAACTTTCCCATTAGGCAATGGTTCAATACCCCATCACCGTTGACTTAGGGGTACAACACAGTCTTGATGCTATCCTGGTGTGTTGTTGTTCTGATCTTTCATTCAGTTGCAAAGTTGCTCCAAAGCGCATATACTGTGAAACTGAGGCTTAATTTGAGCGAATCACACTGATAGCCCTGCAGAGTAGTCAACCAAACGATGTATCACCTCAACCCTCCATGCTATGCCCTCTCCACCTCAGCTTAACACCATGGATTGCATCTTCAACTATGTACTCTGAGAATGTCTTGAAGCCCTCTGCTGCAGGTATTTTATGTGATGCAACCATCACACCAAGGTAGGTGACCCACAGATGCTGAGACATCACTTTGCAGTCCTGACATGCATATAAAATTGTTGCAAGCCAAGCCTATTGGTGGAGGTATATTTCCTTCAACAGCAAGCATAGAACATTGGGTCATTGATAGGGCTGGTAAAATTGTTGAGGGGTTCTGAAAGTAAGCAACATTGCAGATTCTGTGACAAGAGACACTGCCATCAGTGCAAGGGCAGAAATGATGATGGCACATTGAACTAGCACTTACTTCAACAACCATTCAATGTTTTAACTCAACCGTTTCAAAACTCAATGTATCGGTGAGCACAGTGAATTGTGTGTGGGTGCAGAGAGGTGGCTGAGAATTGAGGGACATTGCATAAGCACAACTTGTCTGCTGATGATTCAGAAGATTGTTCTGAGAGTGAACAAATCTCCTTAGAGTTTTGCGGAATGTGTTTCAAATGGCAAAATATCTATTGTTCGAGGGATAGGACAATTCTCTGATCTTCTGTCGAAGAGCTCTCAAATATTTTAGACAAATATGAGGGATGACAACAAACAAAGGGAGGATGACAAAGACTATAAAGCAGTAAAATCCTACCTTCAAGATTTCTGTCAAAGAAATCTGATACTTCACAGAACCTGATGCTGACAGATGGACCTCAATGGCTGCAACAATATGCAGGCTTACAAACTCAGGTTTTTCTGGCACAAAACAGACTTTCAAGTGAAGAGGGAATCCCTTCAGAGGGGAATACTTTGGGGTGGGAATTCTTCTGTTTCTTCTCTCTACTCAGCCTGCCTTATATAGGCTACAAAATGCTGACTAATCTACTGTATGTAAGCTTAATATTCCTGACAAAGCACCTGTTTCTAGCCAATCAGAGTCTCAATTACTCATCCTATTCTCACACTTCACTTAACTGTCCTATCAGAATGGCTACTGAGTAAGACACTTCTCACACTTCCAGATTCCAACCAATCACAGTCCAGGCTGATTAAGCCACTTCTTGCACCTCCAGATTTCAACCAATCATGATCAAGGCTGAGTAATCTGCTTCTCACACATTTCTATCCAATCACAGTCAGGCTAAGTCAGCTGCTTACTGAACTCATCTGACTAATCATTGAGTGACTTGGAGACAGAATTGAGGGATGTACAGATGTTTGATTGTCGATGAGTGAAAGAATGGGATAAGTGTAACAGAAATGATGATAGCGCTGATATGGATTGCAGGACAACTTGGCATAATGGCAAAATACAAGATTGACACAAAATGGAGGATTCAACAGATGTGAGAATAAGGGGAAAGCAAAAAATGATGGAAAACAATGAGAATATGCGGTGTTCAGACCATGGACCGGTAGGTTGTCTGACACTGCAAATGTTGGACTCCGCCAGTCTTGATCACTTGTAGAGTAGGGCAAGTCTACCCATCAACCACAGGACTAAGTGAAAAAGAGGGCCGGAGATGAGTGGGAACTGTCAAACTGAGTGTTGGAGAAGCCACAAGCAGCATCAACGATTGAGAAGAGTTGAACCTGGCATTGAGGTGGCAATCATGAGTGTGCATAAGACAGAACATGTCATGTCCACCTACAACTTTCTTCATCCAAGTACACATCTGGTAAGATCATCCATGACTGGTGTGCAGAATTTGTTTTAGAGTGGTTGGATCCTCCCCAAATCCTCCCTCGATTGTCTAAATACCTCCAGAATGTCATGATGACTTGAAGGCAAAAGTTACCCCACCAGTCATCTGCCTGGTCAATCTGCCATGCGGGTGTGTAATCCCCAACAGATTTGTCAAGGTAAGCAATCCACCCCTTCCAAGTACTAGGCACTATTGTAATTTTCTATAAACATTCCAGGCTGCTATGTATGAGCACGGCTCCACATTTCTAGGTGGGCCTCCAAACAAGTACCACCATTTGCTATACACCTGTTGGTCAAAGGGATGTTGGGGAATGATTATTGATGGGAATGTACAAGTCTCATCAACATATCTGACACTGGGTTGTGATATGGTCATTCCCACATCTCTCACATCTGAAATGATGGAATCATTCAAATCTTTAGCAGATGCAATACACTCAAGTTCACCAGATACCCTAGCTATCATGCAACTCTCCCACACCAGACAACAGTCACCTAACATCCTCAGAGGATGTCTCCCTTTCGTGCCTCCTCTAGCCCCAAGTGCAGTTCACTTGGGAAGTGCAAATCAATGTCCCTCCCCCATTGGCCAATTGGTGTACAACCTTCTTTTCCAAACTCCTTGCCAAATGTCAGCAGAAGATATTGACAATGTAGTTGTTGAGTTTGTGCGAGGTGCAACATTGGCAGCTAAGAGTGGCTTTGATGGTGTGGAATTGCATGCATCAAATGGATGTAAGTTCTATATTTTCACTGTTCACATCCAAAACTGATTGATTGGTAGGATGTAGATCTGCTGGCTGAGACACATCCGAGCATCAACCAAATGGGTGATTTCCGCCTTTTGGAAATATTTTTAGTAGGAAAATAGTATTGTGGAAATGTTGATGTAAGTATCTAGGATTGTAGCCCCCATCTAGGAGACCCCAGAATGGGTACCCTTACCTGATTCTAGCCACCATAGCTCTGGCAAAATGCAAAACATTTTTTAAATGCGACACTTTTCAACTTTGTTTGCCTTGTAGCAGCACAACCAGTGACACTACAAGTGAAACAGTGATAGATCTAGGAAGCCCTAGGTCCAGGCTACCTGCTGAGACCAACATGTCAAATTTTCCAAATTTGATAATATTCCATATAGTACCTGGTTCATGTTGGTGTTTCAATGTTTATCACTGAAATTTCCATTTTAGGCATAGTATATTGGTCACATGACACCATAGCAACATGAATATATTTTCCTGATTTTTCTTGATTTTGTTGGCTATATATATTGAGAAATTGCCAATTTGGGACATTATATCACCAATCACATGGGGTCAAAGCACTGGCCCAGATGAACAGCATTTTATTCTGGTTGTTCCTGATTTTCTAGCATTTTTCCTAGCTGGATTGATTGATTTACCATTTTGGGAAGGTTATATGACCAGCCAAACAGTACTAAAGTACCTCTACCCTCTATCCTACCCTAGTATAATTTATTCTGATTTTTCCTGATTTTTCCTGCATGTTTTCTGGCTGTATTAATCAGTTTACCTATTTAGGCAGGTCATGTGATCAGCCAAACAGTACCAAAGTACCCCTACCCCCTACCCCATCCTAGTATAATTTATTCCGATTTTTCCTGATTTTCCCCGCATTTTTATGGCTATATTGATCAATTTACCTATTCAGGCAGGTCATGTGACCAGCCAAATAGCGCCAAAGTGCCCCCATGCTTTTCTATCCTAGCAAAAATTTTATTCCTATTTTTTTACGATTTTTTATGATTTTTAACAGGCTGTATCAACCCATTTACCATTTTGGGAAGGTCATGTGACCTGACAAGCAGCACCAAATTGCCCCCCTACTGAGGACCCATGCAAATAGATGAGAGGGTCAAATAGTTGTCCTGGTCAAAATGGCACTCAAAACCCCACCAGGTAGGATATCATCCAGTTCAAAATTAGGTCGAGAGTACTGATTTCTGAGGGTTAGTCCACTGGGTCAGATATATGTCCAGGTAATGCACACGGTTGGGCAAAAAAAATCAGCGGCGGACCCTGCAAAAGGGCTCTGGCCCCTCCAGACGGATGGGTCAGATACACCATCCCAGTCAAAATGACCTCTCAAAAGCCACAAGGTCAGATAAAATCCAGGTAAAACCACCCGATCTCGGACAAAATTTGTCCAGGTAAATCAACTCAAATTCCCAAAGATTTGTATCCTACCCTTCTGTCTATTCGCACGGGCCCTCCCTGCTGCTGCCCCACCCTACTGGAATTTATTCCGATTTTTCCTGATTTTTTCCAATATTTTTCCTAGCCCTATTGGTTCATCTACTATTTTGGGATGGCCAAACAGCACCAAAGGCCCTACCCCACCTACTAGAATTTATTCCCATTTTTCCTGATTTTCTGAATATAATATTGCAGGGAGAACTGGCAGCACTTTGTTATGTTTGATCAGAGTAAAGTTTCCTCAACATTGTAATGTTCAGTTTGGGCAAGTTTCCTAGTACATTATATTAAAGCTACAGGGACTGGTGTCCTACCCCTGAGCCTCAGCGCAAGAAGTCCAAAACCTTCACCACCCCCAATCTTAATGGCAACCAGAGCCAAGCCCCCCTGAGAAGCCAGAAGTTGGGGAGACAATCTCCACATGCTGAAGGACTCGCCAACCCTGTAAGTCCTCCCTCCTTCTCTTTCAAGTTCATCTAATATTCCATTCCAGCAGCAGGTGCAATGTCCCAAGCTGGTATTGTGAAGAACAAAGTTGCGCCTACCGCCAAGCTGGACAAAAAAGGTAAGTGCCAGGTGCTTTTCTGACCATTTGTTTTCTCTTCACTGATATTGATTACAGCTGCAGCCCACAGAGCAAGCAAGCCACGACAAGGAATCAAAAGGTATGTTCTTCCATCTATTCCTGCACTCCAATCCCATCCAATTTGCCACACCCAGGATCGAAGTCTGGAGTTGTCAAGGTGATTGTGAATAGTAAGTATGAGCTATTCTTCTCATTTCCTGCAAATGGCTTACCCCCACCTTTCATGTAGTTTCTACTCATATGATTGTCATTACACCAACTTACCCTGTTATCCCCAAGTTTGCTGATCTCGACTCACACAGCCAATTGATGGGTAGTGCTCCTGCAACTCCCAATCCCCCCACTGTCCCACTTCCCTCCAAGATCATCCCTGAGTCCCATTGTGCTGTGAGTGGTTCTTCAATTATCACCCATCCTCTGAATTGACAATCTCAATAACAGCAAATTTTGCAGTTGAGAGCCAACCTTGTTGCTCAACAACAGGTCACAGACACACTCCAAGTCAAGCTTGATGACCTCACTCAATGTCATGATACCCTCACTGCACGACATAATGCCCTCAGTACCTGCCACAATGCCCTCCTTCGACACCACGATACTTTGAACAAAAATGTCGGGGCCTACATTGAGAAGCAAATCAAACACCTCATTGGGTTATCTACCCAGACAATTGAGGCTCAATTGAAGGAGGTTCTGGATTTGTGTGCAAGTGGATCGTCCTTTATCGATCTCGGTGAAGTCTTTCTCCAAAGTTTTGTAGAACTCCTCAACATCCAAGGTTGATTTGTCTGCCAGATTATAACTGTTGATACAGTTCATGGCCCAGGACCCTGCTGGTCCATCCTTCATATAGGATAGGATGAAGGCGATTTTGGAAAATTTGGTAGGAAATTCCTTTGGTTTGGCAGCAATAAATAGTCGAGTTTCGGAGATGAATTTAGTGGTTTTCTTCCTATCTCCTGTGAATGGAGTAGGAGGAGCCAGCTGTGGTCCTTTCGAATCTCCTGCCATATCGTCATCTGAATCTTCCAGTTGGTTATCTGGATTGGGTGAAGGTGACCCTCTAGGTGGATCAGGGGATGAAGATCGAACAGGTGGAGGACAATATGATCTGAAGTGTTGGGGGATTGATGAAACAATAGGTGTTCCAGTTGGATACTGTGGAGTTGGTTCCTGAATTTCTGGAATGAATATGGATGATCCTACTATTGTTTGTTCTGGAGCAGTTGCAACAGGTGTGTATACCCCAAATGCTGCCAGCAGAGTAGGTGTTCTAGGGACCTCAAGAGATAGTGGTGTTGTGCTTCATGGTGATCTGGAAGCTTTGGTGATTCCTCTCCTTGCTTTCTCTTTGGCAATTCGTGGAATAGATGGACTGGGTTTTACTAGTTGTTGGAGATAACTCTAGTACTGGGTTTTACTAGTTGTTGGAGATAACTCTACAGTGTTGGTAGGTTTTTGTGAGGTCCTCCATTTTCTCCCGTCCAAACTGTGATTGGTTTGCCTTCCAGGCACGGAGTGTCGTAGATTTGGTCATATGTGAGATTATCTCCATGTTGGTTTAGATCTTCTTGAACTTGACTAAGGGTGGGAAGCATCCACTTGTTGGGAAGGGTGAGGAATCTACTGGATGGAGGTAGGCCTTCAGTGATGACATGAAGAGGTTATCTCAAAAGATAACCAATTTATTGGTTCTGAGTGACATATTCTTTCTCTAGTTGTTGTACAATTTTGCTGAGTGTAACACAAAAGAAGATGGTGATATTAAGGTTGATGAGATGAGTGAATAGGAGGGTGAATATGTCATGAGTGACTGGGGATAATCTGATTTTTTGGATGGTAGTCCAAAATAGTCAATCAACAATGAAGTCAATGACTATGACAAGAAGATTGGCGAAGATAGGATGAACCGTAGTGAGAATGGTGATAGATGTTTGTAGGGGTGGACCCTGATAGTGTCTAACATTCTATAACTTTCATTGGATAACGAGGTTAGAGTAAGTTGCAAGGTAAGTAGAAGGAGATGTTGTTCAAGTGTTAAAGTCGTTACTTCAACAAAGTACCTGAGGTCAAGACTTGTACTTCTCTGATGATACTTAGGTTGCAATGTAGAGTGAGGCAGTATGAGGATGATAAGAGAGAGGAAACCAGACAGAGACCAAGTCAGACTTTGTAGGAATGCAAGTTAAGACTTGTATTCATAAAGTGAACAAGATGGGGACTATTAGCAAATACAGGCAGGTATTTATACTGGATAGAAGCACAGTCTGTAGTAGGCACAGTCCATAGTCTGTAGTGATGATGAGTAGGAAAGAGTTGAGGTGAGTCAAAGGAAATAGGAGTCCGTAGTCTGTAGTCTGCAGTCCATGGTTTTTAGTAAATGATGAAGTGAAGTGAAGTAAAGAAAAGTGAAAATAGTCGTACTGAAGCATGGTTTGTAACACTCAGAGTTCTTACAACTGGGAGAGATTCACCAATCTCTTTCTGCACATCCAGACTGGGTGTGGTGAGATTTGGAACAGGGTCTTTGGCGATCTGCCGGTTCCTCGGGATTCAGAGAACTATCACTGTACATTCATCCCAAACCCAGCCTTTGTTGAAGCCCCACCTCCTGAATCACCTCCCTTCCAACTCTCCTCATTCATTGCATCATCTCCCAATCACGTCCCAACCTCTCCAATTGCTGCACCATCATCTCCCATTGCACCCAACACACCTTCAAAGGCATTGACTCCAGCTGTTGCAGAATGGTCGCCCTTGTCTCCACTGTTGCCTGTTTTTCCCCTGACATTGCTTATCCCAATTCCATCATCTCCATTTATCCTTTGCAGTGATTCAGAAGCAACACCGCTGCCTACTTGCCTCCTGCCCTCACCTCTTGCTCCTATCACAACTCCAGTTGCTACCAATTCACCTTCTCAGGGTTCTCCATTTGCCCCTCTCCCATGCACACCCCCCTGTAGAAGGTCCTGCTGCACTGCGGTGGCAGTGAACTGGTCAGCTGGCTGATTGAGGAATAGGACTGGCGGTAGAAGGTCAAGAAGGAATATTTTGGTGCAACTGGAGTTGAGCATACCCTTTCTGATCATTTTGGGCAGGAATAGTGCCATCTATTCATTAGCTTTATTTACTTTTAATCCCCTTATAAGCTGAGAGACCCTCAGGAGTAGCTGATGCCTTTGGGGCTGAATACATTCAATGCCAGCTGTTGGGCTGTCTCTGAAGTAATATTATGCTCCTTGTGAAGATGTTGCAATGTCTGGATCCCAAGTGTATATCCAGAACTGCATGACACCAATTTTGATTGCTAGTTCTTTCTATCAACCATAACCATGGCTCATCCCACAGCATATCCTGAAACACTACAACTGTACCTCTCCCATTACATGTGCTTGGTCTTTCAGGCTGAGAAGATCTTGAGGAGCATTCTGGAGTCCTTCTCCTCGCTCAATAATGGGTGACCAGGGTGAATGAGCTCCGTGTAAGTGGACTTTTAGTTATATCTCTCAATTCAATGTTCATATCAGGACAGAATGAGCACACTTGGAATGAGATGGCAATCCGCTGCTATCCACACACTGTGCCTGATGAAATCTTTGACTGGCAGGCTTACTGCAGCAGGGTGGACTCTTGGTTTACAGTGTATCATCACGTGGAAGATGAGATGGATGAGGGAGAGAATGGAGGAGGGAAATCATTTTGTTGGAGGAGTGTGTAGTACCTGCAGGTGCCATTGGCCGACACATTAACAACCAACCAATATTGGAGGAGCAAAGGAGACACCAATGCTATGCAGACAGCCATTACATTAATAGTGAGCAATTTAACATTGGCTGACACATTAACAACCAACAAATATTGGGGGTGTAAAGGAGAAACTAATACCATATAGATGGCCATTACGTTGAGCAAATAATTCTACATCAGCCAATATGTTAACAACCACTTGACCCCCAGCAGCTGACAGTTCATTATTGTAGGCATTTCACAGTGGCTGATTCGATTATTGTACACTAGTCCCTGTTAACTAGTACAATACTGTGGTAATTGACCATAGACCATGGTGTATAAAGTACCAGACTTTCTTTGTACAAAATCCACCTGGTGTTTCTGTAGACCAGAATCTGAGAAAACCAGATATGTTTTTTGTACAATCTACATTTCATATTACAATATGTTATTAGGATAGGGTGGGGGTCAAATAAATTGGAATAAAACTCTGTTAGGTTAGGGTAGCACTTTGGTGTTGTTTGGCAGATGATGTCATAAACCTAAATAGGCAACTGGCTGATGGTGGGTCAGATAAATTGGAAAAAATTCTATTAGGGTAGAGGAGGGGGGGCTCTTTGGGCTATTTGACAGATGATAAAAGATACCCAAATAGGAAAGTGATCATCAGAGGGCCAAATAATTTGGAAAAATTTGGAAAAATGCCAAATAAAATTTTATTAGGGTAGGGGGCACTTTGGGGTTGTTTAGCAGATGATGTAATGTGCCCAAATAGGAAAGTGGTTATTGGAGGGTTAAATAAATCCGTAAAATTCGGAATAAATCAGAATAAAATTCTTTTCAGGCAAATGAGTGCTTCCATTATGTTTGCTTGATGATATAAGACCCCTAAATAGGAAATTCAGTCAATATGGGCCAAATAAAATATGGAAAAATCAGAATAAATAGGAATAAAATTATTCTGATATAGAGTGATGGTTGCTATGGTGGTTGCTTATATAAGCACCTTTTTTTGTAACTTATGACTTTATATATGCAAATAGCTCAGACATCTCAGGCGATTCTGATAAAATAGTGGCACTTATTTTGGTTGCTATGGAGACATTGTTACTTACCATATATGGTAGATATACATTTCTTTAGAATTTGCTTGTTACCTCAGATAGATTACAGCCATGAAATTTACTAAATTTGGAAGTTTATATAATATAGGTGTCAATGGATAGCCTGAAGGTAGGGGATCCCAAATATACCACCGTCTTATCTGTAGCATCACTAGTTGACCTGCTATAAGCCAAACAAACTGCAAAAGTGTCCTGTTATAAAATCATTTTGCATTTTGCTGGAGGTATAGTGTATCAAATGAGGTAAGGGTGCCCATTCTAGGATCTCCCAGATGGGGGCTACAATCCTAGATACTTACATTAGCATTCTCATGACTTTCATTGTTCACTGAAACACTCACTGAAAGGTGGAAATCACCAGTTTGATTGATGGTTGGGTGTCTCAGTGAAGTGGGATGACTCATTTTAGAACCTGGAAGGTGGGGGCTTCAATCTCAGATACTTACATCAACCATTTTGACAATTTCACTTTTACCAGAAGCAACAAGCTGATTCACCAATTTGTGTTTTGCTGGGCACTCAGAGAAGGCAGGTCAGTCATGACAGTGTTCTCAGACATCTTTCACATAGGTCCATGACTTGAGACAATTGGGTTGAGGTGAATATGAAGAGTGGTTTTCATCTACTTTGGATCTGAAGTTGATTGATGACCTGTTTCCTCTATGTGTCCACCACAGATTCCAGAAAACCACTCTTCACAGTTGCCTCAACCCAATTGTCTCAAGTCATGGACCTATGTGAAAGATGTCTGAGAACACTGTCATAACTGACTTACCTTCTCTGAGTGCCCAGCCAAACACAAATCAGTGAGTCAGCTTGTTGCTTCTGGTAAAAGTGAAGTTGTCAAAATGGTTGATGTAAGTATCTGAGATTGTAGCCCCCACCTCCCAGGTTCTAAAATGAGTCATTCCACTTCACTGAGACATCTGACCACGCCCCTCCTTTGAGGGGTTCTCCCACCCCATATTTCATCCACACTTTTCAACCAACCAGCACGTGCCTTGTTTGTTCTGGGTGGTGCCATTTCCCACTACTTCTTTCTCGCAATCTGAGGTTTCTTATTCCTCTATCAAGGGTACAACAATAATAACAAGATAGGGCAGTCGACAAAGCTACGAGGTTGAGGATAATACAACTATAATAATAAGAACATTGTCCTATGCATTTCAGAACTCCTGTAGTTCCTCCCACCAAATCCTGGTCTTCAAGTCCAGTTCTGCCAATCAATTGTCATCCTCTGGTGCACTTTGAAAAATATTTGCTTGTCAAAGTCCCTCAGGCCTCAGTCACCAGATTGTCCCTAGCCCAGAACTCCAGGAAGTGCAACATACATGAACATGCTTGGTTTACCTTATGGAGGTGTGGCAATATTGATGGTGACATGGGAGGGTTTGACCTTGGGCCCGATAGTCTATGAAAGCTAACGCTGCGGTGACAGGATACTGTCAATGCCGAACGGTACAGCTGATGCCTTGGTTGTTCTTTGTCGCCACCTCTACCGGTCCAACACCTTCATCGAAACCCTCTAAATGTGTTGCCCTTATGACCAGTCTGCATTGTGGGAGGTATTTCAACGTAACGATCAATTCTTGTCCATGACAGGGCTCATCTGGATGAAGAGACACATCAACGATTTTGCCTCTGCACCGCTCGTGATATCTAAATCTGTCTGTACATTCGATGTCAAGATCACTTTCATCTCCAGGGTGGCCCACAGCAAGTTCTATCTTATCAGGCAGCTTGTTTCGCTTCATCTTCATCTTGCCCCACCCCTTTGGTCTAACAGCAACACCATAGTGCTCAGGCAATGTCAGTGGCTTTGATTGAATTTGATCCTCTGCTTCACAAATAAAGGGCTGTACTTCTTGTTCCTTGCAATGTTTTTGAATGGCTGCTTCCTTCCACTGTTTCCAAACAGCATGGCGTCACTTGATGAGTGCAACACCATTCCATGGCAAATCAAATCTGTCTGAGAACACTGGGGGTTGGAGAGGACTAGGTTCAGAGCACGTCAATGTGGTCCTGCCATATGCATCTGTGTCGTAGATGAGTGAGGACTCAGACATCTCGCCAAACTGTGTCTATTGCCCTTACCTGTTCTTGGAGGATGACAACTTCAGCGCCGACACCACCCTTGGCCATGTCGACTGGATGGTAAAGAACCTTGCTTGGGGAAGCAGCAACTGAAGGGAAGTCAGTGGAAATCACTGCAGAGGACGACAATTATCCCCCCG
This sequence comes from Jaapia argillacea MUCL 33604, assembly GCA_000697665.1. NCBI lineage: Eukaryota > Fungi > Basidiomycota > Agaricomycetes > Jaapiales > Jaapiaceae > Jaapia > Jaapia argillacea. The sequence goes on from KL197717.1 coordinate 1,323,647, forward strand.
AATGAGAGTGCTATATTCGACTCTCCCCGTTTCTACTTTCCAATACTGATGTTCCTTGACAGGGTTGCCCAACATGTCTTGGCTAATATCAAACACTCATTGAAGCCAACATGGCTCTTCTGCTGCCCCTCCATTGAGGCCTTCTTCAACCCCACCTCTTGTCTACAATTTTTGACTAACAACCATACCTTGTTCCTTCCCCTTTGGCTCACCAAATAATCATCTTAGAGCATCATACCATGTGTTCTTTTCAAAGTATTATAACTGTCTACAAAGCTTCTGTAACTGTTAAAAGAATTTACCTCTCCTGAATTTGTTGCAAATCAAAGGAGGGGTGAATGACGACGCACGTCGGCGCTTCCCTAGTCAATCAAACCAGTGATTTCCACCTTTCGGTGAGCAGTGTTTCAGTGAAAAATAAAAATCATGAGAATGCTGATGTAAGTAAGGTAGGGGACATCCACTCGCATTGAGATCACATGATGCAAAGTGGCTGAATCTTGCCTCACAATAGGGGTCTTACACAACACATTTAGAATGAATGTAAAGCTGAAGATGGAGGGACTGGATGGTCCCTTTGAGGGTCTTGGAAGTAATTTTTTGATATCTGTATTGGTGCTCGAGTAGTGGATGATCCTCTACCAGGTGATTCCAAACACTGTTATATTGCAATTCCAAGAGTATAAGATTTTTCACAAAAAAAATTTCGCACATGACAAAGCTACTAAATATAGTATATTCCCACATTATATAATGTTCCAAAAAAGGATATTCCCTTAATAGGAAGTGCCAGTTCAGGCATATGCAACCCATCACTGGAGGGAAAATCCCCCAGTCGATGCCGGTATCAAAGAAGAAGTGTTGAGCAAAGAACTTGGGACAATACGCACAGAAAAAGGCATGTACGATCCAAAGTTGTGTCCCATTATGATGGCATACTTACTGATGGACTCTGTGAACAGAAGGCAAGAGTCAACTCTGCTCCTGCAGATGACTCAGAGCCACTTCTTCCCTCTGGAGATGACGACATTGACAAGAATATTGAGGTGGAGGAAGATGGGGTCCACTCTTCTGATGAGGAGAGCAACATTTCAGAGGACAATGATGTGTCGATTGATGGAAATGAAGGATTGCTGACATGGTTGGATGCAAGCCAGCAACAGCTGGAGAAATTGCTCTGGCAACAAGCAATGAATCCTCCAAAGCCTTCTTGGGGTTGGTACAACAAAGCAATCAACACAGATGAAACAGTGCCATGGGCGTGAGGCAAGATTGCAAACGGAGTGTCTTCGAAGCCAAGGTTATCCATCCTTGACACAATTCTTCAAGCCCATCGGAAATCTGCCAGATCCAGACCAGGATGTCAGGGATCCATCAGGAATCAATGTCAATTGGGAGGATGTTGACCACCCAACGGAGCATATTAAAACCATGGTGAAGCCCCACAGTGTGTCGGAATGCCGAGATGAAGATGATTCAGCGCTCAATAGGGAAGAAGATGGGCTTGGAGGCTTACCGGATATGCTTCCACCAACACTGACTGGTGCCAGTCACAATCTTGATATGGGGCCTGTGGGAGGGACTTCACAATCAGAACCTATGCCGACACCATTGTTGTCAGGTCCAGGCGCACTTACCTCACCGACATCAAGTCTTTCAACACAACCTTACTTAGGAATTCCAACTCCAACTCTTTCTGGTAAATTTGTCCCCCCCTTCTCCATCCACTGTCGACACCACCATCAAGAAAATCGAAAACATTCTGCATCCCCCATGCAAGACCGGTTGTGGTTACAAGGTGGTGGAGATGAACCACATCCTACAGGCTTGGATTGAGATGATGGCCATGCAATCACGACTCTTCAAGGCAGGAGATTGCTCCAACTGGACAGCAGCCACTCTTCAGGTTGCTGCAGCTGCTGGCAAGGGGGAATGGCTAGTGAGACAAATCCGAGAATGGTGTCATGCATTCATCAAGAACGAGAAGAATCTGCCAACTCACAGCTATGGGAAATTCAACTCCTCTGTGCTTGAGGATGAAGATCTTGCCCAAGAGATTCATCTGCATCTCCAAGGCAAGGGCAAGTTTGTCATCAGGAAAAACGGTTTCCAGATCCAAGAACTTGACAATGGTTTCTAAAGATAGCGCCTTCCATAAAGGAACACAAAACCCCATTTAGAGCTCTTACATACTATGGGCCCAGACAGATCCAGAACATTTTAATCTACGTAACTTTAGAAGATGTCCACGATTTTTCATAGAACCCAAAAAAGCTCTATATAGAATTGAGTTTGTTTTAGAGTTCCATATATTGGCCATAGGTAGACGTCGACAATCTATAGTACAGAAAGCTACCAGATAGTCTGATAGGAGTATAGAGAAGTCCAGTTGTTTACAAAAAATGCATTACACTGTTCAAGCACTTTATGACTCTCCCAGGAAGTGTCGAGCTCTTTGGGAAATTTGGGAACAAGTTGACAACTCTGGCGAACATCAGATAGACGTACCACAGCACCAGGAGGAGTACCGTCAGCTTGTGGGCGGGGTTTGCTAACCTCATACATCATATGGTTGGGATCAGCGGCTCCAGCCAGTGGGCTATACCACTCAACATGAGCCAAAGGCTCCTTTGGCCACTGACGAGGGGTGGAAATGTGATCATGGAACTCTGAATCCCAAATCTTGGTAGGTAGCTTGAATATGCAGCGTACGTGTCCCACTCTAGTCCCTAAAACAAGGAGTCAGAAAATGCAATATAGTCATCAGAAACAGGATATTTAAATTATACCTGCAAGGCCTGTGGAAAGCGCTTCATCACTGACCGCAACAATAGCGGTGTCGAATCATGATGGTTTTCCTTTGAGAGCTGGAAAGGCTTTGATTGCGTCCTTCTCCTCCTTTTGATCATCCAAGGAAGGAGGAGAGAATTTGATGTTATGAAAAACATCAAGATGATCAAATGGGAGGTCGTAACGAGTGGGTGTCATGGAGGAGAGAGGGGCTAGATATTTTATGAGATCTCTTGTAAAGCCTGGTGCAGAATGAAGAGTCTCAATCTTGTCTAAAGAGAAGCCAGGAGCCTGAGGATGTTTTGTAAGCTTGATGGGGGAGCCTCCTTTAGTTTTGAGGATTGGAGGTTGAGGTTTAGTTGCAGATTGCTGATGTTCTCTCCATTCCACATAGCTAGTAAAGGATGCCACCTTTTCCTGTTGTGTAACCCACTTGACCATTTGCGGGCGTTCATCTTTGTGGTTTGTAGAACACCATGCATCCTTAGCCAAGTCAATGTGAAGACGCTCAAACATCTCTGTGTTGTAGTTGTCAGTGGTACCATATAGACATATGGCGTTGATATAGTGAAGCAAGGAGTGGAATTTAGGGATATTGAAGTTTTGGCATATGCCAAGGGTGATAAAAATATCTCTGTGTTGATGGAATGTATCTAAGGCAGTTTGCATGTAGCTGAGAGTGGTGTCATCATGGGTTGGGTTTTGAGCTTGGTAGATGAAATCCAAGAGAGAGCGACAAGCAATGATTCCTCCTTGGGTATTTTGCAGATCAAGCAGGCAAGAAGGATCCTAGCCATGTCCTTCCTTTCCAATCCAGATATCTGGGACAAGGTGGAAATTCTGTTCTTGAAATGACAGGTACCAAAAGATGGGGGAAGGCATCATATACATTCGTCCAGCTCCGAGCTACCCATAGCTGACTTGCACCAAGTCACCAAGTGTTTAAAGATGCCCTGATAGAGTTGGTGAAGAACATCGGGTGTCATAGATTCGTGAATATTGGCAAATGGAAAACCTTCCCAGAAAGGTCTGTGAATGCATCCAGAGACATCCCAGGACATACAGAGCTTGGAGAACTCTGTTTTACTAGACACCTCCTTCTGAGCGGAGCGAATGACATTCAAAGTCCAATCTGATGTTCTAGACACTCCAGGTGTGGAGTCCCCAAGCTCCTTGTTTGGGTGTTGGCATTTGGGACAAGTACCACTCTTGGCACAAGTCAACAAACACTGCTCGGGATAATCAGCAACATGGGCGGCAAGGGTCGGGAAGATGAGGCATACACTGCCATCTCCACAAATCATCTCCACTCCCTTCTCCCCAGCAATGTGTAGGGGCTCCAGATTGGTGTGCATTGACTCATGAAATAGGCACTGCATCTTGGCCTTTTTCTCAGCTTTGGATAAGGACGATCCCATGATTTTGTCAGTGGACAGATATCCCAACAAAACCATTCTGTTAAGATCGTTACTTCAATGAAGTATACAATGAAAGACTTGATACTTCTCTGATGTTACCTAGGCTACAGCCACAGAGTAGAATGACAAGAGGATGAGAGACTATCAGAGGTTTCCAGACAGATTGATCAGACAGGGATCAAGTTGGAACAATG
>KL197717.1:1330043-1345116 GCA_000697665.1 Jaapia argillacea MUCL 33604
TTCCCTTTCGTTCCTATCCCGACGTATTAGTTTCAGTTCGTTTCAATTCGATTTCTTCGTTTTCCTTTCGTTTTAGTTTGTTTTCGTCACACGTCTTACAGTTAGTTTCGTCGTATCGCGTCCTTAGATTTCCGAGCAGTCCGACCCGATTCCCGACGTTTCGGACACCTGCACAAGTACTCGCCGTAGCGCACCCTCCCCTCGGGATTACTCCTCCACTATCGCTGTGTCGAGTCGAGTTTCCCTTTGTGTTCCGATTACTGGACACATCATTTCCGGACCCTACCTAGTCTGTCCTACACATTCCCGCATCCCGAAACACTGATCCCTCCCGTTCTTCGATTTCCATTGAAGACGAACAACTACCCCTCACTCGGAAGTTACGAACCCCGAGTACCCCACATCGGATGGTCGGGAATGGGGATGTACTGGAGGGATGCTGAAGGGATATGAACCCGTCCCTTGTGTTCAGGAGGAATATGGGTGTAGTGTTTGATGATCCATATATGGAAGGATCAGATATCCACGAGGAGTGTCAAATAACAAGAAAAATAAAAATAGGCGTAGCGCGGTGTGATTCTTAACACTATCCCCTTTCTAGGTAAGTGTTTTTCCATAAACACTAGGGGGTTCTCCAGAGATTTCGAAGGTCGAGGAGTTGAGTAAAACTTGATGGCTGCATATAGAACACAGGATGGGCCATCTACTCCAATCATCAGAGCTGGAGTGAGTCGTTATCCCAAAATGTAGGGACTGGAGAAACGAGAATGTCAGTAATCAGATGGGTTGGTTTTTATCAAGAAAACCTGTAAAACATTTCTTGAATTGAGTATTTCGAGTGCCAAACATTGATCAGAAGTTGGAATCGAGTATTTTGATGAGATACCAAGGGAGAACTCATACGTGAGGTTGGAGTCGGGGTCAGAACCAGACGACTTTTAATAGGAATGTCCCAAGTAACTTGACATTTCCTTCAGAAGTCGTTCATTCAGGTCATCGAATGAGAGGTCAGAGGGTCAGGAGGGGTCATGATATTGAAGGTTCAATGGCATCAATGCAGATTGACAAGTTGTGCGAGAGGTGGTCGCTGATGAGGACTGAAACAATCTGGTGGATGAGGATTCCATCTGGATGCTTGAAATCTTTAATCCTGGGTTATGATGTTTTGAGCAATATTCCTGTTGCATTTTAAGCAAGATAGCCTTTCCTTGAGCTTTTCTCCATGCTCAAATGTGAGGATCATTGGGATGATCTATTCAGTATTGTTGGGTGGGTTCAGCCAAGGCGATGTTTTCTTGGGCTTTCTGGAGGACTTTTTGTTTCAATTGATAGTCCTGTCGCATTTTGATCAAAGTATCATGTCCTTGAGCTTTTCTCCAAGCTCGAACGTGAGGATTGGTGGGATGATTTAATCAGTATTGTTGAGTTGGTTTGGCCAAGTTGTTCTTTTCTTGGACTTTCTGAATGACTGCTCCTGAGAGGTGATTCAAACGATATTGTCATTTGAGTTCTGCGAGTTCTGCTAATGCAGATTTCCTTTTCTCCTGTTGTTCCCGATGTGCCTTCATAGTGTGTGTGAAGACGGCTTTTGCAAGACAAGCCCTTACGACCTTCAGGTCTGGCTTTTGTGACATGAAATCAGGACAAGTGGGGTGCAATTGTTGAGTGGCCAGAATAAAGTCTTGTTTGATCTGTAAACAAGTCCAAGTTTCCTCTGGGATCTTGAGTGCTGTTATCATGATGGACGGAGGTTTAGGTGCGGTGGGGTGTTTCTTGTGGAATTCTTCGACGTATTCTTGTGAATTCCTAAGGTTCCCAATCAGTCCCCAAGTATTGTTGGAGTCTGGGAATCCTTTCCATTTGACCAAATATTTGACATTCTTTTTGGTCTTCTGATTTGTGTACTTGGATGCAATGATTTCTTTGACTGTAAATTCCTCTTCTCCTTCTACTAGATCTGGAAGCAGTCGTTCGAAGTTGGGTCCATAAGCGTCGGTCTCGATGTAGGGCGTGAGGAGTCCTGCATGAAATACTGGATGAATGCGCCATTTCTTGGGTAACTTGAGTCGAAGTGCACCTGGACTGATGACTTTCTCAATTTCGAAGGGTCCATGTCATTTAGGTGAGAGTTTGGCAGAAGGATATTCTGTTTTGACGTTCTTCCTTCTAGCCACACAAAGTCTCCTTCTTTGAATTTGGGTCCCTTCTCTCCATATTTGTCATGTTGAGCTTTCATAGCTTCTGCTGCAATGCATAGGCAAGCATTGGCTTCTTCTCTAGCTCTCTTGAGTTCTTCCAAACGTAGATCGGCCTGGGGTACATTTGGTGCAGATCGGAGTGATGGTACAGTTTTGGCTTCAAAGCCATGCATGAGTTTGAATGGGGTTTTCTTTGTCATGGAATGCACTCTTGTATTGTGCATGAGTTCTGCAATTGGCAAAAGTGACGGCCAATTGCTCTGATTCCAATTGCAGTATGTGCGAAGGAATATCTCTAATTCCTGATTGACTCGTTCTGTCCCTCCATCAGTTGCTGGGTGAAAACTGGTGCTGAGGGCTGCTCGGATGCCAAATCGATCAAATAATGTTTTGAGGACTGCTGACGTGAATTGGGGTCCTCAATCCGATATAATTTTGTCTGGGAATCCATAGCGTCGAAATGCATTATTTCCTAAGACTTCTGCTGTTCCATCGGCATTGATAGTTTTGATGCATGGCGTGATAATAACTGTTTTGATGGTTTTATCTGCACAGATGTGGATAGTGTCATATCTGTTGGCTTTTGGTAGACCTGTGATGAAGTCATTAGAGACTGTTCTGAATGGTCGTTCAGGAATTTCTGTTGGATGGAGCAGCTTGGAAGTTGGAGAGGTATTGGGCTTGATGGATTGGCATGTGGCACATCCATCAACGTAATCTCATATGAAGACAGACATTCCTGGCCACCAGTAGGCTCTTTGAATGATCTCCAATGTCTTGTATCTCCCTGGATGTCCTCTAATCGGAGGGTCATGACATGATTTGACTACTTTGCATCGTAGATCATGATTTTTTGAAACATAGATTTTTCCTCAGAAGAGGATTAATCCGTCTTCTAAGTTCCATTCTTCTAGTCCTTTGCTGAGTGATCGTGGTCCTTGATTTTTGATGATTTTTAATGCAGCTGCAACCATATCATCAAATTCCGTGCTCTGTTGAATTTTCTTTTGCAGCGTGTCGTCCCCTGAGATAGTCATGATTTCTTCTTTTGAAGGGGTTGTGGACGAGATGTCGGTGGTGCAAAGCATGATTGATCTGACTTGCAACCTAATTTGCTTGGTAACTGAGGGGACTCCTGTATTTGCTACCCCTCGACTGGTTGGGCATACGCAAAAGAGTGCTTTGGCATTGATGGAAGGTGAAAAAGGTGTCAATGAAGATTGGAAAAGTTGGGGTCCTAAAAGGATTCGATCTTTATTGTTGGTTTCTACCCCCTCTTTATGGTCGAATCATCTCGAGAGACCATCAGATTTATTCTTCTTTCCAGGCTTGTGGACTAGCTGGAAATTGAATCAAGTGAGGAATTGAGCCCATCGAGCCTGTCGTTGACTGATTTTTTGGGCTGTTGTGAAGTATTCCAGATTGCAGTGGTTGGTATAAATCGTGATTTCTTGACTACATCCTTCCAAATAGTGTCGCCATGTATTGAGAGCTCTGATGACTGCTAGTAGCTCTTTGTCGTAGATGTCATAATTTCACTCTGCATCTGACAGACACTTCGAGATATAAGCAACTGGATGATATCTGCCATCATCCTCCAGTTGTGTCAGAACTGCCCCTGTTGCATAGTCAGAAGTGTCACATTCGATCTGGAATTTCTTGGTGGGGTCTGGCATGACAAGAGTATGTGACAAGGTGAATGCAATTTTCAGTGCTTCGAAGGCTGATTGGCACTGGTCTGTCCAATTCCATGAGTGATCCTTCTTTGTGAGCTTGAATAGCGGTTGTGCTATTTTGGAAAAGTCGCGAATAAAGTGTCGATAAAAATTGCAGAAGCCTATAAAAGATTGAACTTCTTTGACGGTTCACGGAATAGGCCATTCGGTAATGCTGGCGACTTTGACTGGATCCATTTCGATGAGATTGTGAGAAACCACTAATCCAAGATACTCGATATTAGATGTTTCAAAGGTGCATTTCTCCGGTTTGAGAAATAAATTGTTTTCCTCCAAGATATGCATGACTTCATGCATGATTTTCTGATGTTCCTCCAGAGTTTTCATGAAGATGAGGATATCATCCAGATAAATGACAACTACCCCACAGTCGATGAGGTCCTTGAATAGTTCGTTCATCATGGTTTGGAATGTAGCTGGTGAATTGGTGAGTCCAAAGAACATGACCATGGGTTTGAATAACCCCCGACTAGTCTTGAATGCAGCCTTCCATTGATCCCCATCTTTGATCCAAACATTATTGTACCCCCATTGTAGGTTGAGTTTTGAATAAACTTTTGTGTCTTTAAGTTTATCAATTAATTCTGAGATGAGGGGAGTTGGATAGTCGTTTTTGGTCGTCTGAGAGTTCAGATATCGGTAGTCTTGAGTGGGGCGGAGCTTCCCATCCTTCTTGTTGACAAAGAAGAAGGGTGATGATATCGGTGATTTGGAGGGTCTGATGTACCCTTTGCGGAGTTGTTCTTCTAGGAAGGTATTGAGCTCCTTCTGTTCTGCTGGAGATAACAAATAGTTTTTGCAGTTCCTAGCTTTCCAGTCTTCTTCGAGCTCGATTGTGTGATCCCATGGTCTAGCTTTGGGGAATCATTCCGATGCTTTCTTTTTGAAGACCTTCTGATATTTCCTATATTCGGGATGTACCATTTCTTTGAATGTTTTCTCTTTCTGCCCCTTGGCCTCCTTTTTGGCCAACTCAATTGACCTATTTCCATGAGCTCGTACCCATACTCCATCAATTTTGTGTGCGGGTATCTTCCTTCCCTTGTTTCATAAGGGTGTGTAGGGTTTGGCAAGGAATGGTTCCTCCGGATCAGGTTCTCTGATGAGAACCCTGAATGCATGAATTCCGTTATGATTCCACCTTTCTGTGATGGAATCCAGTGGGTTGGGAGGACTGTCAATAGTCCAAAGTTCTTTTGGTAGTGCCGTTCTGCGTCCTTTTGTTTGAGCTCGCATATATTTGGGCAGTAATTTCCAGGAGGGTTGTGATGAGTGAGTAGTATCATTATTTTGACTAGAGGAGGATGTGATATCATGCTCCACTGGAGATTCTGTCTGTCAGAGCATAGTGGCTGGTTGGTCTGATGGTTTGGCATGAATGATGCCTGGTCCTTTGATTTGGCAGGTATTTGGACAACGAGTAAACTTGAGATTATAGGCCTGCCATTCGACTTCCAGATTGTGTTTGTGAAGCCAATCGGTTCCTAAAATTATGTTGTCATCTCCAATATCCGTGACATAAAGTCTATTGCTTTCTCAATGCAATGTATTATGTGGCCCCTTGATTTCCAAGTCAAGTTCTGCATAATTCTTGATTTCTCCCCCCTTGTTGTAGGTATCATTGATGTTACAAATGGGAATGGGGGAGGCGAGTTCCTGAGTGGTGATTCGATATTTCTTCACCAATGTTGCATTGATCAGATTTCCAGTAGCCCCACTATCCAATAGGGCTTTGGTTACAGCTCTTTGGTTCCTTCCTATCAGCTCCGCTTCTAGGTGTAATGATGGTATGCCATTTTTCTTGAGTGTGGAGACAGATATTTCATCAGGGATGTTGGTATCCAAGATCGAAAATCTGTTATAGGAAGGATCGGTTTTCGTCCTCTGGTATGCTGTTGACTGAGGATGATCTAAAAACCCAAATTGGCAAACTCCTCTCAAATTGCCATGTATGCTTCTCCTATCTCATCCTCTGGTATCTGTTGGATGAGGTATCGAAGGCGATCCAGATTAGAACAAGGCTGCATGTCTCTTCTGATGCGAGTGTTTCAAGTTCTATGGTCAATGGTTCGGTTAGGACATTGATGACTAAGGTGTCCTAATTGTTGACAGCTAAAACATCCAGAGTTCTGTCGAAGATATTGCCTCTCTCTTTGAGTGAGAGGTCAGAGGTTCGTAGAGATTTGCAGACGAGGAGGTAGCAATGGTTCAGGACAATGAATTGGTCTTGGGAATCGTGGTTCCCCTGGATTGTATATTGGCCGGTTGTCCCCCCAATTCAGAGTAAGGCTCAGCACGGATATAGGTATACTTACACCACCTACAGGTAGTATCCGTGAGAAACCCATAGGTTTGGATGACCTAGCATATCCGTACCTACATCATCCACACCTGGCAGGTGTAGGTCAGGATTTTATCAGACAACCCCATCCCGTACAGGTACCTGTATCCACACTCCACTTTTCATAGCTCAGATACTAACTACAACAATCATTGTACAATTACATGCCTACTCGCCATCAGTTACTCGATATCACTATCACTGTCACTACTTGTGTCTACATTATTCCCCAATGGCAACACCCTTTGCTTACCCTTAGAGGGGTTCTTGTTCCGAATATTTTCAATCAACTTGTCCCGAGGAACAAGGCCATTGTCTGACCATGACCCAAGAACACACGCAGCCTGGACTGTCTCATCACCAAGGGAGTGTCGGAGTTTTGACACAAGGCGGCCACCACTGGAGAAGGCTCGTTCAACGTTGGTTGATGCAGCTACCGAATGACATGTCAGTATTAAGTTGAAGGTTTGCAAAGCGTATGGAAATGTACCTGGTGCACTGAGGAAATCAAGTGCCATTGCAGTGAGAGGATTCTTCTCCAGTGTTTGGCTTGTCCAATATACGATTGGGTTGTTGACATGGGGTAAGTTAGGAGTGGCCAGGTACTCAGCGAGTGCATCTTTTGTAGATGTATCACCACTACGGCTGAGATTACTGAAGTACTTCTGCGTAGCTGAACTCTGATCAAAGGAATTAGGGACAGGACAGACAAAGAGGTGTGAGTGTACCTGAGTCGTAGGAGTTGGAGGAGTGGTTGTTGGTTTGGGCTTGTACTTGGTATCCCACTCTTCGTGTATGAGGTCCATGGCCGTCTTCACCCATGCCTCCTCCCATTTCATTTGATGGAAATAGGTCAACTTGTATGCAGGGTGGAGGACTAGACAAATTATCAGTGACAGCGAAGGGGTAGAGAAGATAGAAATAGAACATACTCATTGCCGCACGATACATCATCGAATCATCAGTCCGACTATAATACTTATTCATTATCTTCAAGCCTCGCGTCGCCGCCATCTGAACCACCAGAGGATAGGAGGTATTGTGCGCCCAGTCGTCCATTGCATTTGTGAGGCTATCCATATAGGGGATGACCTGATGGAGTAAAGGGGTACCAGTCTCCAAGATGTTCTTCGTGGCAGTAAGGAACAACTGTCATGATGAGTATATTAGCACCATAAAATCGAATAGAAGGAAAGCATACATCAAGAAGTGGGTTGAGATCTTCGAGTAACTTCCACTCCTGCTCATCAAGGATGAACCTTCACAAACAGACACCATCACACTTATTGAATTCGGCAAGATCGCAAAGCTGGTCCAAGACACTCTTCATCGGGAGGGCACGACCGAGCATCTCAGCAATGGTATTCCACCTTGTTGCTATGGGCCGGAGAAGGATCTGTTCAGCAACGTTATTCTGATGACAAAGGTTGTGGAGTCGATCTCGGATTGTCGGAGAGTGGAAAACTTTCTTGCTGAGGCTGGTGATCTGGTAAGGAGACATTAGCTTTGTCACATCTGGATTCAATCTCGATGACAAGCAAATGCATACCTTCTGAATTGAAAAGCGACCTAAGTTGATTTGCTCCCGGGTTAGGGGACCAACATCAAACTCATTGAACTCCACATCATCATCCAAGTCTGCCAGGATCCTCGCATCCTTGGCTTCAGCATCCTCATCCCATTTGTTGTTGGCAGCCTCATCATCATCATCATTCCCATCCTCGAGGTCAGCGAGAGTTGCCTCGTCAGTTGCAACTTCCTTGGCGCTGCCACTGGCCTTTCGGGTTTGAGCAAACTGTGACAGGATTGCCTGAAAGACAAATTGATGTGAATAAGTTTGGGAAGCGAGAGAGAACTGAATAAGAATATACCTTAATGACGAGATTGAGGATGTGCGCAAAGCACATGATACGATAGGCGGCACTGCGAAATGTTGGAAGCATAGCGTCGAGGGTGGAGGTCATCGGGCCATTGTTTGAAGCATTGTCACACACAATGCTGAGGACCTTGGGTCAGGTTTCAGCAAAAAGCCCTGAGTTAAATTATCAAGGATGAGGATGACGGACTTTGTTCTGAATTCTGTACTTCTTGAGGCATTCGATAAGTTTCTCACCCAGGTATACATCTGTATGTGCCTTCGTCATCCTGTGATGGCATCGTGTGAGCCACTAATCGTACAGACGATGGTATGAATGCTCACTTGATAAAATCCAAAGTGAAACGTTGCATCTCCCCCTTGTGAAGGAGGAGAACTACAACGCCGAGGAACGAGAGGACATTGGGAGATGTCCAACCATCAACAGCAAGGTGCAACCTGCCGAGGTGTGCCTAATAAAGCGTGATTTCAGTTGAGGCACATAGATAAGAACCAACGAAACGACTCACCTGAAGGAAGGTTGCAATGTGAGTCTGAGAAAGCAGAAACATCTCCCTTATGTCTCTTGAAATGGTGCTGGGACTGGGGATATCAACATTACTATTGAACATCTTGAAAATCTCTACAAGTTCTTCGTCCTCGACAATAACAAATGGGCGGCTACGTCGGGCACACCACATTGCAAGGAGGTACCGGAACCTGGGGTAGCTATACAATGAGCTGAGGGTGAATGCTCGCATAGCCCCAGTCTCGGCAGTGACTTCAGGGTCACAATGTTGGACGTGGTTTGTTAAGTTGGATGTCGAGTCCTCGAAGCGTTCCCGAGCAACTGAAATACTAGGGTTCCTATTGTAAAGTCAGTTCTGCCACATAATTCGATTGAGGAGATATGATACTCACTTTTTACATACAAACTTATACATAACCTTGTCTCCCTTCTGCTCGATCATAGGCTCATGGAAATGACCGTAAACTTCTGATCGCCATGCTGTCTTCTGCGCATCTGCAAAGGGTTGAGTGATCGTAGTCAGATTTGAGGAAAATGACTATGAACCGAGAACCTCTTGTGCCGACTTGCCCTGGAATTTCTGAGCAAGACGGGCGCGCTTTTGTTGTGCACTGGACAGACTGGTATTTACAGCAGCAGATGACAAGGGCGTGGGCGTGGCTGACGATGATGGCATGGCTGCAGGTGAAGACGCAGCAGGCTCGGGAGATGAGTTAGTTACTTGACGGCGTTTCGACTGCCGCCGAGTATGGGATGTCATTGGAGTGGAGGCATTCGGGTGATTCTCAGTTGATTCTAAGAGTAGAATTAATATGATTAGGAATGGGCGGTCAAAAATACCGAGTAAACCTTGTGCTTACGATGGAAGTTGAGATTGAGAGCCCAGCCATTTGGTGTAGATGGTGATGGGAACCTTGATACTAGAACATGAGGTGGGGGTGAAACAATCAGATTACTGGTTTAGAATCCTGAAAAAGCGAGTTTGAAAACATACCATAGCCGTGGAACTCAATGTTCCTGATGTCCAATGCCCGGGGAGTTGCAACGCCCTGGCAAATTGTTGGCCGGTCCAAGATGGGAGGGTATATCACTTAATCGGCCTGATCCCTCCCTGCAGACAGTAACCATGGAATTCTAGATATTGGTACAGCCATCAGAATAACCATCGATGCTATCGGTTGTAAAGCTTACCGGAGTGCGGGTGGCCTCGTTCACCAAAGCAGCACACAAAGGTGAAATTATTGATGTCTGTGAATGGTATCCCTGGCATCGCGAGGATACTGCCGCATTCAGGGTGAAACTGAGCAGCTGCAAAATACAAAGAAATTAATGAAAAAACTCAGCGTTGGTCTGACTGACAAAAGACATCGGGGGACAATACCTAGCCAGATTGCTGGTTGGGGATAGCATCCAGATGGCGCCTGTCAGCCGAGCATACTTTTGATCATACTTGCTACCTTCGAAGACAAGACCAAAAAACAGCTGGTAACCTGAATGAGTGTGCCAAATAGGCCATTCACAGTGACTAGCATCGAGGGGAATGGCTGATAGAGGCAGCGGGACGTTGTTCACTTCGTTGGACGATTCTGAGGGCAGGATGAATCGCGATGTGGAAACACGGCCTCGCGAACTTCCAAAACCAGTCAGCTGCATGTGTGCGACATGCGGCATTACTGGACAAGCTCGTGTCTTGGTCCGTGCACTCTGGTCTGTGCGTTATGGTCTGTGCGCGCAATTTGGACTATAAGAACTCCTCGCACACCCATTTCTACTTTGCCCTCATACCCCCATCTGAGGACTGAGGGAGGCTGGTTGTCTCTCAGCAGTCAAGCATACTCTGTCATGGGTTATGTGATGTAGATTTATTATATTTCAATTGGCAAGTAGTTTGTCCATCGGATCTCATCTTGTCGATCGAGCGACTTGCTGTCTCGACCAAGGCTAACTCATTCTTTAGTCAAATTTGTTCATCGCGATTGTCTCAGTCTACAATCAAGTAAAGTTATTGTTCTTGTGCATGCCGGTGACTCCTTCAACAATCAGTGCAAGGAATCGCATAAGATGTGGACTATTTAACAACTGGTGAGTTTTCTTAACTTCCCCCCTCATTCAATGGTGCTTCCCTCACAGCCCTCCGCAGTTCAGTGAGCCC
Organism: Jaapia argillacea MUCL 33604; assembly: GCA_000697665.1. NCBI lineage: Eukaryota > Fungi > Basidiomycota > Agaricomycetes > Jaapiales > Jaapiaceae > Jaapia > Jaapia argillacea. The sequence goes on from KL197717.1 coordinate 1,340,855, forward strand.
TTGCACGCATTTGGGATACAAGCCATTTAGTGAGTACTTCTGCATCATTTCACTGAATTTTCCTAACTTGAGTGATAGTCCATTCACACTCGGTTGCCGCTAACCAGGTGGCTGAATACTCGCCACTGCGCCAGCTACGACATTTTTAAAGCGACAATGCTTGCTCTCCAACTCGTGTCGGATCTTAATAACCTCCAGCGTCTCTTCAAGGATCTACGATTCCACAATTCCCCCGCATACTTTGACCTTGTTACACGCCTTGCTTTACTCACGGGCGACGTCCATGATGGAGTATACAGCGGCATTGCAGGAGTAGTTGCACAAGCCAGAGCTGATTTTCCAGTATGTATCCACTGTTTCTAACGTTCTTGTTATCTTGAACACTGATGCCTTCAAAGCATTACTTCACCAGTTTCTCGTGGGATGTCTGGCGGGACTCCTTGGGTGTTGATGAGGATGATGATTTGCCTGATCTTGAGCCTGCGGAGAGTCATGAAGTGATGCCACCTGCAGCGGGCCTTGACTAAACTGTGTAGCATACAAAATGTGATGCATTGATTCTTTTGGACTGATACCTGTATGTACACATGGGTACCTGTAAAGCAGATGCATCCGAAACACACAGGTACTCAGACCCCCAAGTAACTGGAATATTTGCAGGTCCGAATCCGCAGATACAGGTATCCAAGGCAGCTTTACCTGGCGGATGTTGGTAGTTGTTGATGACTTGGACTCACCTGCAGGTACGGATGCAGGTGCATCTGCGGTTGCATCCGTGCTGAGCCTTAATTCAGAGTATCCATTCTTGATATGAATGGAATTTCTGAGATAATTTCCAGTGTACTAGCATTGGGTAGGCTAGTATCTGGTGGCAGCGGTGCAGGATCTAGGATAGGTGTGGTTACCCTAACCTGGCTTTGATCCTGTTTTGGCAAAGGGAGTTTAACCCTAACCTGAGGTTGCAGGAACATTGGAGATGATCCTTGTTCCTAATGATATAACCTGTCTGGACTTGGTATGGTACACAAGTCCAGATTCAAGGATCCAGAATCTAGAAGATCCCAATCGTTGAGTGGCTGTGAAGATGTGGGGTCATGGATCGAACTGTAGAAGGTCGGGTGAAGTTGTGGTTGTGGATGATGAAGTTCTACAGTGGATGGTGATGGACTCCTGAGTTGTTGTAGTTCTGCAAGAACTCGTGCTATTTTGAGCTCGAGTGTTGTGTGGGACAAAGGATGATAGCGTCCTATGGTTGTTTGTACTTGGTTTGGGCAAACCTGAGTAAAGGTGGCTAGACAAAAGCTGTAGGGTAGATAGAAGGTAGATCTTGTTCAAGTGTTAAGATCGTTACTTCAACAAAGTATACGATGAAAGACTTGATACTTCTCTGATGTTACCTAGGCTACAGCCACAGAGTAGAATGACAAGAGGATGAGAGACTATCAGAGGTTTCCAGACAGATTGATCAGACAGGGATCAAGTTGGAACAATGCAAATAAAGATAACGATCTATATTAACAAAGTGAACAAGATGGGGAATACTAGTGAATACAGGGAAGTATTTATACTAAGGCGAAGCATAGTCTGTAGTCCATAGTAGCGATGAGTAAGACAGTAGTAAGACAGTAGTAAGCATGAGTTGAAGTGAGTCAAGGAAATAGGAGTCCATAGTTAGGGTTCCGTAGTCTGTAGTCCACAGTCAATGGTCTGATCTATGAGTCAGAGACATAGGGGTCTGTAGTCCATGGCCCAGGTCGTAAATGGGGTTGAGTGTGCAGATATGTGCTGGGGGTCAGATGGTTGGGAATGGGGATGTACTGGAGGGATGTTGAAGGGATATGAACCTGTCCCTTGTGTTCAGGAGGAATATGGGTGTAGTGTTTGATGATCCATATATGGAAGGATCAGATATCCGCGAGGAGTGTCGAATAACAAGAAAAATGAAAATAGGCATAGCACAGTGTGATTCTTAACATGTTCCATGTTCTGAGGGTCGTCAGCGAATAGACTTTGGAAGATTCCCAATGGCAAGATATACAGAATAGGCACTTTTGGAGCCAATGAATTGGGTGAGCTGGGTCTTGTTGGTGGAAATGATAATTGGAGCTACAGTCACTCCTCCGGGAAGTGCGTTCTAGAAATGGAAGAGATTAGCTTCTTGGTGTAGACAACCAGAGCACTTATCCATGCACTCACCTGGATAATATTCCACCATCTTCCTGTCCACATCTCATGGTAGATTCTGTTAAGAATTACACCGTGCTACGCCTATTTTCATTTTTCTTGTTATTCGACACTCCTCGTGGATATCTGATCCTTCTATATATGGATCATCAAAGCACTACAACTATATCCCTCCTGAACACAAGGGACAGGTCCATATCCCTTCAACATCCCTCCAGTATATCCTCATCCCCAACCATCTGATCACTAGTGCATATCTGCACACCCAACCCCAATGTACTCAACCTCCGTCATTCGGACTCCTCGTCACATCAATATTCCACCTTCCAGTATGACCTGGGCCATGGACTATGAACCCCTATATCTCTGACTCATAGATCAGACCATCGACTGTGGACTACAGACTAACAGATTCTCTGGGTCTTCTCTGCATCACTGTATACTCATACAGGAGCATATCTCATATCTTTAGCATGAGCTGGGTTGGCGAATAGACTTTGAATGAGCTTGAGAATATCTCTGTACTGAATGAGATGTTGCTCTTCTGGGTTGTCTCATAGGATGATGGATCGCTGGAGCCAGGGAGCGCGTTTGGGTATGGAATCAACAAGCTTGTGAATACCAAGTATGTTTTTGTAAGGCAGTCCTAGCTTCTCCTTAACCTAAGATCCACATCAGCAGGGGAAAAATTATGATTATAGAAGTTACACACACCAGGTATAGCCAGTAATCTATCAAAAGACCCTTTACCGGGTGACTCCTGTATTGCCCACTGCGCTATCCTCCAATCCAACTCAGAAGCAAAAGGCATAAACACATCTCCTTCCACCTCTCCATTAGCAACAGAATCCTCATCAGAATCCATTGCAACGTCACCATCCTGATCCATACCCTTCTCCAATCTCTCCCCAAAATGCCTCCTCCACTTGTCATGCAATGTCTTATCCACTTGCAGAACCTTCCCAGCGGTAGGATGTTCTACAATGACTCTCTCATCCTGGTCATCCTCCATAAATCTCCCCTGATGAGAGGGCCCTGCATCTCCCTGATCAACATCCTGAAATTCTCCATCTCCATCTCCAATATTGCCTCCCAATCCATCACGATTGTCTTCATCTCCATCTCTCTCAACACCCTCAGGTCCATCCCCTCCGAAATCATCACCTCTCCATTCCAAATCCAACTCATTCATCCCATCTCTATCGTCCTCCCAAAATCCTGCCTCAACCTCCTTATTCTTTCCCTTCCTATACCAAGCGCACTTCTTAGATTGAGAGAGGTGGGAATGCATACCTCCCTTTGTGTTGTACACACGTGAACATGCAGGGCACATCCTATCTTGAAGATCAGAGATCGTGGTCTTCACCATAATTCTGAGAACAATTGAGGTCAAAAAAGACTGAGCTAAGATTGAGAGAGAACGTACATCAATGAAGAGTAAGAGTTTAAGATGGTGTGTGAACATCTGAAAGTAAACACCTGAGATAGAATGTGAATGAAAGCAGAGATTGCAATGAGTGGGTGTAGCAAAGATCCAGAGTAAATGTTGATGACCAGAGAGGACAGAGAGCAATTAGAAAAACAGCAACAGAGAGTGAGCACAGACTATAGACAACCCATTCAGCTATTTTTCCCGTTAGTAATGGGTAGCCGACATCACATATCGTCCGTTAGTAACGTGCCAGCGGACTCAGCCAACCACTGTCCGCTGGGCGTTGTTAATGGCGTAGCAGACGTCTGTTAGTAACGGCTCAGCCGACATGGGCTAGATATCCTAGCAGACCTGCCTACTCGCTAGTAATGTGTCAGCGGACATCCGATAGTAACGAGTGAGCCGACACTCGATGATAACAGGCCAGCGGATGCTCAATAGTAACAGGCCAGCCGACTCTCCCATTAGGCCTGCCAAATCCCTTACCAGCAGTGGATGCCCGGGAAACATGGAAAATGGGTTGTAAGTTGCCTAACTATGCTCAGTGACTTCCCAGAATATTCCTGACTGTGCTCAAACAAGGCGAGAAGCTGCCTTACAAGGAAGAAGTTGCCTGTCAGGCATCTTGGCCCAGTCAAGTATCCAT
>KL197717.1:1351054-1365093 GCA_000697665.1 Jaapia argillacea MUCL 33604
TGCCTTGCAAGGTAAAAAAGGAGTAGATCATTGTAGGGAGATCTCACCTGATGCTTTACCAGCTGAAGCTGTGGAAACTCCTGCTTGCCCTGCTTCACCCGATGATGAAGCAATATTGGTAACCTGGAGAGTCACTGAAGCATCCCCACCGAGAGGATGGGTTGATTCAGGGGAAGTTCCGGCATTGCCGACAAATAGATTCCAGGGCAAAGTACTAACTCCGGCGGCTGCCGCTGGGCCCACTGCTGGAACCAATGTAGCATTTCCGGCTGGTGCAGTGGAAGGACCGGCAACCAGATTCGCAGGCAACATCAGCTGCTGTTGTAATATAATTGCAATTATACCAGCAAATGGCTAGGAGTGTATTGCAACAAACCCCAGCAAATCTATTGCAATAAGTCCCAGGTCCACAGGCAGCGGCATAGCTTGGCCAGCTAGGACCTGCTGGGACCTACTGGGACCATGTGGACCATGTGGACCAGACTCAGGGGATGTCCATATATAGCTAGCTACCTAAAATGGTAAATAGCTGAAAAAGCGGAATAAAAGAGTGGAATAAATCACTAAAAATCAAGAAAAATCAGAATAAATTGCACTAGGGTAGGCAGAGGATTTGGTGTTGTTTGGCAGGTCACATGACCTTCCCAAAATGGTAAGGGATCAATTGGACCTGGAAAAATGTGGGGAAAATCAAGAAAAATCAGAATCAATTCTGCTAGGGTAGGAAGGGTGGTTAGGGGTGGTTGTCAGATCACATGACCATCCTAAATGGTAAAACCATCAATACAGGCCAGGAAAATGGAGGAAAAATCAAGAAAAATCGTAATAAATTCTACTGGGGTAGGGTAGGGTATTTAGTACCATTTAATACATCATACAGCCTTACTAAAGAGAAAACCAATGAGGGCAGGAAAAATATGGAAAAATCAGGAAAATATTATTCTGACCACAGTGGTGGTTACTATGGTAGTTGCTTATGTAAGCACCCATTTTTTGTAACTTATGACTTTGTATATATGAATAGCTCAGACATCTCAGAGAATTCTGGAATAGTGGGACCTCATTTGGTTGCTATGGAGATATTGTTACTTACTATATATGGTAGACATACGGTTCGAAGAAGATCTTGCCCGTCCTACTCCAGGAGGGGGACGGGCGTTCTGAGGGTGATTAAGGCCGGCCAGGTTGAAGACACTCCTCCCAGTGTCCACCTTTGTAACGGCTGAGTCTCGTCAGCTTGTCACTACCGCTGATAAGCGTCTTCAGTCGACACTGGCGAGCCTCGTAGTTATAATGGTGTGAGTCTTGATTGGGAAACCTCGCAATCAAACATGCGTAAAACGCGTCCCTAAGTGCTACTCAAAAGTAGCTCCTTAGGATGCTTGAAAGCAAGGTACGGTTGCATGCACAACCGTCCCGTATCACGGAAGCGTGTTGAAGGTACACGCAAAGACCTGAACAGAAATAAGAAAGCATATCGCATCCTCCGTAGGACGCGAGACGCGTAAGGCGAGCCGAAAGGCTAACCTAAAGAAACTTAGAATTTATAGAGAGTTGCCCGGTTCACAGAACGACCGTCGGTTGAGATGTTGTTTGTGAAGATGAATGAGCAGATGATTTACAATTAGACTTTGCATATGGTACAGAGGCGCGCGAGCGGAGTTCTAATATATTACCAGTCCGATTCGGCTGTTCACGAAGGCTACCTTTCGCGTACCCGTTACAACTTCATAGAGGGGCAACAAGCAAATTCTACAATTATAGACTATCTTGAATGTATGTCTACCATATATAGTAAGTAACAATGTCTCCATAACAACCAAATGAGGTGCCACTATTTCAGAATTCTCTAAGATGTCTGAGCTATTTATATATACAAAGGCATAAGTTACAAAAAATGGGTGCTTACATAAGCAACTACCATAGCAACCACCACTAGATCAGAATGATATTTTCCTGATTTTTCCATATTTTTGCCCTCATTGGGTTTCCCTTTAGTAAGGCTGTATGATGTATTAAATGATACTAAATACCCTACCCTACCCCAGTAGAATTTATTCCGATTTTTCTCGATTTTTCCTCCATTTTCCTGGGCCTGTATTGATGGTTTTACCATTTAGGATGGTCATGTGATCTGACAGCCACCCCCAACTACCCTCCCTACCCTAGCAGAGTTTATTCCAATTTTCCTGGGCCTGTATTGATGGTTTTACCATTTAGGATGGTTATGTGATCTGACAACCACCCCCAACTACCCTCCCTACCCTAGCAGAATTTATTCTAATTTTTCCTAATTTTCCCCACATTTTTCCAGGTCCAATTGATGGTTTTACCATTTTGGGAAGGTCATGTGACCTGCCAAACAGCACCAAATTCTCTGCCTACCCTAGTGAAATTTATTCTGATTTTTCCTGATTTTTAGTGATTTATTCCACTCTTTTATTCCGCTTTTTCAGCTATTTACCATTTTAGGTAGCTAGCTATATATGGACATCCCCAGAGTCAGGTCCACATGGTCCACATGGTCCCAGTAGGTCCCAGCAGGTCCTAGCTGGCTAAGCTATGCCACTACCTGTGGACCTGGGACTTATTGCAATAGATTTGCTGGGGTTTGTTGCAATACACTCCTAGCCATTTGCTGGCATAATTGCAATTCCACTACAGCATCTGGTGTACTTAGGGCTAGGGTCAGGGTTCGGCAACTTGGGGTTGGGGTTTCCCATGGAATGATCCTTGAATTGCTCCTCTACACATCCTCCGTCAAGTTCCACATCATGTCGAAACGACTGCAGTTTGCAGACAACATCCTGTTGAAAATCTACATTCCAGTCAAGAAGAAGGGGAGGACGGTCTACAAAAAAGTCAATCATCCCGTTGCACCAGAGAACAGTAATGCCCACATGCTGTCAAGATCATACAAAGCAACCCCATCAGAGCAATGGGACTGAGCATTTCCCTGCCCAGACTTTGGGAATATCGATATTGATCCTTTGCCTGAGTTAATGCCAAAGACTCGAAAGGTGTGTTCATTCCGTTGCCTTGTATCTTGGGATGCTGTGATGACCATTGACTTAACTCAGAGTCCAAATGACATGATGCAGGAGTGGAAAGAACACATCCCCTCATTTTTGCACATACTCCTGGATGGTGAAGGCCCACCCAGCCCGAGGAACTGCAGCTGCTGTAGAAAGGAAGGGACATGGCGATGCCTTGATTGTTTGGGAAGGCCCCTCTACTGCATAGGCTGTTGTCAGGAAGTCCATAGCCAGACTCCCTTTCATCGAGTTGAACATTGGAAGGGTGACCATTTTGCGCCAGCATGGCTGTGGCAAGTGGGGGTCGGAATTCACCTTGGACACGGGGGCAACGTTTGTCCTTCGAATGTGACTGAGCTTCAGGGATCAGGATCAGACAGGGTGTTTGTTGAACACGACGGTGGGAGTGACGAATATTTTGGGGAAGATTCCGATGAAGAGGAGGATGACAATGAGTGGGAAATGGTCAACAAGCTTGACAAAGTGTTATCAGACATCAGTGATGGCAACCTACCACCCACAAAGGGCTGCGGCAGGAACATGACTCTCGTCGATGTATCGGGAGCCCATCAAATGGTAGTTCACTTCTGCACCTGCTCCACCAAACCATTGGAATTCGAGCAGTTAATGAAGATTGGGATTTATCCCGGTAGCGTCAAGCATCCGAGGACGGGATTCACATTCTGTGTCCTGGACAATTATCATATCCATAACTTGGAATGCAAAAGCAACACCAGGGAGTACTACCAGACGATTCGAAGGTCTACATGGCCGGCATTCCCTCACCTTGTCAAAGTCTGTCTTGTCTTATAGTCATCCAGCTAGACTGACGATTGGTCTTGATTCAGAACCGATACTGGGAATTCATGAGGATCAATTGGCAATGGCGACACCTCAAGGTATGCAAGTGGAACAGGTTCGGTCACAGTCCCACTTGGGACGTCAAGCCAGGGAACCTCGCCTTATGGTGTGCTGCATGCCTGCAACTGGGGATTAACCTTCCCTGAAACTGGAAGGAGGACGAAAAAAAGTTTGTACCGCTTTCAAAATATCTGATACATTTGACTCAGTCAGCACCGTTAAAGATATCTGTATACAAGGATGGTGAACCTGGATGGTAACATGAAGGCTGAGCAAACCGTGTGGAAGTACACCAATGTGCCATTGACACATGGAGGAGGCTTCGTGGTTGCTGAAAAACCATACCAAGAATCCATCAAGATCTCGGTTGAAGATAAACAGGTGGGCTTTGATTGTTCTGTCTCTCTCTTTGTCTATTGTGCCGATGCCAATGCCGATGCCTCATCCGACTACCAGCAGGGGACTTGCCACAATCACCAGGCAGTTACACAAGGCAATATGGGTTCCAAAAATCTTCAAGTGACTGGTATTGGCACAGCAGCGTGTGCAAGACATGGCTGCTTTTGCCCCCATACATGTGTTAACTTTCAGAAGGGGGAGAGGTACCTTCCAAGTAAATTCTAATGTTACTGCTGCAGTTCTGATTTTTCTAATTAGGCAAATGAATATGGACTATGCCTTTTGTCAGGCCCTGCTCCAGACACTCAGCAGTGTTGAGGGGTTGTCAAGAGTGATGGGGCTGTATGATATTGCCTGCCAATGGGCCATCAACCTCCTGCAAAGAATATTGAGAAACCGAAAATACCTCCCACTTGCAAAGGGCCTTCAGCTTATGTTCGGGATCAGTCTGTTTCACATCCATGGCCACCAAGATTCTTGCACCCCTCATTATTCTCCCAATTATATGCCAGGGGCTGGCCAAGTTGACAGAGAGGTCATTGAAATGTTGTGGGCTAATCTGAATTGGATTGCATCCAGCTGTTGTGCAATGGGGAACAATCACTGGGTGGAAACTCTTGACGTACACATGAATGACAGCAACTGGAAGAAGCTTCTCAACATAGGTGTGAACATTTTATATTCAATGCACCCATGGCTAACCAGAACCAATTTCAGTTCTCTTTACCATCAAGAAGTACCTGCAGGCATTGGAAGGTGTGACCATGAGCGCAGAGGCATTTGACGATATCTCTGCGGGCATTAAGAAGCAAGATGTTCGAGAGTGGAAGCAAGCTGAAGTTAGAGCTCAGGCTGAACGGTTCACGGATGTGAAAGCCATGGACATTTATGGGCCAAAGTTAAAGGAGGGTAAGTTGTTGAATCCATAGTATGGTATCAAATATGAATTCCCATCCATGGCAGCCCCTAGCAAAGCCGACATGCAAATCCAATTGACTCAGGAGGAAGAGGATGGAAAGGGTCTTATCCAGGGCTCTGCAAGTTGGATATCGGCCGGGATTCATATTCAGGAAGTCCAGTAGGTGACCCGCAATGGTGAATATCTGTCCCCACTGACACATATGACAGGCTGGAGCTTGCTGCAGAGGTCTGAAAGCTTGGTGCTAGACCCACGGCAGCTAAACGGATAAATATCGAAGATTGCCGTCACTGACTCCGAGAGTGGATAAAGACATTCAACGCAGCGTTGGTGAGATACCTCGGTCAAATCACCGATGCCTTGGATGACAACCCCGATCGTGGAATTGATTTTGGTGCCCAGTTTGACAATCTCAATGACGAAGGCGAAGCAGATGATAACCCATATTTTAATGAGGTGATGGATGATCAGGAGGTTGACGCATGCAAGGATCCAGTGGAGAAGTTGCCCATTTCCTTGCCATCGACAATTGGACTTCGGTTGTGCACAAACCAAGCACTGAAGAAGCTTGCAAGCAGGAGCTAATGCTACGTCAGGGTCAAGCGAATGAAAATCTCCAACAAATCCAAGTTGCTCTGAGCAACAAGTCTTACATCTTTCGGAAATATGTTCACCACTACAAAAGTCAGTCCAAGAAGACTCAAATGTGGGGGAGGGTTGCTCAGCAAGAGATCCTCGTTCAAAAGCATGCTCGGATATACTCACAGTGCAGGAAGGCTATGGTGCGGTTGGGAGCCGAAGCCGATCTGCTCAAGAAGTATCGAGTGTTGGAGAAGAAGGACTGTTGGGTGAACACCAGAATCATCGATGATCCGAAAAAGCAGAATGTTCGGAATGCAACACTGCCCTGGATCTGGGGCATGGGGAGCTCGGAAGAAGAAGGTAGACATTTGAAGGATTGTGAGTGGATTTCCATTGGTATCAGTGTCCCATTTTCTCTAATAATGTTGTTCCAGTTCTTAGAGTACATTGGCTGAGAGCCAAGGCTATGCAGGATCGGTGGCAAGAGGAACTGACAATAGTCATCCATGAGATGCAATGGGTGCCAAATTTCTTTCATCATAAGGCGGATGAATGGAAAGATCGTGCAGATGACAGCACTGACTCTCCAGGTCATTGGTGTTACGCGATTTGTCAACACAATATGTGGAGGAGATTTGCCAACACCGCATCCAGTGAGTTTGAGAAGATTAAACTTCTTCATCCCCCTCCCGATATCACTACCTTTCAAGTTAATCATCCGGATGACGATATCTCTGATGCTGATTTCAGCAATGGATCAGAAGGTAGTCACTCGGAGTCAGATTCCACCCCGGATAGTACATAGTTTAGTCCCAACATTGGAAAAGCTTCATAATATAACAGTCACAGTTTGAGTTTGAAAATGAATTGGCATAGGCATCGGCATAGGCATTGGGACAGCCTTATAATCGGCGACTGAAATACCTTTGGCTGTGAAGCATACAGCATTTGCATAGCTTTTCATTTGACTCCACCACCTTGCTGCGTCAACCATCCATAATGTTGCACTATGACCCCTTCAAGTCATCTCAGCAGAGATGCAATCACGAGCTTACAACTTGCTTAAATCGTTTACAGTCTCTTTCCTCGTCCATGGATCAAATCACCAACTGGTTGTTGAATTATAGCCATCATGTTGGCACCTTTTTTGAAGGCCTGGCAACCTGACTTTGTCGTGCTGTTTTAGCCTTTGTGACTCTATATCCCGAGGGATGTTTGGACAAGTCAGTCCTACACTCCTGGATCATGGGTATGAAAGCGGAACTGGTGAGCGATTTCTGTGTTGGCTTCGGTTCCACTAATCCCGTCCATTTTTTAAGACATTGGGAAATGTTGTTTGGAGAGAAGCTCTGGAAGCTAACCTCATCGAGAAACCAATCCATCCTGTGTTCCAACACATTTTCGCGTTTTTCTTCCCTTATGCGCCCATCGGGACAATACCCACAATTGAGAAGAACTGGCAGCCTCTCCATATCAATCTCACTTCAACCACTTTGCAGTGTGACACCGCGAAGAACCCATACCTGAATCTTCCACAGTGGTATGAAGGTCTTAATGTTAAGGCAGGCATCGACAGTTACCTTGATCGGGTTGGTTTGAATGTGAGCTATTGCATTATTGATCCCTCCCAATGATCTAATCCCTGCCAGGGGACATCTGTTGCATGGATGGAGATGGGTGGTCTTCCAGACCTTCAACGATCCAAAGGAATCTATAAATTCCTTGTGAGGCCAAACTCCTTGCAATGGTCGACCCAAGCGGGACAAAGGTATGGGTCATCTCTTGTCGACCAATCCCTATACTTAAGGCATTCCCAAAGAACCCAGACCACTCCTGCCTTGACCTCATTATCGAAGAAGTTCACGCTCTTGTCCCCCTGCATACCATACAAACCCTTCCCAATGGCAAACCAACCCTAGCTGTGCCTTCCCAAGTCTTTGCCAAGGCATGTATACTCGAGAGTAACATACTCCAGCGAAAGTTCACAGATGGAGGGAATCTCCGTGGCATCCAAACCAGCTTCGAAAGCCAGTTGACCTGTATGAAGGCACTTTTGGAAAAGTATACTGAGGTTATCAACTCCTTGGAGGAAGTGTTGGGGGAGATGAAGAGGCAGCAGGTGATTTATGACATGTACATTCGGAATACTCTCAATATGCTGGGGTCCTCTGCCCATGGTTTGTAGGCTTGATGTCTTTCATGTATAGTCCTGCTTTAGTGTCCCACATATACGCCCACGTTCTTTTGCCTTGACTGAGACTCGGCCTTGAAGCAGATCGGCAAAGGTCTCCAATCCCGCAACCATGCACGTGACTGACCCCTGTTCTGGGTTTGACTTGCCACATCCGCTCATTGTGCCGTTTACTCCCTAAAATGTCTTCTCCACCTGGCAAACATGTGTTTTTTACTCTCTCCTAGCATACTCATGGACACCTCACGGGTCAGCCAGGTCGTTGCAGGCGAGGAGCGACTCCTTCTCCTGTTGAATGCCCTCGTGGATGAAGAGCTTGCCCCCATAACTTTGGAAACTGCACCACAAATGGTGCAGGAGTACTTCAATCGCCTTGCATTCCATCTCACCTATGCCACGCGCTTGTACATTGATAGGTATCCAATGGGATGCTCAGACATTGATAGGTATCCAATGGGATGCTCAGACATTGCAACACGGGATGGGTGGGGGATGGGTATGCACAGTGAATTGGTATGTGCTTCATGGAACTTCGAAATTCTCTTAATGCACTCACTCTCACCCACAGGCAGTTGGGAATGCAATCTGGTGTGAGGGCCTCAAGGCCGGCGCGGTGAAGTATGAACTGTTGCTGTGCCTATCCTTGATATATGCCTTCTTTTATGATTCTCTGGGTGGGACTGGCCCCAGGGAGACTCCTGTGGATTGGAAGCCGTTGTTCAAAGGTTTGACTGCCAGTCAGGTGCAGCAGAGTGCCGGCAAAGGCTTTGGTGATCTGCGAGAATGGTTTCTTGAGGACAATGTCCCCACTGTTGCAGAGGCCTTTGTGACTCAAGTCGCCTCACGGGTAAGTGCATACACCTCAACTTCAATTGTGTTGTTAAGTCAGGCTGCTCATTCTCATCTTCAGGGAGGACTGGACTTTAACACGGAGTTCAAGATCATCAGGGAGTCGCCTGTTGGTTCTCCTTTTATGGTTAGTAAATCGCATGAGATATTCCCATTATTCTGACCATGTATTTTCTACTTCCAGGCCCCCAAACATCAGTGTCTCGACACTATTATCACTTGTGCTCATACATTGTTCCCATGTGGCTCCCATTTTTCCTCCACCCACCTAGTTTCTGCACTTCCCAAACGGCCCTCGGAGCTGCTTGCCCACCGTACAAAGCTCTCGCCCCTCCCGCTATCCCCCTCATCACCGACAACAAGAGAACTCAGGTTTTGCAAGATCTCCTGCTGCGTCAGCAGGACCAGGCTGATCTCCTTGTTGCCTGGTATCTTGAGTCCCTACGATCTTTGGAGGTTCTCTATCAGAGTATGCAACACCACTGCTTGCTCCTTGGGATCCCAGCAACCAACAAGGTTATGCTGATGCCAGATCTGGAGGCGACTCCAAGGCCTGTTGGAGGGGGAAGTTTCGATATCCCTAGGGAGTGAGAATATTATATAAGCAGTATTTCATTGTCATGTGTCAAATTGGCCAAATTCATCTTTTCCTCGCACCACGCCTCACCAGCCAAGTCCTCTTGAAGGTCACACATCTGCACATCCAACATTATCCTCACCATGGCCTCAATGTCTTCACGGATATTCGACATGCGAGATGATTTGATCGCTGAATACATAGGCCTCGATTCGCTTGGGGAAGCCCTTGTGCTCAGATCTCCAACCCTTCGGACATTGGAAGAGTATGGAGTTTGGCTCTCCGATGCCATCGACTTACAGGTGAGTGGCATCTTTGGCCCTCGTAGCTCCGGTGCCGATGACAACCTTTAGTTCAATCAGGCCTACTGTGAAATGCGGTTGGGAAAGTTGATTGGGTCTTCAGTTAGGCAGACTCAGTTCAACTGGAATAAGTTGGTTGATCTGTTCGAGATCAATAAATGGGTGGAGAGTGAGCTGGAATATCTCATTGGTGATGATGAAGAGGTAGCGGGAGAGTATATCAGTGATGCCGAAGATCCTGTTGTCCCGTTGGTTACTGTGGATAATTAGAAATGGCACCCCTTGCCTTCCTACATTGTGATGTACCCCTAGTACACTTTTGTGAAAGGATCTTTGGATGTCTCTCTCACCTGCGATGTTGTCCAGGTTCCTGACATTACCCTGACTCTGATAGTGTAGATACCTGTCCTGACTCCTCAAAGTGCTGATGCCAAAGGTCGTCCACTCCTTATTGCAACATGTATCCCAATGGTAGTTGCACCCTTCAGATCCGTCCACACGGTTCCACCATTATCACCTTATCTTTCCCCGACCAGGGAATCAACCCAACACTATGAGAGTCATCCACCACATCACCCTGCAAGACCTCCTATACCATCCCGTATTTCCCCAAGTCCGTGCATATTATCTGTCCCTGGCCCCTGGAAATGAACCCCAACGCCATCCCAATGTGTGCCTGGAGTCACCTGTCACATCCCCCGGCAAGCTCCCAATACCACCCCAATGCGTTCCTAGGATTACCCTCACCCACACGCACCTCATCCCTAACTTGCCAATACACACCTTCATATACCCTGGGTCCACTCATATTACCTCTCCCCACCCTGGGAAATGACCCCATCGTCATCCTGATGGGTGCCCGGAGTCGCCCAACACATCACCCTGCAAGCTCACCATACTGTCCCCATGTGTCCCTAGGATCACCCTCACCCACCTGTACCTCATCTCCAACTTGCCCATTCATACCCTCAATTTGCCTGGGACCCCCATATTACCTCTCCCTACCAGGGAAAATGTCCCCAACACCATCCCGATGGGTGCCTGGAGTCACCAATCACATCACTCGACAAGCTCCCTATACCATCCCAATGTGTCCTTAGGATCACCCTCACTCAGCCATGCCTCATTTCTAAGTTGCCCATACATACCCTCATATACCCCGGGTCCACCCATATTACCACTCCACCACTCGGGAACATGACCCCAACACCATCCCGATGGGTGCCTGGAGTGACTCATCACATCACTTTGCAAGCTCCCTATACCGTCCCGATGTATCCCTAGGATCACCCTTACCCACCTGTGCCTCATCCCTAACTTGCCAATACACACCCTCATATGCCCTGGGTCTACCCATATTACCTCTCCATACCCTGGGTCCACTCATATTACCCCTCCCCACCCTGGGAAATGACCCCATCATCATCCCGATGGATGCCTGGAGTCACCTAACACATTACCCTGCAAGCTCACTCTACTGTCCTGATGTGTCCCTATTTCCAACATACCCATACATACCTTCATATGCCTCAGCTCCACCCATATTACCTCTCCCCACATGGGACAATGACCCCAACACCATCCCGATGGGTGTCTGGAGTGAACCCATCACATCACTCTGCAAGCTCCCTCTACTGTCCTGATGTATCTCTAGGATCACCCTCACCCACCCATACCTCATCCCCAACTTGCCCATCCACACCCTCATATACCCCGGGTCCACCCATATTACCCCTCCCTACCCTGGGATATGACCCTAACACCATCCCAATGGGTGCCTGGAGTCACCCACTACATCGCATACCACGGCCAATGTGTCGTTAACCTATTCCGTTACCTTCGGCCTACCGCATACCAACCATACACCCCCTCATTGGCCAACCCGATACTATCCCCCCAACCCCCTCCATCAGCCCACCCTATACTATCCCCCCAACCCACTCCATCGGCTCACCCTATACTATCCCCCCCACCCCCAATCGGCCCATGGTATATTGTCCCATATACCCCATATCGGCTGCTACATTACTATACCATAACGGCTGACAAGATATTGCAGGGCCTGATGCAACGTCGGCTGAGGTCAGGTGATGTGTTATTGTACACATTTTGTTCCTTCGGCTGGTGCATTAGTACAGGCAAAAAATGGCTGAACAGTGTGATGCAAGAACACAAGGAGCCCACGGGCGTTTGCATTCACTCTGTCTTTGTGCATGCATTCTCTGTGTCTTTGTGCACACATTCTCTCTGTCTTTGTGAGTTCACTCTGTCTTCCGGAACGCCATAGTCTTCTGGCATTTGCTCTGTTCTTGCTCTGTTCTCAGGTGTTTGTGTTCTGTCTTTGCGTGGTTGGTGTGTTCTCATGTGTTCACTCTATCTGCTGTTTGCGCTGTCTGTGTTTGCTCTCTTTCCTGGGTGTGTACTTTCTATCTCAGGTGCTTAGCTGTGTTTTCTCAAGTTCCTGTTGCGCTGTTGGCCTTGATGCACCACCCCTGGACTTCAGGTATCAAGAACAAGGAAGTTATCCACCCTCCTCCTCCGCTTTTTCGACCTTTTCGCTTTTTTGCTCGCTGTTTCGCGTGCATCTCAGGCGCTTCAAATGCGTTCAATACCATCATATGCGCCTCCTCCTACCGCTCATAACGATGCCCGCATCGAAGGATTTGGTTGGAGATTGGCAGAGTTATAGGAGTTTTTGTGTTTTGGGAGAGATTTGGCTATAACTTGGGATCCATGGTATGTATTCACTCAAATCTTGGATCATTCTGACCCCCTCAGTCTTCTCTTTTGATCGCCCTCCTTGTGCCACCGATCACTTCACTCCTTCCCCCCCATTTGCTTGTTTTTGTTGTCACCCCACCGCCCCCCCTGTACAACCCCAATTTTTTTTCAATTCCTTTCATTCTTTTATCAAATTACATTTGATTGACTTGACTACTATGCTGTCCTCGACACCATGTACACCATATCATTGCTTCCCCTCAGAATTCCAATTTGATTGTAGATGTTATCTTGACAGTGAGAGCAGCCTTAGTGAGGATGCAGGGAACTCAGATAGGCCAGAGAGAGTGAAATTGCAACATGCAAGCACAAAAGTGAACACTACGTCCACGTGTGAATGCTGAAGGCTAAACACTACAACAGTAGTACGACCAAGTACTCCTTGCCCTGAGCCTGTCCACTGATCTGCTGAGTGCAACGCCTCCTCTTGCAATCTCCTGCGTTCTGCTAGTTCTCTCTTCAACTCTGGCTCTTTGTATCAAATTCATCAGGTGGTCACTTTCTGTTGTCAGTGTTCACTTTCTGCTATCGAGCTTTCACCCTCTATAGCACACTGTTCAGCTAACCCAACCCATTAGTAACATGTAGCTGACATCACATTTTGCCCGTTATTAACGTGCCAGCGGACTCGGCCGACTCATGTCCGCTGGCCTTTAGTAACGAGTCAGCCGACATGCCGTTAGTAACAAGCCAGCCAACCTCAATACAGTGGGATTTCACTCGATAGTAACGTGCCAACCAACACGAATCTTTGCTCAATGCCGGTGTCAGATCCAGACAGCGGTCGCATCTGAGTCCCCTCTTTTCTTCTTGCTTATCATTCACATATCCTCCTCCCTCCTCCAGTCTTCTCTCTGTATCCCTCATCTCTACCCGCCCACCTCAGTCTGCTCGTTGTACCAATTCCTATTACAATTTGTTTTTGTTTTTGTTTTGTTCTTCTTCATGCACAATCATTAGCCGCAATTCACTCTCAAGCTATCCCCGTCTCAGAATGATCAGACCAAGAAGCGCTGCAAGTGGTATCTAGGAAACAGACGCAACCTTTCATTGTCAAAATGCTCACACGAATGATACAGTGCACTGGAGATACTCAGGTCTTGTTTTTACACTTCCTAGAGCCCTCAGTTGTCCCTGAAGTAAGGAAGGAGGACTGACTAGGGTGTAGTAGTGTTGTGGAATTTATGGGAATGGTAAAGGGTGTCTGATCAGGGGAAAGACTACCTCAGGAACTGATGAGGAGAAGGTTGAATCAGTCTACCGTCTTGAACTCTCAGGATCAGCCCTCCAGTCCATCCAATCTGACTAATCCACAGGGAAGATCTCCTGAAATCAATGTTCATAAATTCCTACACTTCTCTAAGATGAACCCACCAGCTCCAGCTCTTCAGCATAGGAAAGGGGAAGGATCTAGGATATTTATGGCAATTTTTGTTGATTTTTTATACCCTGCCAAGAGGAGAGAATTCAGCACCAAGTCAGTATCAGAATCATTTCCATCAAGTCAGCACAGGCAGAAGTACACATCCAGACATCTAAACAT
>KL197718.1:0-11746 GCA_000697665.1 Jaapia argillacea MUCL 33604
GGCTTGACGCTGCCCGAAATCCCTGGACTCGGGGATCAACAACCCTCCCTGACTCCCGTCAGCTTTCGTCGACTTGGCGGTTTCTCGCTAAACCCGGGTTTTCAGCAGAAACTGGGGTTTCCCAATAGCATTATCCGTTATTAGTCCACCACAAGTACATAACCACGATGCCTTCCTTCAGCACCAGTTTGACACCCCCCAGTAATAATATCTCTCGTAAACGTGACAGATACACCCTAGGCTAGGGCGAGATATAAATTCTAAGAAGTGCATTTCAATCCGCGAACTTGAAGTACAATAACAAATACCAACGACGCCGTGTCTATTGATCGGCTTGGTACTTCCACTTTGCACTTCCAGTGTGAGGAATACTTGATTAGCGGGTACGGGGAGTAGGCTCGCCACGCAATACAGGATGCCTAGATTGAGATGGTGATCGATGAGGAGGGGGCGGATCCGCCTGCCTCGAGTCGCGATAGGCTGGAGAGGGATAGGTATGAGAATGGGAATCGGGACCCTGAGAGGGTCGAGGATTTTGTCGGGAGTGTGGGTCCGATGAAACCACGGGCGCACGACCTCGAGACTCCTGAGCTGGTGAGTCGATCGAACGAGAATCGGGAGCTCGTGGATTCGACTGTGAGTCAGAGCGCGAACGACCACGAATAGCTTGGGGCGGGTTGTTAGATAGAATATCTTGGACAGGATATTGCAAATGAGACGAGGATGACTGAGACGGTGGTGGTCCCGGTCTCGCAGATGAGGGAGATAATTGAGAGGGAGGGGGGTCATTGTAGCGCGATCGACTCGACGACCTCCGAGAGGCTTGTGCTGGAGGAGCGCTTTCTCTACTCGTCAAGGCCGCATGATCATAAATTTGAGGATCCTTTCTCTCATCTCGTCGGTTCGAATACCGTGATGGATCTGGTGGGCTGGGTTGCGGCATAGACCGGCTCAAATCAGGACGCGACGGTTCACTGGGAGGTTCGGGTCCCGATCGGGAGACTGATGACCCAGCAGGGCGTAAGGAGCCTCTCTCCCGACCAGCTGAAGCCCCATAATCGTAAGCACGAAGGTCATATCTACCATCTCGTCGGTCTGATGCATCTGGAGGACTTCGCGGAGACGGGTTCAAGGGTGACCGATCGCCAACGTCCCTGGTAGCACCAGGTCCAGGTTGTGATGATGATGTTCGAAGACTTAAATTGGGATCTACCGATGGTGGAGCGTTATGTCGACCGGAACGAGAGGTGGAAAGGTGGGGGGGCTGGGTGACGGCAGTCGGGTGGAGATCGCGCTGGCTAAATTGAGGTGATTGAATCGCCGAGGTCGGGGAAGGATACGGATTGGGTTCTGGATATCCCGTCGCGCGAGAGTGCTGCATAGGTACGGCATACGGTTGGTGGTCAGAGATTGTAGGATCTATACCGATGTGAAGAGTATTCGGCATGGGAGAACGATTGATCTGCCGGGAATACGGGCTCGCATGGAAGCTGGGACCCATCGCAGGTTGGTTTGGCGAAGGGTTTGACACATATGTAGTATGGCCAGACGGATTGGAACCCATATTACTGGGAGCAATGTTTTGGGGAGACATCGAAGTCGTGACAGGAATTGCTCCTCGCTGGCGGAGAATCGATTTCAAGCGATCCAATGCGTCTCCCAATTTCATCCTCCCCTCAGGTTCGTATACCCACAGCTTGCTCAACAGCTGCCATGTAGGTCTATCTATGTTAGGGTACTTCTGCAAGGTGGGGAAATTTCGTTGCTGCACTTCGACCACCACTGTCGCTTCATTCACCTTCCAGAAATACGGCCGTTGTCCCGAAAAAATCTGTATGGGTGAGTCGCGTCAGAAGTCCAGGTGCACATAGGTAACCCATGATCAAAAAGGTAAATAGGAACCGGGATGAAGTGGGATGCCCACCGGCCCACGAATAAATGTATAAAGAATGCAAGAAAGGCATCTCCCAACAACAACCATGGTAAAAAGGAGCCAAACTAACCTCAAGTGCCGTCATCCCGAGACTATAAACGTCACTCTCTCTTGTAACAATTAGGGGGATAGGTTCGCCGTCTTCAAACTGGACATCGTACAGCAGGACTTCTGGCGCTGTGTGCCGAGTCGAGTGAGACAGGGATACGGTGAAATCATTGAATCCCTCTATCTGTGATCGACCAAAATCAGCCAATAACGGTTGGCCAGAATCATCGATGAGGACGTTATTCTGAAGAAGAAATTTTCAGAGATAGGGATGCATACAACAGAACTTGACGTGTGATAATCACCCCTTTCAAGTCGCCGTGGATTATCTCATTTTCGTGCAAATAAGAAAGCCCTTGAGCAACGCCCACGACCTTGAAGAATTCAGCATTAAACGGAAATAAGAATGTGCGACACATACGATGCTTAACCTTTCGACGGGGTCAACCCTTTGTTTTTGGATGTACGCCATGACCGTCCCATTCTTGCAATAGGGAGAAACAAATGTGGGGCCGGGGTGGCCAGGGACCTGCGATACTCCAAGAAATCGCAGAACATTGGGATGGCTCAGGCCTTGCCAAGCATGAAACTCCCGCTTGAACCTCTATGGATACATACCAGTGAAAGAGGCAATTCATCAGAAATCCTGGCCCAACTCACCCTCTCAAATGTGGCAAGTTCCGTTGTGTTCAAGGTCTTTGCGAAGCGAAGGACTTTGATGGCAACCTGAACGCTAATTGAGTAATACTTCTCACTTTGACTCCAATCACCGTACAGGCACACTGGGTTCCCCACGTTCGCCCGACAACTGTGCCATGTAGACATCAGAAAAGCCGCCTACGTGGGATGGAATCTTGTCCACGGTTAGTCGGTGATACAAGTCCTTCGGGTAACCCGCGGCGTAAGTTGAATGTCACGATATCAGAGGAAACGTGATCCACCTTGACGGGAGTGTCTCCACGACGAGGGGGAGGAATTGAGACAGACATGAATGGACACAGTTGCTCATTCCTGCCTTCCTTATATCCAGCTCAACGACAAGCGCCGGAGTGGAACTAAGTGGCCTGAGGTCGTCCAATTTTGGCCTCTGCGAGTCCCTCGGACCTTCTGCCGAACACAACCCAAAGAGCATCGCCGTTAATCAAGGTTACATCAGCTCACTGAAGTTTCTTGACTGAGATCATAGTGGTCGCTGGTCGAGGTAAGTAGCTCGTTTAGGGATTCGCCACACAAGAACTTTCCCGCATGAGGGCGCCTACCGTCAAAGGGATGGTTATAGGTTACGAGGATCGTCCACGGGGTGCTATCTTGTGAGCAACGGAAGTAACTTGACGTCGACATAGTCCATTCACAGATCGGCTGCGAGGATATTGCGTGGGTTGTGAGGAGTCATGAGAGGAGGCCATGTAAGTAGTGACGAGAAGAATCAAAAACGAGTTCTAGTCTCCGAGAATGCCAACAGTGAAGCAGCAAAACCACGCTCGTAGTAAGTACCGACTAATGTTGCGGTCCAGTTATACGATTCTTCGTCAGACGGTCATCGCAGTCCTTGCAGTGTGGCAAATTATCAGAGGCTGCCCCCGAGGGGCTCATCACTTTTCGGCTCATTTTCTCACGACTATCTCGCCGAACTTGTGCCAAGCAACGACTCGATGTGCGCCACGACATTCCCCCTTCCTTCAAATGTCCATCTGGTTTCTCAACAATCCTCCTAGCATTTCTCGTATCTTTGGAGGCGATATTACATATCCCAGAACGGGCCATCGCGGAGGGAATCACTGTCGACGCTTTGACCCTTGTGCTTTGGCCCATTTGTTCCGGACTCGAACATAATAGCTCGGCTGAGCGACGCTGAATTTCAGGGTTCTGACACAAGGATGACAACAGCAAAAAAATCCCAATCATTGTCTGCGTAACCTGGCATAGCATCCAACCATCATGGGGGTATTGTTGGCTTTCCTGTGCGATGTGGCCCTCTGGCGACGGATATAAGAAGCGATGATTTTCGGGAAACAAGAACCACATCATCGTTGTTCCCCGCCTTTGCATTTAAATCGCCCACTTGGTTAACTCTCAGCTGCTATCTCGTCCCTCCGAACCTTCTTAGCCTCTGAAGCTTATTAGCTTTAGCCTGCCTCATCTACCACAATCTATCTTGCCATGCAGACGAGATCCACCTCGAAGCGGGCCGTTGCATCTAGTCGACAGCTCGCTACGGTTGCAAGTCGTGCATCTCGCACGCCAATCTCATCCCGCGCCATAGCCTCCACCTCCACTAGCATCCAAGATGCTCCCACCTCCAACATCACAACAGTCCCCTTGAGCTTACTCGAAGGTTTCACCTCGACCATCACCACCCTCAGCCGATCTTTCGAACGTTTGACCGAAAAGCCTAACGAGCACAGTAAAGATCTCCATTCCTCTCAGGAGGAAATCAAAGAGCTCGGGAAAACGGTCAAAAAGTCCGATTCGGTCTTGAAGAGGTTGACAAAATCATTGAAGCGAAGAGATTCGTACGTCCACGCTCTCCAGTTTCTCTTTCGTCGCACCGTTGTACTAAGAATAGTCATTATCTAGGTCTCCAAAGCGAGAACTATCTCCCATTCGCCATGATGTGGCGATACAAGCTCCCGCTACACTCGATGTTCCATCGACAAGCAATACCTCAACGGCGACGACAACTGAAGTCGTTGATCTAGCCACGGAGGTCGTTGAGCCTCAGGTTTCGACCTCAGCTTCCTCCCAACTCGCTCCCAACCCAAACACCACCCACCCAGCACTCCCACCCGCACCCACGCCAGCACCAGCACCAGCAGCCCCATCCACCCCCATCCCCACATTATCCAATCCCCCATCCGCCCCTTCGCGACCCCGAGTATCCTTCGCAGTCCCCTCCCTCCCGTCCCGTCCCATCTCCCCTCTTCCCCGACCCCCTGCCCCCCAACCTCCCTCCTCCCGCCCCATCTCTCCACCCCCACGCACAGGTACACCTCGCCCCTTATCCCGTTCCAACGCCTTCTACTCCAAATCCCATCCCGCAATCTACTGGGAACCAACCTGGGGTCCACGTCCTTCCTCCCCTCCCCGTGATTACACCCATATCCTCTCCCAACGGTGGAACGATTATGAGCCTATGCCTTATGAGATTAAGGCTAGGGCTGAGGCGTTGGCTGATGTGGGTGAACTTGTCATTCCGCCTGAGAGGGAGAGTGAGGAGGAGATTGAGAATGAGTTGGGAGAGGGGAGTGGGAGTGAGGGTGGTTCGGAGGGTAGTAGCCGTAAACGATCCAGAGGTCCCGACGAAGGAGATGAAGAAGGCGATTCGTCATCCAACCCGCCACCTCGTAAACGCCATCACGTCCGAATCACCCTAGCAGACACACCATCCGGTCGGACTTTAGCTCGAGAAATCGCTCTCGAACGTGAGCGTATGGCTCGCAGAGGTACTATCGTCCGGCGTGGCGTTACCCCTGCCCCTCAGGCTACTGTATCGTCACCATCGGGTTCGAGCTCATTTGAACATAATTCGTCGGATGTTTCGAGCTCTTCGTTGTCGAGTTCGTCTCCTGGTACATCCCCCGATCCTGATGTGGCTGGTGTGGCTCCTGCGGCGAGTTCGTCGCCGAAGAAGAGGAAGAGGGACGCTATGAAGGAAGAGGAGGAGCCGAAAGGGCCTTCCTCTACTAAGAAGATGAGAAGGAGGGGGAAGTGTAAAGGAAAAGAGAAGGCGAAAGCAACCTAAGTTGCACCCTCCACTCGTCCCGGTCTTTGTGTATTTCTGCCTTACCCTCTCCTCTCTAGCCTGCTAAGCTGCGACTACGTCTTCTCCGTTTCTCCGTGTTCTCAAATCTTATCTCTCCGTTTCTTTCTTCCTCTCGCTAATCGTTACATCCTAATCTAATCTGATTTAATACTACATCTCTGTACTTCCTCCCTCTTCTCTTCTCATCTCACGCTTCTTCTCTTCTCGTTTCGGTCTTCTTCTTCCCCCCGGCATTTCCTGGTACTGTATCCCAAATAAACATCTGTGTCTCGCAAGATCATCACTACCGTCCGATCCCAAATCCCACTCCGAGTCATGAACGCTACCGACCCCACACCGAAGCTCCCAAAAAAGTGGGGATACAATGAACAATCAACCGCCAATCTCAAACAACTTCCCACCTTAAATCGATGCCAACTACAAGTACCCACATCAGTCAAAACCACCAAACGTAGGGTGTAAACGACAACACTCACATCCCAACGGTAGCCATACCCACAACGCCAACGCCAATACCTTTCTCCTCCATGAATACTTCAACGCCTACATTTCTTACCATCAATACCTCACTTTCTTCAAGCGATCGATGAAAGGAGATGAAAAGAGAAAGGACGAACTTGAGGATCCATAGCGAAATCACCGGCCTACATCTCCACCGTACTAGCATAAATCAATAACCCAGAAGAAAGAGCCGAGAGCAATCCCTGAGTCAAATTCGCAACCACTACAGCACAACCCCGTTAGTATTGAGGGCATGGGGGTAGTGGGAGGGAGCTAGACGTACCCCCATCGGCAGATCTCTCACGACCAAAGAGAACCAAGCCGAGACAGATCCCAATGGGGGTGGTAACAACGAACAAAAATGCTAATAAAGGTTTTAGCATGCGCTTCCAGAGGCTCACTTCTAACCGTTCTCCTTCTCGTGTGTTGTTGGACGTGAACATAGCCTCGTCGGGAGTGAACGTAGTACCATTCGACTTCACCGCCGTGCCATTATAATCGGAGGGGGAGCCAGGAGGGGGAGAAACAATAGAACACCGACGCGAAGGACGCGAAGGAAGAGCAGCGATCCTGATCCCAAGGCTGAGGGTGTCCACGATTGAGTGTGCGGTTACAATAAATCTCGACACGTTTTCCCACGCCTTGCTTTTCGCACCCAGCGCACTGCTTCACTTAGGAGGTCGATGAGTCCTCCTACCCCAGGGGACAACAATTGGGCTCGCCTCGAGCAGCAGGGATGCAAAAAACCAAGGGAAAAATGTAAAAACCCCTGGAAAAGCAGTCCCCCCAATACTTAGGTATCACCTTCGTTCCACTCAAGGCTCAACGACAACCATAATCCCTAGCTTTCTTCAGTACCGGTCTGACACACCCAAAGGGTGATAATATTTCGTATACGTGACGGATACACCCTAGGACAGGGGCCCCTGTGCTATGAGGCATGAATTCTGAACAGAAATGTGGGTTTCGATACACAAAACTTGAAGTACAACAACAAATACCGACGACGCCGTGTCTGTTTACCGTCTTGGTACTTCCACTTTGTACTTCCAATATTTGGAATACTCGATTAGCGGAGACGGGAGGCATAGGGCTGAGATGGATGAGAACTACTAAGCTCGCTACGTGGCAATAGAGGGCGCATAGATTGAGATGGTGATCGATGAGAAGGGGGAGGATTTTGTCGGGAGCGCGGGTCCGATGAAATTGCAAGCACACGGCCTCGAGATTCCTGAGCTGGTGGGTCGAACGAGAGAGGATCGGAAGGTCGTTGATTCGACTGTGAATCAGAGCGCGAACGACCACGAATAGTTTGCGGCGAGTTGTCAGGTTGAATACTTTGGACAGGATATTGCACATGAGACGAGGATGACTGAGACGGTGGTGGTCCCGGTCTCGCAGATGAGGGAGATAATTGAGGCGGAGGGGGATCATTGTAGCGCGATCGACTCGACGACCTCCGAGAGGCTTGTGCTGGAGGAGCACTTTCTCTACTCGTCGAGGCCGGATAATCATAACTTTGACGGTCGTTCCTCTCATCTCGTCGGTTCGAATACCGTGGTGGATCTGGCGGGCTGGGTTGCGACATAGACCGGCTCAAATCAGGACGCGACGGTTCACTGGGAGGTTCGCGTCCCGATCGGGAGACTGATGACCCAGCAGGGCGTAAGGAGCCTCTCTCCCGACCGGCTGAAATTTCATGATCGTAAGGACGATGCTCATATCTACCATCTCGTCGCTCTGGTCCATCTGGCGGACTCCGCGGAGACGGGTTCAAGGGTGAGCGACCAACGTCTCTGGTGGCGCCAGATCCGGGCTGAGATGAGGGTGTCCCGAGACTTAAATTGGGGTCTACCGATAGTGAAGCGTTAGGTCGACCGGAACGAGAGGTGGAAAGGTGGGGGGGCTGGATGACGGCAGTCGGGTGGAGATCCCGCTGGCTAAATTGAGGTGATTGAATCGCCGAGGTTGGGGAAGGATATGAGTTGAGTTCTGGGTATCCCGTCGCGTGAGATTGCTGCATAGGTACGGCATACGGTTGGCGGTCAGAGGTTGTAAGATTTACGCCGATGTGGAGAGGATTTAGCATGGGAGAGCGATTGGTCTGTAGGGATTCGGAGCGAGAATACGGGCTCGCATGGAAGCTGGGACCCATCGCAGGTTGGTTTGGCGAAGGGGTTGACACATATGTAGTACGGCCAGACGGATTGGAACCCATACTACTGGGAGCAATGTTTTGGGGAGACATCGAAGTCGTGGCGTGAATTGCTCCTCGCTGGCGGAGAATCAACTTCAGCTGGTTCAACGCTTCTCCCAATTTCATCCTCCCCTCCGGTTGGTGGACCCACAGCCTGCTCAACACCTGCCATGTAGGTCTATCTATGTTGAGGTACCTCTCTGAGGGCGGCAAATTTCGTTGCGCTAATTCGATCACCACTGTGGGGTCATTCGCCTTCCAGAAATACGGCTTTTTTCCCGAAAAAATCTGTATATGTGAGCCGCGTCAGAAGGGCAGCTGGGGGCAGGTAAACCAGAATAAATAAAATCGAAAAGGTAGATAGGGGTGGGAATGAAGCGGGATGCCTACTGGCCCGCGAATAATTGTATAAAGAAGACAACAACGGCGATTCGAGTAACAACCATGATAAAAAAGAGGCAAACTAACCTCAAGTGCTGTCATCCCGAGACTATAAACATCGCTCTTTTTTGTAGCGGTCAGAGGTAAGAAGCCATCACTTGAAACTTGATCTTCTGGGATATCCAATAGTAGGATTTCGGGCGCTGTGTGCCGATGCGAGTGAGACGGAACTCTGGTGAACTCATTGAGTCCATCTATCTGTGACCGACCAAAATCGGCCAACAATGGTTGTCCATGATCATCAATGAGCACATTGTGCTGGAAAAGAAATTTCAGAGATAGGATAACCAGAGAATAATTGGAGATGATCACCCCTTTCAAGTCACCATGAATAACTCCGTTTTCGTGAAGGTAATAAAGCCCTTCAGCAACGCCCACGACCTTGGATAATTCGGTAAGTATGTGAAGATAAGAATTTACAACACATACTAAGCTTAACCTGTCAATCAGGTCAGGTCTTGCTGCGATGTACGACATAACCGTCCCATTCTTGCAGTATGGAGAGACAAAGGTGGGACCTGGATGCCTATCGACTGTCGCTACCCCAAGAAACTTCAGAATATTGGGATGATCTAAGTCTTGCCAAGCACGACACTCTCGCTGAAATTTCTACTGCTAGATGAAAAGGAGACCTTCATGAGAAATACTGGGCCCGACTCACCCGCTGAAAGTCAGCCAATTCATTTGGACTCAAGTCACGTGGGGATCGAAGAAATTTGACGGCAACCTACAACCTGCTTGAGCAATGCTTATCACTTTGAAATTACTTGCCGTACGGCTATATTGGCTCCTCCACGTTCTCCCCGCAATCGCCCTTCGTAAACATCAGAAAAGCCGCCAACTTTGGCAAGGGTGGGCTGTATTGTCAGACGGTCACCCAAGTCCTTCAACAACGCTCCGGTTAAGTGAAATGTGCCACATCGAAGGGAGCGTAACCCACCTTGGGAGGGAGGGGAGGGTGTGGGGCCATGAATGGACACGGGCGTGCAATGCCTCCTTTTCTTTATATCTCCCTCAACAACAAGCGCTGGAGTGGAACTAAAGTGTCCCGAGGTCATCCAATTTTGGCTTCTAGGCGCTCGGACCTTTGCGCCGAACAGAACCCAAAGCCATCTCCGTGAATCGAGATTACAATAACTCACTGAAGTTTCCTGACTGAGACCACAGGGGTCGTTGGTCGAGGTAAGGAGCTCATTTGGGGATTCGCCATACGATGAACTTTCCTGCATGAGGGCGCCTCCCGTCAACGGGGTCGATATAACTTACGAGGATCATCCACGGGGTGCTGTCTTGTGAGCAACCGAAGTAACTTGACGTCGATATAGTCCATTCACAGATCGGCTGCGAGGATATTGCGTGGGTCGTGAGAGGAAATCATGTGCTTAATAGCGACGATGATCATAAACAAGCCCTGGTCTCCGAGAACGCAACAGTGCGGCAAAACCAGGCTCGTAGTAGTAGTAGTATGCACCGATTGCAGTCCGGTTATTCGATTCTTCGTCAGACTGTCATCGTCGTCCTCGCAGTGCCACGCTGTGTCACATGTGTCGTGACGCTGCCTTGCCGGAGCACATCCTTTTTGGCTTATTTTCTCACGGTTATCCCATCATTTGAACGACTCGATGCACGACATATTCCTCCTTCCTTCAAATGTCCATCTGGTTTCTCAACAATCCTCCTAGCATTTCTCGTATCTTTGGATGCGACATTACATATCCCAGAACGGGCCATCGCGGAGGGAACCACTGTCAACGCTTTGACCCTTGTGCTTTGGCCCATTTGTTCCGGACTCGAACATAATAACTCGGCTGAGCGACGCTGGATTTCAGGGTCCTGACACAAGGATGACAATAGCAAAAAAATCCCAATCATTGTCTGTGTAACCTGGCATAGCATCCAACCATCATGGGGTATTGTTGGCTTTCCTGTGCGATGTGGCCCTCTGGCGACCGATATAAGAAGCGATGATTTCGGGAAACAAGAACCACACCATCGTTGTTCCCCGCCCTTGCATTTAAATTGCCCACTTAGTTAACTCTCAGCTGCTATCTCGTCCCTCCGAACCTTCTTAGCCTCTGAAGCTTATTAGCCTTAGCCTCCCTCATCGACCACGATCTATCTTGCCATGCAGACGAGATCTACCTCGAAGCGAGCCGTTGCATCTGGTCGACAGCTCGCTACGGTTGCAAGGCGTGCATCTCGCACACCAATCTCGTCCCGCGCCATAGCCTCCACCTCCACTAGCATCCAAGATGTTCCCACCTCCAACACCACGACAGTTCCGTTGAGTTTACTCGAAGGTTTCACCTCGACCATCACTACCCTCAGCCGATCTTTCGAGCGTTTGACCGAAAAGCTCAACGAGCACAGTAAAGATCTTCATTCCTCTCAGGAGGAAATCAAAGAGCTCGGGAAAACGGTCAAAAAGTCCGATTCGGTCTTGAAGAGGTTGACGAAATCATTGAAGGGAAGAGATTCGTACGTTCATGCTTTCTGATTCCTCCCTCGTCGCATTGTTGTACTAAGAATGGGCATTCTCTAGGTCTCCAAAGCGAGAACAATCTCCCACTCGCCATGATGTGGCGATACAAGCTCCCGCTACACCCGACATCCCATCGACAAGCAACACCTCGGTGACGACGACAACTGAAGTTGTTGATCTAGCCATTGAGGTCGTAGAGCCCCAGGCTTCGACCTCATCCTCCAGTTCCCAACTCGCTCCGAACCCAAACACCACCCACCCAGCACTCCCACCCCCTCCCGCCCCAGCACCCCCATCCGCCCCCATCCCCACCTTATCCAACCCCCCATCCGCCCCTTCCAGACCCCGAGTATCCTTCGCAGTCCCCTCCCTCCCCTCCCG
>KL197718.1:12004-37138 GCA_000697665.1 Jaapia argillacea MUCL 33604
CCCCCTTCCCCGACCCCCTGCCCCCCAGCCCCCCTCCTCCCGCCCCATCTCTCCACCTCCACGCACAGGTACACCCCGCCCCCTAGCCCGCTCCAACGCCTTCTACTCCAAATCCCATCCCGCAATCTACTGGGAACCAACTTGGGGCCCTCGTCCTTCCTCCCCGCCCCGTGATTATACCCATATCCTATCCCAAAGGTGGAATGATTACGAGCCTATGCCTTATGAGATTAAGGCTAGGGCTGATGCGTTGGCTGATGTGGGTGAACTTGTCATTCCGCCCGAGAGGGAGAGTGAAGAGGAGATTGAGAATGAGTTGGGAGAGGGGAGTGGGAGTGAGGGTGGTTCGGAGGCTGGTAGCCGTAAACGATCCAGAGGTCCCGATGAAGCTGAAGACGAAGAAGGCGAATCGTCTACCAACCCACCACCCCGTAAACGCCACATCCGAATCACTCTAGCAGACACACCATCCGGACGAACTTTAGCTCGAGAAATCGCGCTCGAACGTGAACGTATGGCTCGCAGAGGTACCATCGTTCCGCGTGGCGTCACCCCTGCCCCTCGGGCTGCTGTATCGTCGCCATCGGGCTCGAGTTCATTTGAGCGTGATTCGTCGGATGTTTCGAGCTCTTCGTCGTCGTCGAGTTCGTCTCCTGGTACATCCCCTGATCCTGATGCGGTTGGTGCTGCGAGTTCGTCGCCGAAAAAGAGGAAGAGGGATGCTGTGAAAGAAGAGGAGGAGGAGGAGGAGGAGGAGGAGCAGAAAAGGCCTTCCCCTACCAAGAAGACGAGAAGGAAGGGAAAAGGAAAAGGGAAGGCGAAGGCAACTTAAGTTGCACCCTTCACTCGTCGTGGTCTTTGTGTGTTTCTGCCATACCCTCTCCCCCTACAGCTTGCTTATTTGTGTCTGCATCTCTGCTTCTCCGATCTTATCTCTCCGTTCTTTCTTCCTCTCGCTAATCATTACATTCTAATCTAATCTTATTTAATACTCTTATATTCTGTACTTCCTCCCCTCTTCTCTTCTCGCGCTTCTTCTCGTCTCGCATTTCTTCTCTTCTGTTCTCGGTCTTCTTCTTCCCCCGCATTGCTTGGCACTGTATCCCAAATAAACATCTGTGTCTTGCAAGATCATCACTACCATCCGATCTAAAACCCCACTTTTTCCGAGTCATCAACGCTGCCAACCCAACAACGAAGCTCCCAAAAAAGTGGGGATACAATAAACAAACAACCGCGATTCTCAACCAAGTTCCCGCCTTAAATCAATGCCAACTACAAGCACCCACATCAGTCAAAACCCAAAACGCGGAGTTGTAAAGAAAGACACTCACATCCCAACAGTAGCCATACCCACAACCCCAGCTCCCAAACTCCCCAACGCCAATACCTTTCTCCTCCACGAATACTTCAACGCCTGATAATCACCCATTAAAGTTAATATCTCGGTTTTCTATTTGGGGTCAAAGAGATGAAGGACGAACTTGAGGATCCATAACGAAATCACCCGCCAACATCTCCACCGTACTAGCATAAATCAACAACCCAGAAGAAAGCGCCGAGAGTAATCCCTGAGTCAAATTCATAACCGCTACAGCACAACCCCGTTAATATTTCGGATACGACGAGAAGGGGAGAGAGAGAGAGAGAGAGATAGACGTACCTCCATCAGCAGACCTCTCACCACCAAAGAGGATTAAGCCGAGACAGATCCCAACGGGGGTGGTAACAGCAAACAGAAAAGCTAATAAAGGTTTGAGCATCCGCTTCCAGGAGCTCGTTTCTCCCTGTTCTCCTTCTAGTTTGTCGTTGGACTTGAACGTAGTATCATCGGACAAGCATGTATCGTCATTGTTGTCGGGGGAGGGAGAGCAAGGAGGCGGAGGGGTACGTGTAGAAGAATGCGAAGGGAGAGCGGCGATCCTGATCCCAAGTGATAAACCTTCGAATAACTGATGGAATATTATCGCTATCGTCAATGACGCTGTCCCACGACGAAAATTGGTTAGCGAGGTGATTCATGACAGATGGCAGATGGAGACAAAGATGAAAGGAGGAGTGAAAGACGAGGCAAAGTGTAAAAGCTTCGAAAATCCAAAAGGAAATTGGGGGAGGGGGGGAGAAGTCACATACCAAACCCATCCCCACTCGTGATCGCCAACGTTAACCCAATAACGAGGGAATGTAACATTATACCAGATTGTAAGACCTATGAAACTTGCGGTCAGATTGGGATGGCGGGGTGATAGTGTGAAGGAGCAATTGGAGTGTGAAGGAGGAGTTGGAGTGTGAAGAAGAAATGGAAGAATGAAGGAGAGTTGGAAGAAAGGAGTGAACAACATACCAAAATCCCAACAACCTGCCTCTTCTCTCCAATCCTGACTTCCCTCCCTCCTTTCCCTCCTTCCGCGCACTGACACTCATCACTACCACTCTCGCAACCTCCATTTCCGCTCTCACACCCTTCAAGATCAAACCCTTCTATATGCCCATGCCCATGCCCGTGTTCGTTCTGTCGACTCCGATGTCTCCGCCCTCCTTTGCCCTTCGCCTCTCCCTCCCTTCCATGGTGGTGATGGTGGTGGTGGTGATGATGATGATG
Source organism: Jaapia argillacea MUCL 33604 (assembly GCA_000697665.1). Taxonomy (NCBI): domain Eukaryota; kingdom Fungi; phylum Basidiomycota; class Agaricomycetes; order Jaapiales; family Jaapiaceae; genus Jaapia; species Jaapia argillacea. The sequence continues at coordinate 14,607 of KL197718.1, forward strand.
AACCAGCACCCCTCCCTCTCCCCCAACGCCCTCCTCCCCAACAACACCCAAACTACCCCTCCGAGCGGGCTTAACATGATGAGCATGTTCAGTTCGTAACTCGTGTCTATGATGACCCGAGAAAAACGCTGGGGTTTCTTCATGAGGTTGGGAGTGATCGTGATTTTGGCGGAGATTGGGTTGGGAGTGGGAATGATGTGGGCGATGGTGGTGGTGATGATGATGATGATGAGCGGAATGGGAATCGGATGAGAGGAGAGGAGTCCGTTCGTCTTGTATTTGCGTCAACCCAAGAGCATCCGAGTGTTGAATAGAGAGAGGTTCCGATACTATCTCTACCACTTCATGCTCGGTGGTGGGTGAGAGATGCCGAGAGGTAGAAGGCGAGTCCTCTGCGCAGTTGGGAGGGAGTGGAGAAGGGGAGCGAGAGGGTGAGGGGGAGAGAGGTTTGAGGGAAGATTTCGGTGAGGGAGGGAGGGAAGAGTATGATTGGAGTTGTTCGACGTAAGAAGTTGATATATCTGTTCGAGTTATTAGTTAATTGAAGCTGCTAAGGTGCAAAATGGGATACGGACATTCCACTAGGAAGATAAACAACAACGAAGACAACCTAACCAAACCCAATCAGGACACAGCCCCAAGACGAAAAGCGAAAGACGAAATACACACACGATCAGCCCAACCCAATCACCTACCCTACCCCAGCGCTCCCTGACCTCCTCACTCTGTAAACCTTTGAACGCACTCTGGAGTAGGTGTACGAAAGCTGTGGCGAGGATGACGCCTGTACCGAAATGTTTGCCGATGAAGAAGAGTAAGTCGGGTGGGCGGAGGTAGGTTGAGCGTTTGGAGATGGTTGGGAAGGATGACGCTGGTGGATTGAGTATGTGAGTGGGTTAGTGAGTGATGAAGCTAGGGAGGGGACATACCGAAGAGGGATATGACGAAGATGACGAAAAGGACACTGACCCGAGCAGGCAACTCTGCCTTGTGCATCTCAGCGACACTCCCGTCCTGCGATGAGGTCCATCGGGTGACGACGTCGAACAGGGCGGAATGTGTTATGGACGCTGGGGCCATCGAAGGATGTATCAGATAAGATCAATTTTCAGCGGACGGTGGGCAAAAGGAGGAGGAGTGCATCCAACGAGGTCATTTAACGGAGACGAGGACCGCATCGGTCGCCTAAGCCACCCATTATCCGGTGGACCAGTCGGGGGACCTTCTTATGGACCTTCCCCACAACAAGCTCCACCTGTCTCTCACGTCGTAAGTAATTCGGTACCTCACTTCCCAGTCCCACAAGCATTTTGATCTAGTCCAGAACGATCAATAACCTAGTCATCATTCCTACAACCCACTTTGTACTTATCATATACGCAAACCCCTCCTACATCAAACTTTAACAAACCTTCCAACGGCATGCCAAAACAAACTCTCCTTATCCTCCCCCTCCTTCCCCCAACACTCCCCCTCCCTCCAAACCTCTCCCCCAACCCCCATCCCACCCTTGACCCAAACATCAGTAGGCCTATCCAACCTACACCCATCAAAAGCCCTCTTCCAAACCGGTGTCCAAAACCTCTGCCACCACGCCACTTCAACGCCATTGGGGTTCAAGACGTGTTCGTAGAATAGAAACGTTCCGCCGGATTTTAGGACGGAGGTGTATAATGATGAAAGCGTGTGCACGGGGGAGGGGACGGAGCAGAGAGTGAGGATTGAGATTATCGTGTCGGCTTGAGGTGCGAGGGGTTCGGTTGGTGGGGAGGGGGAGAGGGAGAGGAGGATGGTATGCGTGTCTTCGGCTCCGCAGGAGAGGATTTGTAGTGACCCGTCTGATTCCGTATATCCTTTCGTCTCTGCCAGAGCCCGTATATGCGCATGCATAAGAACATTAGGTTCCAACGCTACATATTTCGTAACCTTCTCCCTCTTAAGATAATTCAACGTATGTCCATGACCTTCCCATCCGCTCAAATCAACCGTTGTCCCCCTAAAAAGTGAACGGACGACTCACCGGCTCCGAGATCCAACACCACACCGTGAGCGTTCTCGGGTATCAACCCCTCTTTGACATCCTTACCATTTTGATCGACACCGTTCGCAAAAGCTGCCCATACATGGGCCATGAACGTTCGGGACAGGGATGCGGGGCTGAGGAGGAGGAGAGGGGAGGACACGATGGCGAGGAAGGTGGGCACGAAGGCATGTTTGAGACAGAGGTAGAGGTCCTGGAGGAGGGAGATTTTGGAGCGGAATTTCATGGCTTTGTTGGGAGGAGGGGGGCGGGAGGGAAGGAGAAGGAAGATTACTTATAAATATAGGGAGGGAATTCGGAATGGTGGGAGCATGAGGTTACTCGGAAGGAGGTCCGTCCATTGATGGGATCTCGTGAGAGGTTGGGAGACCACACAGACTCGCGGACCAACATCGGTACGTTGGTTATATAGACAGGGCTGGGAAAGGAAGTGTTGATGAGGCGTTAACATCATCACGGGAGAAGCTGGGAGAAGGGACGATAGATGGGCTGTATGAGTACAGAATTCTTCAATAAGATGGTGGCAGCTCAATATCGTACCTACAAGTAACAAGTAATAAACTCAAGGTTCAAGTTAGTGAATAAAGACATCGTGAGAGTAACGGACCAAGGTCCACCAGAGACCATCGCCGGATCACACGGACACGCGAAACATTCGCAGCTGTCAAAGTTGACCTCGTCATCGCGGGCGCCATCCTCCAGCTGCAGGACCACCCACTTTCTCTCCTCTCCATTTTTTCTTATCCATCTTCATCGTCAACCTCAATCCATTCATTCTGTTTGTCTTTCACCAAGATAATCCCTAGCCATCGAGCTAGGTTCCTCCATTTCTTTTCCCACAACGTAAGTTCCAACCAAAAACCGCAGTTCGTCGCTCATCGCTCATCTCTCCCTAGTACCCCACACCACTCCCACCAAAATGCCTCTACCATACCCTCTCAACATCCTCTACACCGCCCTAATAGCCGCCATAGCCCGACTCGACAAATCCCTCTCTCCATCCGACACACTCGCCCGTCTCCGCCAAACAACCTGGACGTTCTCCCACCTAATCTACGTCTTCCACGCCATCCTAGCCTGTTTCTGGCTCTACATAATGTCCTTCCCCTCCTTCCCCCTCAAACTCCTAATCCCAATCCTCTGGATAACAGCCCTCATCATCCCCCTCACATCCCAATTCTTCGTCCCAGCTACACCGGTGTTAGCTTGGGTTATGATGTTCTACACCAATCAATTCATACCATACGAATACCGACCCGAAATCTCCGTTTCCCTCCTACCGACTTTGGAAACAGTGCTTTACGGAGCGAACGTGTCGGACATCTTGACGAGATACACACATCCAGTCTTGGATATAATCGCATGGTTACCATATGGCGTTCTACACTTCACACTCCCATTCGTAGTAGCCATCTTCCTCTGGCTATTCCGCACCAAACCCGTCCTCCCACTCTGGGCTAAAATCTTTGGGTATATGAATTTCATAGGCGTCGCCACTCAAATCCTTATGCCATGTGCTGCACCGTGGTATGAACTCATATACGGCCTCACTCCCGCCAATTATTCCATCAAAGGCAATGCTGGTGGTTTAGGAAGGATAGACGCGCTTTTTGGTGGGCATGGGTACCAAAACACTTTTGGTACTTCTCCCGTCGTCTTTGGTGCTTTCCCGAGTTTGCATTCCGGGTGCGCTACTATGGAAGCGTTGTTCCTTTCACATTTCTTCCCGCAGACGACAAAGTATGTTTGGGCGTATACGGGCATACTTTATTGGGCGACGATGTATTTGACGCATCATTATTTGATTGATGTCGTTGGAGGTGCTTGTTTGTCGACTTTTTGTTTTTATCTGTGGTTGCCGGATGAACTCAAGGGTTCGGCTGCTACTGCCTTACCACCCAACCTCGTCGGGGCACCCGGGTTCGGAGGGACGAGGAAGAGCAAGTACGACATTTATGATATCGAGGAACCTAGGATGGGTGGGAGGGGAGGGTATGAGATGGAGGGGAGTGAGAGTCAGGAAGCTTCGGATGAAGAGGTTGATATTACTTTTCGGTCGCCTTTACCCCAGGTCCCTGGATCAGCGGCGTTTCAGCAGGGGAAGGGACCGAAAGGGAGGGGAGTGGGGAGTGTGAAGAAGAGTCATAAACATACGGCTAGTATTGCTAGTTTGATTAGGGCGGAGGAGAGGGTTGAGGATGGGTGAAGTCCGGTTATGGGTGGTCAGTTCGTTTTTCCGCCTGGGAGGGAGGGTAGGGAGAGGGATCTGGAGAGGGCTTAGGAGAGGGAGGGGAGGGGAAAGGGGGTTGTTGTAGGTTGGGGCGTGGTACACGTATACTTGGAATCAATGCGTCATTTCTGGGGCAAGTTGTTTTGTTTGGACTTTGCACATAGATAAAGGATACAATATGAGTACAGTAATTCTGTCCTTGTAGGATTCCTCGTCGACTTCGACGGGCGACCTCGAGTGAGAATAAATATGGAAGGAAGGAATGTTGATCAGATGTTGGGAGGGTATGATGCAATAGGATGTTGGAGCTGACATAGCAAGGCCCTCCGGGCACGACCTGGCTCTTACAGTAGTTAGCAGTGATAAGGACCTGCCCCCGATTTTCATGTGTTCTGACTGCGTTCCAATATTAATGCCTTGGGAACGTCTCATCCATGTTACAGCTGTCAGCTCCAGCTTTCCGCCGTCGAAGAATCTTTATGACCATAGGTCCTCGAGGTGTTTTTGCCTAATTCCTCATTGCCATCGCTCACCATTGATGTCCATGAATCCACCGCCGCGCTTACTTTGAGCCTGAGGGAGTGGGTCTTGCAAAAATAGCACTCGCCTTGGTGATCTCTTGTGATTCGTTTTCTAGCTTGCATCCGAGGGAGTGGGTTTTGTGAAAAGCGCGCTTGCGTTGGGGCGATCCTCTGCTTAGCATTTTGCCACCGGGCCCGTTCCGTCTGGAGAGTAGGTTGTTGTCCTTCAGTGGGCACTTCTCCATTTCGTACCTCCTAGCCGCGGGCGTGTGTGGTCCTATCCTGTCTCGTTTCTACCCACCTCTTCACTCCTACTCGGACTCGCCTCGTCGCCTGAAAATTATTAAAATAAGGATCGGGGTGCTTGCAACGTGGTCCTCGCTGCTCGCTGTGGCTAGTCTCCTCGTTCGCTGCGGCGGCTCGTATGCTTGCTGTGTCCCCACGTAGGAGGACTCGTCGACCCCCTGACCACGGCAATTCTGGAGAGACTGCAATTCCACCTGAACAACATAGATGGATTCACATTTGAGTCTTTGGCAAGTGAGTTAGACTCCTGTGCCTCACTCAACAACCAACGGAAAGGCACGCACGGCGAAGGTGGTGTTAGGGAAGAAAACATTGTAAACTTGTACAGACCAAGAGCCAGACCAACACGTGGAGGCGGACATAGGCGGAATCTCCTGACAAGATCTCACAATTCGAGTGTTCCAAGACCTGGCTCCTTCAGAGCCAGGCATGAAGAGTGTTCGTGAGTAAACCGGTCAGTCTAACAGACTTGGGTCTCGGTGAGGCAGGGGAACTGATAAGTAGCTCGTCTCTGATAAGATGTGGAACGCAGATGATAAGGGGCCATATGAAAAGGAAGATGCCATAGATGCTCGTTACTTATTACAATGGGACCACAGCTGCAGGCTGCTGAGAGAGGATGAGGATGTCAATCCACGCATCCGTACGCGTCCGACAGACTTCGAATACCAGAAGCAGGGTTGGGTCTCCCCATTCCATCACCAAATCACGTCACATATTGCAATACCCAGTGGATGAGGACATCCAATTTCCCCAAACTCCGGATCTTGTGAGGGAAGTGGAGGCAGGTAAACACGTTCAGGGTCTCCACGACGCAAAAGTCTTCACATCACCTTGCATGGCTGTAAGGTTGAACCCCCAGGGCATGTATGACGTCTCGTAAAAACTGGGATGTTCCGCAGGTACGCCAGCTGCCAGCGCAGCGCAATTGGCTCCTTTGGGTGTCGTACGAGGTCGTGGGGGTCTCCGTGCTTCTGTGTGAACGACACAAAGTCTCACACGACTGGGCGCTGAGGCATCTGATATCGTCCTTCAACACCAGTATATCCCTCTCGACGATCCCGCCCAGAAATGAAGAGAAAAAACTTCAAACAGTATCTCCAAGTGAATCATCCCGCAAATTTCGAGTCAGCTGTGTCGTTGAAATTGCCAAACGACGGTGGCGGAGCGCTGAGAAGGAAACCCGGAGAACTGAATTCTGCGTTGATCCGCCAATTTGAGTGGACGGCTTTTCCCACGTGCCCACGATAAGGGCTCGATCACGTGATAGGTCTCCCATATTAAGGCGACTGAGCTGTGACTGGAGACGCAATCCCTCCCTCTTCCCATCTACCACCATCTCCCCCACCCCCCATATCACCTTGCCTATTTATCACAGGGCCTTTCCTTTCTTTGCTTCATTCGTTTGTTGACGACTATAACGATGCGTTGCATATTGGCTGCATCGTTGGCTGTCGCGACCCTCGCGGGCCGCGTACTGGCTCACCAACATGTCCCTATCTCCAGTGACGACGACCTGCCTTCTGTCGTCCGTCGCCGCAAGACTCTTGGTTTCGGCCCCGTACACCCTCACGCAGTCTACAAGTCAAGTCCCTACGACATTCCTGTCCCCGCGTTCTTGCCGGCAGAAGCGGATGCCGATCCCGAACTGGTCGTCCGAGCATTCGTCCGCGACTTGCTTGAGCGAAACGGGAGTGGGGATAGCGATTTTGTCATTCGGAAAGATAGTTACCAGGATAAGGCGACTGGGGTGTCTCATTTCTATGTCAGGCAGATTGTGAATGGGTTGGAGGTGGTGGATGGCGACATCAATGTGAACTATAAGGATGGCATCGTCTTGTCGTATGGTGACTCGGTGAGCTATTTCGTCTCTACCCCTATCGTCTGTTTATGGCTGACACTTTGTTCCCGTAGTTCTACCGAGGACAAGCCCCGTCGAGTCTTATCGACGACTCGTCTGATCTCTTACACCCTCATGCGGAGTACTGTTCTCAGCTCTCGTACGAGTTGAACCAGCGATGGCAGTTCATCGACCGGTACCTCGCCTCCCAGGATGAGGTTCACGTTAATGATGGCTCCATCAAGGCCTCCCTCATTGGGGATCTTGAGCACATCCACGAATCGAACTGTGGCTTCGTCTCACTACCTTACGAGCTTGCGCACAAGTCCTCCAACGGCTTCGACTTTGATGCCAGGAACGCTTTGTTGCAGTTCATGATTGCCGCTACCCCCAATTCCGAGGTCGTCCAGGACATTCTCTCGAAGTACGACCAGTATGTGGAGGGTATGTCATCGACTTTCGAGCGCCACTTGGTTGCTGGTGAGGAGGCCATGGTGGAGATGATCAACAATGTTCCCGACACTGTCAACCCCGTGAAGGCGAAGCTCGCTTACATTCAGGTTCCCGATGGTGAGAGTACCAAGCTCCAGCTTGTATGGAGGGTATGTTCAAATTGTATTTCTTCTTACCACTCGATTGCTGACACTTTGCTTGCGTAGTTTGAAGTCGAAATGCAAGACAACTGGTACGAGACCGCTGTCTCCGCGTTCGGTCCCCACCGCATCATCTCCGTCGTCGACTGGGCTTCCGACTCCCCCGTCCCCAAGCCCCCTACTGTCCGCCCCGCAGCCACCTACAACGTTTTCGGCTGGGGTATCAATGACCCCTCGGTCGGCAGTCGCTCAATTGAGAAGGAGTACTTCGACTCGCTGGCTAGTCCAATCGGGTGGCATTCGTTGCCTGTTGCGAACGACCCACTCTCTCAAGGACGACGGAGCAGCAAGGGTGGTAAGGAGCTTGCCAACTACACTACGACCTGGGGTAACAACGTAAGTTCTGATCCTTCATTGTCTGACAAATCGCCCAACCGAACTGATGTCATTGGTGTAGGTCTTCGCCCACGAGAACTGGGAAGGCAGGAACAGCTGGGAGAACAACTACCGACCTGATGCCGGTGCTGATTTAGTCTTCAACTATACCTACAACCCGAAGGAAACCGGTAGCGAAGATGCTCTTGCAGAGGCCAAGAAGTATATCAACACCACCGTCACTCAGCTCTTCTATACTTCTAATATGGTTCACGATCTCTACTACCGGTAAGTTTCTGCGTTCTTCCACTCTAGCAACCTCTTACCTATCATCCGTCAGCTATGGCTTTGACGAGGTCTCTGGTAACTTCCAGCAGCACAACTTCGGTCGTGGTGGAGCCGAGAACGACGCCGTTATTGCCAACGCTCAGGATGGTTCCGGGTACAACAACGCCAACTTCATGACCCCACCCGACGGTCAGAACGGTCGTTGCCGTATGTACGTCTGGAACACCGCCATGCCCTACAGAGATGGTGATCTGGAGGCTGGTATCGTCATTCATGAGTTGAGCCATGGTTTGAGCACGAGGTTGACTGGTGGGCCCGCGAACTCTGGATGTCTCGGTTGGGGCGAGAGCGGTGGTATGGGTGAGGGTTGGGGTGATTTCTTGGCTACCACTATCAGGTCCAACAAGACCTACAGCGACTATGCCATGGGTGCTTGGGCTGCTAACCAGGAGAAGGGCATCAGGAACTTTATTTACTCCACCGTGCGTTGGCTTTCTCCATCTTATTTCCTTATGCTCATTGAAGTTCCTTCGTGTAGAACGAGACCGTCAACCCTTCGACCTACAAGACCCTCGACAAGCCCGGTTACTGGGGTGTTCACGCCATCGGTGAAGTTTGGGCTCAGATCCTCTGGGTTGTCTCTCAAGACCTGATCAAGAAGCACGGATATGCGGACAACTTGTTCCCTCCCGCACCTTTGGCCGACGGTACCATCCCCGAAGGCGACTTCTACAGGCCCCAGGCGTACACCGCTTCTGGTCAGAAGAAGCCCTTGGTTCCCAAGCACGGAAACTCGCTCATGGTTCAGTACGTACCTCCGCCTTTTTTACTCGTTCATCGAGTCTAATGCAATGTGTAGACTCGTCTTGAATGGCATGAAGCTCCAAGCTTGCAGGCCTTCGTTCTTTGAGGCTCGCGATGCTATTATCCAGGCTGATCAGATCTTGACCGATGGCGAGAACTTCTGCACTCTCTGGGCTGGATTTGCCAGCAGGGGTTTGGGACCGGACGCTAAGGTTGAGGGAAGGACACCTTGGGGTGGAGGAGTCAGGACCAACGTGAATACTCTATGTTATCAATTCATTCGCGATATCGGTACTGACTGCGATGTTTCATCAGGACTACCAGGTGCCGTTGAAGTGCAAGGACGCGACCGTCCCCGAGCCCGGTGATGAGGATGAGGAGCTTTGGTCGTCGTTGTGGGCCTGATTGATTCCTTGGATCTCATCTTCCCGTTGGTTTACATACCTGTTGACTTTTACACTATAACCTAATGATCCTACCATTCGGGCACATAGATGTACTTCTTCACGCTACCATCTCATCCTCGTAGTCACTGTTTGCTTTTTTACGACGCTTTGCATTGAATGTCGATTGTACTTTTACTATAACCATCCGGACCAACTATTTCATGCTGGAATACAACACACTTTTTTATAAGTACGCTGTGCTTGGATGAGGGCGCAGGAGAAGGTACGGCGCGTGATGTCATGTGGAATACTACGACGCGTGTGTTGAACTCCGTTAGGGGCATCACTCCTCCCACCACCATTCTTGTCTAGTCACCGTTCTTGTGCTTGTACCACCATCACGATATCCACGACTAAAGTTTTGATCACGACTGACTGTAATGCCTCCCTCAAACAAACCAGCAGCCAATACCCCGATCAATGTCAAGCTTTTACTGATAGGCAACTCTTCAGTGGGGAAGAGCAGTCTCTTGTTGAGGTTTTCGGATGAGCAGTGGTTACCTGAGGATGAATCGAGTGCGACTATTGGGGTCGATTTTAGGGTGAGTGGCCTGTGTTTTTTTGGTTGGGCGCAGCGGTGTATGCGCAGCGTGCCACATACCTGGTGGAGCTAGAGCTATGCTGATGAAGTTGGCTGGGTTTGCAGGTGCATAAGATGGAAGTGAAAGGGAAGAAAGTGAAGCTTAGCATATGGGTTCGTTGTTCACCCCAATTTCTATCCTTTAGAGCGGTTTGATGATGTGTAGGTGATCGTGTACAGGATACGGCGGGGCAGGAACGGTTTAGGACTATTACTTCTTCGTATTATCGGGGTGCACAGGGTATCATTCTAGGTTCGTCCTTTCTGATTATTTTTAAAGTTTGAGGGATTCTACTGAGCTATGGGGCGCCTGCTTTGTAGTGTATGATGTTGCCAATCGAGAATCCTTTGAGGCGCTGCCTCGGTGGTTCTCTGAACTGGAAACGTATGTTTCGAGTTCGGTGGTGAAGATCATTGTGGGTAACAAGCTAGACAAGGTACATTCCATTTTGTCGTTACCTTCCCTCCCATCTCAGCTGAACAAATTCTTCCTCCCTGGCAGGAATTCTCTCGTCAAGTAACCTCAGCAGAAGGCCAACAATTCGCCTCCCGCATGAACTCCCTCTTCCTCGAAGCTTCAGCCAAGACGTCTGTAGGAGTCAAAGAAGCTTTCCAGGAAGTTGTGGAGAAGATCATGGATACGCCAGAGTTGTGGGCGCCATTAGCCGTAGAGAAGAGTTCGAGTGGGGGTGGGAAGAGGAATGCGACTACTGCGGCTACCTCTCGAGATGGCATGCCTGGGAATATTGATTTGAATGCGAGTAGGAGTGAGGAGGAGAGTGGCGGGTGTGCTTGTTGAAGTGGGAGGGTGGCTCGGTGTGTGTATAGTTTACTTGGTTTGGACACACGATGACTTTTTGATGACCGAGATTTTGTTAATGGAGGGTGATGATCCTCCTTGTGATACCTCGTATTATTGCTACTCTCTTAGATGTCCTTGTTCTATTAGCTTCGTGCATATACATAACATATAACATATAATTCTATCGACGATGATCCACATAAGATACCATAGTCCCAAGATAAACCCAACCACAACGCACTCTATAGAAGTACGTGATCTCATTTATAAACCTTCCGTCTCTTATCACGACAAGTCAACGGCACCAACATACACCCAACATCAGCTTCGTCATCCCCGAGCTGACTTTCCCCGGAGCCAACTCTTCTCTTGGAAGAGCGAGGACAAGGAGACTCTGGTTCGGCGATAAAGCGGGGAAAGCCGATAGGAGGGGGTGAATGTGGTGGAGGACTGGGTAAAGGAGTGTTGTAGGACCAGTCTTTGGATGACAGGGGTTGGAATGCGGAGCGAATTGGCGAGGGGGGTGGTGTGTGAGTTGTGGATGGGGTAGTTTCTCGGTTGGATGAGGTGGAGTCGTTGAAGACGTCGATGCTGGCTCCTTCGGAGCTTTTAGCTGATGATTTGGAGAGGCGGGGGCGGATACGGGGGACAGGGGTATGTACGATAGGTTTCTGGGAGACCTTCCCACTGGGTCTCTCACAGTGGGATACTGGTTTAGGAGCATCACTCGACACTGAGCGACTGAGGGGGTTGAAAGGGGGAGGTGGAGGACAGACGCGAAGTGGAGTGTTGATTGAGGACGGCTCGGCTGGTAACTCCAAAGGAGCGAGGAGGACATTACGACTCGAGGATGTTTGATCAACCATGTTTGAAGGCAATGAGGATGTGATAGGGATGTTTGTATGAATGCTAGGGACCACCACGAACGATATATAAGCATTCGGGAATTTGAAGTCAGGCAAGCGAAGTATCCAAGTGAACTCACTGCATCGAGTCCACACGCAGTTCTTCTACTTCTGTTTTGAGAGAACGGTCGTCCCGTTCCAGGATTGATACTCGCCACCGGAGTCTTTGGAGGGAATTGCACACGACCATTTATCGCTGTGAAAGGAGAGGGATGTGGGGTGGGGAGGAGGTGAGTGAATAATTACATGGTGATTTATAGGGCGGTATGAGAAGACCCTGGAATTTCGGGGTAATGTTGCTCGAGGCCAAGTGAGACATGAGGTCCGTTGACCAGCAACTATCAGAGGGGCACGGCCCCTGTGTGTGGGACAGAGGGCAAAGTTGTGCGTCAAAGCCAAAGCGACTGTGCGCACGAGCCAAAGCGATCACGATGTGGACCATGACATGATGACTCGGGGGTGGGTCGAGGGTCAACGCTTTGACGACCGTCTTCAAGTTGGATCACGGTCTAAGTCACTAGTTAGTGGCTTTCGACGCGTTTTGATGGCGGCATCAGATTGTTGCTTTAGCCAGGCGTGGTCCCAACAGAACAGACAACAAATGAGATGATCCAGAGGACAGAAACCACTGGCAGCACAGAAAACCGCGGAAACTATCAGAGTACACCGTGACGTAGGATGGTAGGCCGAAGGTGTCATCGTCACATGGTCAGCGGATGTCACACCGATGTCACACCGGAGCTATCGCTTTGCAGTGCAAAGTTGCTTTGGCACTTGGCCTCGTCAGCATACCGGCTTTGATTATGCCACCGCCTGTAACGCGCTCACAATATTTCCCAAGAGGAATGGCTTTGTCGGGGCTTGCACACACGTCCACAAGGCCGTCTGTGGTCGTCCGCCTTTTCGCCTCGCTTTCAAAGCGCTTGCCCACTTAAATCATGGAGCCCGGGGCTTGACTTCGGTCTCTGCTCCCCACCCTCTTGAACTGGAACGACATGGATTCATCTGTGACACCGCCGAATTGGGAGGAAATTACGGAGATTGTCGATTGGATCATGCAATCGGACCCCGGTGAGTTGATTTCTACTGGTGCAGGGTCCGGTGCTTCGTCTGACCTCCGTGTTTTCAGATCCTTATTTCTGCCCCGCAGTACCGATGATAACCTCGCTCGGGGATAATCACATTGCACCTCCTCATCCCATGCCTGTCTCCAAAGCCGCCAACATACCACACGATATCCTTTACGACATCTTCACAATGGGCACTCACCAACCCGACGACCCAGACTTCCCCATCCTCGTCTCACAAGTCTGTCGAGATTGGCGTTACCTAGCACTTGCCACGCCAACCCTCTGGTCGTCAATCCCCATGTACTGTCACAAGCACACCACCGACCATAGTCGGTGGCTCTTCGCTCGCTTGATGCGCTCAACAGGTGTTCCCATCACATTGAACATCTTCATGACGAGACCTTTTACGTGGTGCGAAATGGAAACGGTCCTTATGCCGCACTTGCATAGGATCAAGGGGATGAACGTCATGCTGGGCGAACAGACTAGAAGATTATTATTGATGGAGGTTTGGAGGATGTTAGCCCTTGACTTCCCTCGGTTGCAAAGGTTCAGCTTCCAAGTTGGGCAAGGCTCGAAGTTCGAAGTTGTCACCCAACAACCTTGCCCATTCCGATTACCCTCGCTTCACCCGCAGTCCGGCAGGATAGACTGGACCAATTGGATGTGGATTCCTCGGAATCTCAAATCCTTCTGTCTATCCTTCTTACCCCCGGAACACACCCCAACACTCGCCGACCTACATACTATGTTGGCAGGGTCATCATCGACTCTCCAAAATCTCGAGATCAGAAGCCCAGTCGTCCCCACCGAACATTTTCCACCAACGAACGAACGAGCCTCTACTGATAAACGCCCTCCGCGTCCCATCACGCTTCCCTCCCTCAAATCCCTCACAATAGGCTACATCTCTGCTACACCTTGTGACGACTCCCTCGCTTCCCTTCTTTACACGCCCAACGTCCGGGATGTGACGATTCGCGACCTCAGACGATGTCCTGAAGCTTGTACAGGACAGGGTCTTTCATTAGGCTCGTATACGACGAATAGAAGGGTACCTTGGCAAGGCCCACCGGACCATCTCTTATCCCTCATCTTCCTGAAACCACCCTTCCCTTTCACATCCACCACCTTCGAAAACCCACCTCCATCCTTCTCATCTCTAACAACCCTCGACCTTCGTGGATTAACATGCACATCCCATTCCCTCGCATTCTACCTATTCAAACATACCCCACATCTGCACGATCTGACGTTATACAACTCGTCAAAAGTTTTGTTGGAAGGGTTGGCAGAAGCGCATCAATATCATGCGTTCTCGCCTTCTTCGGAGGGGTTTGTGAGGAGTTTGACTGTGACGAATGTCTCATTTGATGATGGGCTTCTCCCGTTCCTTGAACGTCGAGAGTTGTTTGGGTATCCCAAGATGAAGAAGTTGTGTGTCAGTCCTGATTGTCTCTTACCGCCTCCCACCACTTGCGGTAATGAGACCCACAAACAACGAGGAAAGGAAGGGGAGGAACTGGCGAGACGAGTGAGATCGAGAGGTGCGATGATGACTTTGGTTGCGTGTGCAGAGGTTGTGATGGGTATATCAACTCCTAGAGATTTCTTGGTTGTTGGGGAGTTGGAGCGTGAGCTTGCGAGGGATGGCCGGGTGAATTGGGAATTTTTGGATAGGTTTGTTGAGGATTGATTTGGGAGATGGTGAGTGCGCTGAGTATTTGCGATAGAGTATTGTGGTTTGTGGAGAATGGACCAGTTGTGTATTATAGAAGTGGAATGTCGATAGCAATGTATTGATAGTCTTTTCACAATCACTTTTTACACGAACCATAGGCGGAGAGGAGAAATAATGTTATATGTTGATGAAATAAGTAATGCCAGATTGTCGTCCTCAGCTTCCCCCCTTCCCAAGTTTATCTCCAGATACACTCCTCCCGAGACTCTCCACGTCTCGCTGTATAATAGCAGTCACCTCACTCCTAACCCTCGCCAACTCTTCCGACCTTTCCAATATCTTTTCGTCAATCTCACCACGTAAACCAACGGAGGAACGCAAGACAGCCTGTCCCATCCACCCATCACCATGCGGAACTCTATGCGACCCATGCACGATTCGAGGCTTGTCTGACGAATTGTCCGGTGTGGGATTTGTGGGACCTAGCGTGGAAGGAGCTGCGGTAAGCTCTTCGGCGGGGACGGGTTGACCGAACGTGACGCTTAGGTGGACATTCGGTCTCGGAATGAATTTTGAGGGGGTGGGACGGCCTTCGGGCATTAGTTTGTCAAATCCTGAGTCATTATGACGGGTGATGTGATGAGGACCCTTCGGTCTGGACGGGGAGGGGTAGAGGACTGACCGGTGAGCCACATGGGGATGATCAGTGGGGGTTTGTTGGTCTCCATTAGGATACGGCCTCTGTTAAGTTAATATTAAAATGGAGGGGAGGAGGGGAGGGAGAAACAAGAGACGTACATTCCCCATTTGAATCTTTTGAGACGGACGATGCCGTCAACTTCGGGGTACTCGTCTGGTTGCATCACTTTCCCTTCTCCGAAGAGATGGACCTAGACGTGATGAGAACAAGGATTAGACGAGATGCCGGCGTTTATAGAGAAATGAGACATACCCAACCACCCTGATTGAGTTTTTCTATAGCAACGTCTACTGCTTCTTGGTATATCCCATTACCTCGGAACGTCTCTAGAACTTGACCGTGCCGAAAGAACGTGGAGAAGAAACTTCCTAGCATTGACTTGTGTCAGGATAGCACGGGTAGGAGGAGCTTGGGAGTTTACGCACGGGTTTGTGAACATGATATCTGAAGCACCGAGTGCCCATCTGGTTGTTCGTTCTTTGAGGTATGAGCGCCAGGGGAGGAGACCCCATACGAGAGGGTCGTCTAACCTGTGGGGGGCGGGTGCGTTCAGTCTTCACAGACCCATGGCTCGAGTGAATGCACCCACGTTGAGAGATGGTTGGCGACTGAAAGCCAAGATGTAAGGTCAGATTGAGCGTCTTTTCGTATCAGAATATCGCACATATAATTACACGCACCTGTGACTATTCCCCGGCCCTTGTTTCGTTCATCACTATTCATTGCGTCCAAGAGGATTGGGAGACCATTGACTGTGACGGATGCACAATAACCGAGGTTGAGAAAAGCTTTACATGTCAAAGCAACGGCAGTGACGGTCGCTCTCGAAAGGCCGCCAGACATGCAGCACGAGGGACCTTGAGCTTGAGCTTGAGGGCTGGAGACGAAGTGATTTTCCAATCGACTGCAACAAAGTCCAATGACTGTTCCAAGACTGTTCAGTGTCACATTGAATGTGGGAACAATATATTTGATCAGTTAAATGTTAAATAAATTACTGTAAATTAAACGTGAGGTTTCCGTGAGGGCGCTGAGGGGTGCCCTGGCCACTCACTGGCACTCAGTTTCTGCTCCTTGCTTCATTTCCTGAACCCTGGTCTTACTGCTCGACCACTACTCGCTTGCTTCACTGCATCCAGGTATTTTATATCATAGTATGCCGTATCGTGGAGAAACCTTGGGTGGATTGGTACGACACGCTGCATGGCAAGCGCTCGTCGATCAATGACATGCCATTGCCCTTCCAACTCGGTCAGCGCTGTTTGCACTGCCCATAGATATCTAGCCAGTGTCCGAACTGGGAAGCTACCCATATCCTTTTCAGGTGCCATGCCGAAGCGCTGTACCGGCGATACAGGAGACATCCACTAGGACGAGTTCTGTGACTCTTGTAATGGCAGCGACTCCTGGAAAATTTGAGGAGGGTTGTTCGTCTACTATTCTTGAACAAGGTCGTCCGTCACGGAGGCTCTACACTAGATCAGCATGAGGCGTATTTGTGGTGTCCAGCTGATACCATATTTTGGTACTCCCCTTATGATTGGGGAAACCATTACTCGGCCCGTTCGTGTCACCAAATCTTCTGAACCTAATACACTGCTCCTTGGGCGACAGTGCTGTCCGACTGCGGTTTCTCGGCGGACACCGGTGTGCTAAACTCGGCTTTGTAGAGTCCATTCTTGATCCACTCAAGCACCCGGAGATCCCGGATGATTTGGGCCCTGTTGTTCCCTCTCACCTTCCTTTGCGTCTATCCCTTCACCTCACGCCTTCTGGAGCCATGTCTGACTTCAAGATTTACTCCAGAGAGCTTTCCAGCCTAATTTATGGACACCCGCTATGGGAACCGAATCCTGTCGGTTATCGTCGGGTCGAGATTGGAGATGTTGGATACCTCCGACGTGGGGCTTTTCGACGTCTCTTCAATATCCTCCTACCCGCCGATGATCCATCACACGAGGGGTGGGGTGTGCCCAGTACATTCGAGCAACTTGTTGTTCCCCAGCCACTCTCAGATTCAGACTCTCCGCTTGGTCCAGGAACTTACCACTCGAGGTCTGTTCGCACTTTGTCCGCTAGCGCCACCGTATCTGGGCGAGTCTTCCTTTTACTTCATGTGCTCTTAGTGATTGAAAGATATCGTGTGTTTAGCAATCAAATCGTTGTCCCTGAAGGAGGTCTGAGTTTCTCTTGCTCGGGGCAAGATGGAGCAACCCTGATCCTCTTCGAACCCGCGCAACGGGACGACGCCGTCCGCGACAGACTTTTCGAGCAATACATCAACCATCACTGGCGCTCTTGGGAGAGGTTCGTCGAGGAGCAAGGCCTATTAGTCCAGTTGTCTGATATCGTCCTTGTGACCGGACGCGATCTTACCACCCGTTGGTCCATGGCTGCTTTTGCCAACTCGTCGATGTCTCTTGGGGGCACCGTCAGTGCTCAAGTACCCGGTGCGGTCTCAGCGACATTCTCCGTCAGCGCAGGGTGGCAGTGCGATCGTTCCACCTTCCATCATGCGGGACCACAACTTTCGCAGTTGGAGCCTACCATTTCTGAAGCGGTCGAGGTCGGAGGTCCCTACCCTCTCAACCAATGTGTTTTCCTACGAGGTTTTATCGCGAAGCGACGGAAGATTCTTCCTCAAATCCAGATCTTGAGGGCCAGTGCTGGGCCGCACAATCTGCCAGGGAGCGGCGACAGGCGTCCTCCAAAGGATATAGCGACCGTTACTGAGGTCAACACCGGATCTTCAGATGAAGACACCGAGTTCGAACCGGCGGATAATGATCAAGTTGTTCCAATAGTTTTTGACAGTCGAACATTGCTAAAGATCTCAACAGTCCTCAAACATCTTGCATATCATTTTGGACTACATCTTGGATGTGAGATGATCCGTTTGGGTTTTCGTTTTCTCTTATGCAAGGGGGCTGTTTTTCTTAGCATTCGAAAGCCTCCATTGCCGTCGCCCATCACAGAGATTTAGCCTTCGTCTCAGAGGTAAGGGACATGACCCTTCATGTTTCATACAGTACGAACTTATCTGGGTGTACAGGGAGGTACTGGCGTCGAAGACTTGGAGGCTTTGTTGCAACAGAAACGCCCGCAGATCTCGATTGTTGATGATGGTGCGTTATTCATTCCTCGGTTTTCTCCCGCTAAGTATTATCACTTTCAGTGGGGACGATTATCCACGGAGATCCAACGACCCCTTCTCCTTCCATAGATCAATGCATCCAAAATCTGCCTGAGACCTCCTTAGCAGATGCTTCGGCTCTCTCTGGACCGCTGTTGCTTTCCCATGTCTCACAGCCTCCAAGAAGTGTCGACAGTGTGGGTGCGAGGCGTACCTCTCCCGATGTGAACAAAGACTCTTCCTCCACCATGACGTTGGCAGTTGTCAGCCCGTACAAAGTCAGTGGAAATCGCATCAATTTGAAGCCCGACTAAGTGATCTTGCTTGCTTGTAGGACCTAACTGGGAATGTGAAAATGATTAGTAAACAATGTATCGCTGTTGGAGGCTTTGCAGACATCTTTAAGGGGAAGTGGACCGACCCTTCTGGTATCTCAACAACCGTACGGCTCCATATATCTTTCAGATGGAGACCAGTCATAATCTTTTTACGTCTACAGGTCGCCATCAAGGTAGTGCGAGCAATGAATGTTGATGCCAGCAAGCTGAGCGCATCCACTTGGGAAACCTTCGTACGAGTGTGTATCAACCCAATTTTTGACGTCATTCTTTCTAAATACTCTCTCAGAGACTCAATCAGGAGAGTGAGCTTTGGCACCGTCTCAAACATCGTAACCTCCTTCCCTTCCTCGGCATCTCTTACTTTAAGCAATTCGGGGGATGTCCCGGCCTTATCTTCCCCTATTGCGACTTCGGTCCAGTCATGGTCTACCTGAAACATCATCAGGCCAACCGACTGACAATTGTGTGTGTCCGAAAAAAAACCAATCTCATGTAACTTATGAATGTTCCCAGGCACGACAAATTGCTTTGGGGCTTCAATACTTGCACAACAACGGTGTCGTTCACGGAGACCTGAAATCAGTATGTGATTGCGCACGTGTTCATCGTCGTGTTCGTACTGATGAAAGGATCTCCAGAATAATGTCTTGATCGACGAACATGGGGTACCACTTTTGGCTGACTTTGGTCACTCCCAGCTGAGAGGACACCATCGCTTCACAACGACTTTGGCTTCAACATGTAGATATCGGGCTCCTGAAGTTATATTTAGTGAACCGTCTGCGGAAACGGGGATGGTGGTTCCCAATATCATGTTGAACGAGAAGAGCGACGTATATAGCTTTGGCATGACAGTGTTGGAGGTGAGTGTGTCTGCGCAAACTGAAAGTCTTTCGACTAAGCCATACCAGATCTTCAGTGGCAAGGAGCCATACTATCACTTCCTAAGTGAAGCATCGGTAGTCACAGCTGTTGGTCAAGGCACGCTCCCAAGGCCGGACGAATATCCTGAAATTCCGGCGTACTTCTGGCCGATTTTTGAACGACTTTGCGCTTTTGATCCAAACACGCGGTTCGATACGACCACAGCCTTACATGCTCTCCCTCAGAACTCTTCTGACACTGCGCCAGACTCCCTGCAGGTGCCACCAATGCAAACAACCACCCTTGTCCCCCAATACGCCCTGAATCCAGATGCCAATGCTCAACTATCGTGGACTGCTTCCTGTCCCCCTGACAACAAGCGCTTTCCTCAGTCTCATCGCCGTTTTTCAAGGGCTGCCTCTCCCGTGAAGGCAGGCTATTTTTCCCTTTATATCGTGGTATGCAACTTACCTGGAGGGTTGTTGAAGGACTTGAGTGACCGACTAATAATAAATTCGACCCTTTCCAGACTTGGCGGCTATTCTAATGTTTACGAAGGGCGGTTGTTGGGAGAGCATGGAGGAGCCGGTAGTATAGCTGTACGGCAATTGGTTTCAAAGTGAGAAGCATTACTCAAGCAGGTTGCAGGTTGCCATCAAAATTCCTCGCCCCCCACACGGCATGCGCGCAGATGATATGGCTGAATTCCAGCGGGTGAGTCGGGCCCAGTATTTCTCATGAACGTCTCCTTTTCATCTATCAGTAGAAATTCGAGCGGGAGTGTTGTGCTTGGCATGACTTAGATCATACCAATATTCTGAAGTTTCTTGGGATAGCGAAGGTCCAAGGGCACCCAGGTCTCACCTTTGTCTCTCCATATTGTAAGAATTGGTCGGTTGTGGTGTACCTTCAAGCAACAGGCGGCCCGATCGACAGGTTGAGCTTAGTATGTGTTGTAAATTCTTATTTTGACATACTTGCCGAATTCTCCAAGGTCATAGGCGTTGCCGAAGGGCTCTCTTACCTGCATGAACATGACGTTATTCATGGCGACTTGAAGGGGGTGATCGTCTCCAATTATCCTCTGTGTATCCCTATCTCTGACCTTTCTTCTCCAGTACAATGTGCTCATTGATGATCATGGTCGACCATTATTGGCCGGTTTTGGTCAATCACAGATAGTTGGAGTCGATGAGTTCACCAGATCCCCGTCTCACTCGCCTCGCCACACAGCACCCGAAATTCTACTACGGGATATCCCAGAAGATGAATTTTCAAGTGACGGCTACCTACCTCTAATTTCTACGAAAGAGAGCGATGTTTATAGTCTCGGGATGACAGCACTGGAGGTTAGTTTGGCTCCTTTTTATTCCGGTTGTTGCTGGGAGATGCCCTTGACGTCTTCTTTATACATTCATTTGTGGACCGGTCGGCATCCCACTCCATTCCCGCTCCTACTTATTATCATGGTTTGCCTGTGCTCACCTAACCTTTTGACGCGGCTCAAACATACAGATTTTTTCGGGAAAACGGCCGTATTTCTGGAAGGCGAACGACATGACTGTGGTGATGGAACTAATGCAAGGAAATTTGCCCCCTTCGCGGAGGTACCCCAACATAGATGGGCCTACATGGCAGGTGTTAAGCAGACTATGGGTCCACGCACCCGAGGAGAGGATGAAGTCGGGAGATGCATTGAGAGAGCTGAAGTCGATTCACCGTGAGGGTACCCCGGGAGTAATTCCCTCCACGACCACGATGTAACCCCAAGACACTGCTAGTATGGTACCACCTCGTCTGGCCATGCGTATTGTATGGACTGAGGTCCGCCTGTGCACGCACACCGTCACTATCGTCACAATTTCTTTCGCTGTTTCGTTTTCGGATTTTCCTTCTCTGCGTCCCTCTTTCACAAGACTGACATCGATTTCCTTTTATCGTACTAGTCACCCTTGCTTATTATCACATCGACTCGAGGCTATCTCTTGCTATTATCCAGTCGTGTTTACTATTCTTCACATTTCTTTCATACCTATGGTCCTTTCGCATAACCCCTGTATAAAGTACATCGGTCTCCTCCTCAAATCTGTCCTGTGTCTCGCTTAGATTCCTCCATCCTGGTATCGACGATCGTAGTGTCGGCGCCGCGGCAAGCGTTAGTCCCTGACTCCCCGACTCAAAGGAGGGTTCTGTCGAAGGCAAATGAACACGTCTCCCGCCAAAGCCATTGACGTTAGGACTATGAATTTGTCAGCAAGTTCGAGACTTCGTCGTCATTGTTGTTCAACACCAGCATCATCAGCAGAGGTTCAGGCAGAATGTTCTGCATCGTCTGTGGCCTGTTTCTACCCTGTTTGACTCGGAACCAGCTTTCGCACCGTACCGACGCTTGACCGCAGGCGACAAGGACTGGATGAGGTTCGTCATCTGGCACATACGAGACAATATGTGTTCCATGCACTCGCTGGAATAGTTTCGGGTGGGACCACAGTGAGACCGAGGTTCCTCACCATTTCCCCCTCGTCGTCTCCTGCTCTACACCACCAAACCTGTAAATTGTCAACAGGATCCCAAGAAGTTGTTATTGTTGTGGGATCGTAGGATAGATTATTTTGTGCCCAGGATTGAGGTCAGGTTGTCGCTCTCGAAATGGTCTCAACCCATCGTTTGCAGAAGTGACAATCTGCCGCGGCGAAAATGTTGCTCTGCCATTGCCTCTACAACACCACGCAGGCCTCGGCGGCAGCACCTTAGTGACATCAAAATGTCATGCATTCGACATTGTCTCCCCTGAGCTGGCCCAGAGATAGTTCGGACTTCAAGCCTGCAACAATATAAAGCGCTTGCGCGGCCTTGCATTGCCACGTCGAACTTGTCACCTCCCACAACACTTGTCCACTGTCCCGTTATTCCTTTTCTCATCGACTTGCTTTCCTGCTTGACCCTGCGCTTCGTCCAGGGCCTTGAGTATCTGTGCAAAACNCGAAGACAGCTATCCGACAACACACAGGT
>KL197718.1:38174-53832 GCA_000697665.1 Jaapia argillacea MUCL 33604
CAAGGTTGAATTAACCATTTACCGGAGGTTGCAAGAAATGTCTCGTTGAGGTCTGAATGTCAAACGTCGCATGGACATACAAGATCAGTTGATGCTCAATTGATTTGCGCTAGGTACGTCAAAACGAGCTCAATCAATGCCAAGGTGACCTCGAGTACAAGACCGTTGTCGTGCCTCTGAATTGACCTCTGGAAAACATCCCCCCGGTATGGTGGTGTAATAGTCCCAGGTCCGTAGCTTCGAAAGCTCTGTCTCGCCGACCGGATCTCGCGCACCTCCCCTTTCTTTTGTGTGATTCAACTTCATTGACTCTCGTTTTTCATCGTGACCACACACGAGTATTTTCTTTTATGACACATTTTGCCTCACACCCATCCTGTAGCGAGATGCACACAGTTGATCCGCGCAATTGTATTATCATGACAGGCCCCTCGGTGAGCAGGGCGCTGCTTTGGGGGCCTATCTTTGGGTTCTCTCGGTTAACTAGTAGCCAAGACTCTCACACAGAACGAGTAAATTAGTGGCAAGCACAGATACTTGGTGCTTAGGGATATAGGAAAATACGCGGATGCCTCTGCCACCTCTCGTCTGTCGTGATGTCGTTTTCCCCAATTTTATCACAACGACCACAACTAAGTTATATCACAAAGTTTCAATTGAGGTGCGGTGTCTGCACTGTATCCTAGTCTGATGTGAATTTCACGCCGATTGAGCAATGGGATGGATGGTGCGATGTGAGTCGGGGATGGGCGCTTGCCGCCGCTACGATCCTTCAAGCTTCATGAATTCATGCCTCATGTCCGAAGGTATTCCGTACAGATCAACGCTATCCCCACCACCGACATCTTCGCTGTTGCACACCTCCGGTCCTTCCGTCCTCAATCTGATTGATACAGCCTCCATACTCTTGTCACTCCCAGGCGAACGAAGCATCAGGGAAAACCCCTTTCGCTAATTTGCTCTAAATAGTGCTGATTAGCTCTGAATTTCCTCAAATCAGCAATTAGACCAATAAGCGAAAATTATTTAACCCCCCCGAATCTGTGCACTCCAAATCAGCTCGGATTAGATCTAATTCGAGGAAATGAGGAGCGGATTTGCTTCTCTTCGGAGTTTATCAACCCATTCATTAACCACGAAATGATACAGAAACAATGGATTATATTTCAAAGAAGTAGCTACATACAAAGGCATAACGAGGAATGATATGCTACAAGGATCACCAAGGATCTCACTGCTGCAAGCAAACAAAACAGCTGACAAACTATTTGACATGGATGATTCGAAAAGCTGGGAGAAACGAGGGGATATGGTGGGTATGAGCTGGTGTAAAGGCAGAGGGAAGTACTCACTGTGGTTGAGTCAACAACCCTTCCATATAAAGTTAACTACGAGACAACCAAGAAGAGTCGCGGTTGAAACTGATGGAAGGATACAAAAGATGACACATCCACTCAGGCCTTGGATACAACATCAGCAAAACCGGAATTTCGCCCAAGCGCAACCCAAGCAGATGACAAGCGCCACAAGCAAACCCAGCGCTACCTAGCACTCGTAAGGCGAATACACACCTTCACAGTACATGACAGATTGGCGCCGTCACCGACATTGCTGGGTAGCCTACCGTCTACTTGTAAGCCTTATAAAGCAACCGCGACTCAGTCAAATGCTAGATGAACCGTGTCATCTTGTAAGTGGACTCCATGCTATAAAGAAGTTGGAAGGTGAGCCAGTTCTTCCAAGCTCATGCAAGTCTTATAAGGACGAGTAAATGTGCGGAGGATGATACCATTCATGGCCAATTGTCCTTAGGAGACTAAATCATGCAAACAAGACCACGGACAACATGTGCAATATGATTTCGAATAGACTACACATATAACAGTACTTATTGTCTCGGGCACAAAGGCCACCTAATGCGACCCTTTCGTGCCCTCAGCGACCTCCTCTTCGGCTACAATGGAGATTTGATTATCAGGTATAATGGAAATCAAATAAGCAACGGGACGTACGTTCGTAGCTCAGAAACTCCATCTCGGAATCCAATTCCGTGGACTCAAAACTCGAAGGGAATGCCGCAGCAGTATCAAGGCTGATGCCATCGTAGTCCGAGAGGGGTGGGGGGAGCTTTTTGGCCAGTGATGCATACACCTGAGATGGTAGCCCAACCTGCAGAGACAACCCACTCTTTCTGATAGCAGCCCGAATCTTTCCGACATGCAGATTTGCAGCATTGACCCGTCGCCTCGCCGTCTCCAACTGCTGCTGTCGAAGCCTTAGACTTGCCAAGCTCTGACGAAGTCTGAGTTCAGCGAGCTGCCTCTCCCCGAGACAAACATCTCGTGTAGCCCGAGCGAGGTCCAGCTGGTTACGTGCGTCATCGGATGTGGAGAAAGCAAGCTGGGAGTTGTTGAAATCGTCACGCTGCGATGGTGTCAGATATCCAACCGTGCCGGGTGTCCAATGGTATTGTTTCAAGTCAATGACTTACACATTGCTTGAATGGTCCTCCCAAGTCCCATTGCAATTCACTGTACCAGTTGTCAGGCCGATGGGACAGGCTTAGTGTAGAGGATGTACCTGAGTAACGCAGGAGATGACGAGCGAGGCACAGTTGCAGCCTTGGGGGAACTCAAAGGGTCGTTGAGCTGGTGATGATCGGATGGGCCCATAGACACTCGTTGAGAACTGGCAACAGGGTGAAGAGGAGACACGTTGAGTGGATGTCGATAGAAACACGGCGAGGGCACGGCCGTCTGTGGAAAACAACTACGTTCAGTGGAACGTTCTAACACGTTGGAAGGACAGGATGTGCCACGCTTCTGACCGGTGTTTCCCGTTCCGCCGTTCTGTTAACGCGGCAGGATTGTCAACGTGAACCAGCACGCGCCAGTGCCTTTCCTCGTTGAACACGGATGCTCAATATTTGCATCGACTGATCTCAGGTTCTTCGTCACCCACCGTTCTTTCCCTCAGCTGGTTACACTATCACACGACGAGAACTGCTGCAACGGATAATGTCGCAGCCTGCGATCTGTCCGAGTTGCAAGGCACCATTCCGCTGCGAGAAGAACGTCCTACAACACCTGAATAGCTCATCGTCTTGTTCTCCCTGGCTTAAGGAAGTTGCTCGAATGGCTCGGGAAAGAGGTTCTGGGGGTCAACAATCCAATGTTCATCTACCAGGCTCGAATCTCCCCACTGGCAGTAGTCGAACCCACTCTCAAGCCTCGTGTGATGATTGGCGAGCACTTGATGCAGAGGATGGGATGGAGGTCGAAGCCAGCCGGTTCCCTTCTGTTCCGATTGAAGACCATTTCGCTGGTGCTTCAGTTTGCTTTGGAAAGGGCCGAAGTTTTATGGCGAAGTTTGACGAAGACGAGCATGCCTCCAAACGCTCGTCCAATATCTACTATCCTTTCTCATGCCGAGAAGACTGGGAATTCGCTTCATACCTCTTACGTTCTTCGTTGACAATGGAGGAGATCGATGATTTGCTTGCGTTGACCTGGGTAACTACCGTTTCGTGATTGATATTTGAAGTATATCTGGCTAACTACCTCTACCAGATCAAAAAGTTCATTCCACTATCTTTTAAATCTGCGAAGGAACTTCGATCACGAGCTGAGCTGCTCCCTCCAGGCCCTCAGTGGCGTTATCAGGAGATCTCGATTGATGGATTTCCAACCAAGGACCGCATGGTCCTTTACTATCGGGATGGGCTTGAATGCATCGAAAGCCTCTTCAGCTACCCGATGTTTGCAGGGCGAATGGAATTCTGTCCAAGGAAGGTTTTCACCTCATTCAACCGACAGACACGTGTGTATAGTGAGTGGATGACAAGCGATGGAGCGTGGGAGACACAGGTAGACTTTATTTCGGCTCTTCTATGCTTCGTAACTATCAAGCTGACTCCGTAAACAGAATCTACTGCCTCAAGGAGCAACTCTACTTGGGACCATTCTTTCCTCTGATAAGACCCTCGTTTCTGTCGGAACCGGTAATCGTGTTGCTCACCCGGTCTTGATCTCACTTGCGAATATTTTCGCCGATGTTCGTGTCAAGGCCTCGCATCACGCCATGCTCCTCGCTGCGCTCCTCCCTTGTCCAAAATTCCTCAATGTAAAGAAGAATCTTTGAGCAGTACTAGAAAATCGTGTCGTACATCGCTCGCTCGATATTATCTGCGGCTCGCTCAAGGATGCGGCACGCGTTGGGGCTATGATGACAGATCCCTATGGGAATTTGCGATGGTGTTTTACGCCGCTCGCTGCCTATATTGTTGATTATCCAGAAGCAGCAATGCTAGCTGGTGTGGGAGGTAAGACCTCCCCTCTCACGATGGCAACGGCGAAGAAGTTCGGCGACCCCTTCCGTCACGAACCGCGAACAGGATCCACGACCCTCGCCCAAATCGATGCCATTGCCACTCAAGTAGATCCTTGGGATCTTGCCTCCTACTTCAAGGAGGCTAAGACAAGGCGGTTAAACGGAGTCCATCTCCCCTTTTGGCGAGACTGGAATCTTTCAGATCCATCCCTTTTCTTGACACCCGAGCCATTGCATCAATGGCACAAGTTCTTCTGGGATCACGAAGTGAAGTGGTGCCGACACGTTCTTGGGGATGCAGAAATGGATTTCCGTTTCTCGGTTCTCCACCCACACTCTGGATTCCATCACTTCAAGGAAGGTATATCACAGTTGAAGCAGGTTACAGGCCGAGAGCACCGCGACATGCAACGGTACCTTGTTGCCTGTATTGCCGGGGCAGCTCCTCGCGATTTCGTCGCGTGCATCCATTCTCTAATGGACTTCCGGTACCTCGCACAATTCCCCACCATTGACGACAACATCATTTCCGACATCTCTACCGCGCTTCATGGATTCCACGCTCACAAGCATGCTGTTCTCGCGGCGGGCGCTTGTACGGGCAAAGGAAACAAGCCTATTCTAAATTGGCACATTCCAAAGCTTGAGCTCATGCAAAGTGTTGTTCCAAGTGTTCGGTGGTCCGGCGCCCCAATTCAATATACGGCGGATGCAACTGAGCATGCTCACCGACCACTTGTCAAAGAGCCTGCGCGAACTACAAATTATCAAGATATTAATCCTCAAGTTTGTCGTCACCTCGATCGAGCCGAGAAGCGACGTTTATTTGATTTAGCCACGTCCATGCGCGCAATACAGTTATCTGCGAAATCGTCGAAGGACTCGGGCCCTCCAGTAACAGAGCTCCGACCAGTGGAGCGTCTTGATGGGCCTGCTCGAACATTCACAGACTACTTCGATAAGGTGCTCAACCCACCACATACAACAACGTCCCCACTTCGCACATTCGCTGACCACTTTACGGCGTTGCACCTCAATAACGAGCCGTCAATCAGGCGAATCACTGTCGATTCCGCGGCTATTCAGTTTGGCCTTTCTGATCTTTGCCCGGCCCTCGGTGATTTTCTCCTCCGTTGCCAGAAACAGCAAGAGAGCCAACCGAGGTCACTTCTTGGGGGGCGCCGAGTCTCCCGCGCAGATTGTCATCTACCGTTTACAGAGCTCCAGATATGGTTTAGTATCCGGGTTCAGAACAAGTCGCCTTATGATGTGACACAAGTACTGAGATCATTGAATCTTCAGGCTTCTCCCCCTGATAGCGAGTGGCCACTTGGCCGATATGATGCAGTTCTACTATCTCATGATCCTGATATTGTGGGACCATGGCCTTTGAGAAGTATTCAAGGTTTGTTCGATACAATTATTCCGAGGTATTATTGACTCATTTGTCCTTAGATCATTCCGTCGCACAGATTCGCATGGTGATGAGGCCGTTATGGATGGCCGTGGATTCACCACCATACTTGGTTTATGCTCAGCGTTTTGATATTGTCTCGCAAGGCCCCCTTCTCGCCTCTGGAGTTCCGGCACCGGATCCAGCATCGGGAATGTATGTCTTGAAACGGGCATTGCGAACAGATGGGAGCCGGATGGGTGATGTTGTCCCCATTTCCCATATTCGCCTGCCTCTTGACTTGGTTGGAAGATTTGGGTCCGTTGCAGATGTAAGGCTGTCGGAGACAAACAGCCTCGAGTGTAGTTCTGAATTTTTACTGAACAAGTACTGGGATAAAGAGACCTTTGTACATCTTCGATAGCATCTCCTGCTGATCCTCTGGCAATGGGTATTGACTTTTACGGCTGACATGTCGCATATTTCCGAATGTGATCTATGTGAACAACGTGAAAATAGCCGTTCGAAATTCATATGTGTTGGCACTCCTTTGTCTGTCCTGCTCCACATCCTTGGTCTGTCGACTAGTCCTGTGCCATATATTTTCAATATGGCACGGGGAAAACAAGGTATGTTCATCCAAATATTTTACACATTAACGAATCATGATCCTTCAACACAGTGGCAGCACAGGAGGGGGCAGAGCAGACCGCAGGTAAGATCTTGGAGAAGTCACATTACGACCCTAGCAACTGATTGGAAGTTCTAGGCACTCGGGGGGCAAAGAAACGGGGTTAGTCATTGTATCAATGTTGGAAACAAACTGACATTGTCGTACCAGCTGCGCCCTCTGATTCGACACCTCAGCCTCAGCCTCGCCGTTCGTCGAGGACCACTCGCGGGCAGGGTGGACATGACGAAAAGATGAAGAATTTGGAGAAGAAGTTGGATGTCGGTAGTAGAAAACCCAAGCCAAAGTTTCAACAGCCCAGCGACGAGGAAGCCTCAGCTCCCAACCCCCTTGCACCTCCTACAAAGAAGTGAAAGAAGCCCCAAACCCAGGTAGACTCTCATTACTCTACAATGCTCAGCCTAGAAACTCACGCAAAGTTCACCAGGCAGCACCACAAGCTGAAGCGGATGATCCCCCTCCTCGTGTTGCTCAGCCAGAAGAGGATTTGGATGCTGCGAGAAGGACTCTAGCGTCGACATCGCAGAACACCCGAGTTCACCTTGTGCCTCCTGGACCGCAACCTCCACTCAATGGCGTCTACGACCAGCATTTTCATCCTCCTCAATACGCCGCAGCCTCAACTAATCATCGCCTCGTTGCACCACCCAACCAACAAGGTCAAGCTCAGGGTCCGAGCACGACATTCTCCCGATATCAAGTGCCAATTGACCCTGCTCTGATGATGGAGCCGAATCGTCCAACAACTTCCTTCCCCGCTCAACCCTTACGTTCACAACCTTCGAACCCAACATTCACTCAGTTACCTAGACCACCTTCATTTCAGCCCCAGAATATTGCGCCGCTAATCATACCTGCGACAGCATCTGTCACATCACCAACTCAGGGTGACCACGTCCGGGGCCAGCCAGTATCGGCAGCTTTGCGGAAACCACCGGTTGTCGTAAGCTCTGATGACGACAGCAGCGAGAGCGAAGATGGAAGTGGAAGCGGAGACGATGGATTTGGGGATGAACGGGGTGGTAGCAGAGATGACGGATATGGAGATGAACGGGGTGGTAGTGATTTCGATGACTCCAGGGATAGGAATGCAGATGTAGACGAGGAAGGCTCCCAGGATAGAGATACAGCAAGTCAAAGTGAGCACAACTTTGAGGATCGGCGACGGCAACACCGCGGCGCCACGTATTCGGATGATGATCGTGAGGAGGCTGAGTGGGCAGGGTTTAGAAATGATCATTCCGATCTAGACAGGGAAGGTATCTGTTTTCCGTATACCATTCAACAAGCACAAATCTGATATATGTTCATTGCACAATTGTTCAGATCGACACACAAGCCCCAGCAATCAAGACCCTCCCTCACACAAGCCAGCTACCAAGAAGCGTCGGAAACGTCGTGCGACCACGAAACGGGGTGAGAATGAACTCGTGTTTGCCCGTTTACTTAACCCTCACATACAGAAGTTACGAAACAGACTCAGATTCAGGACAATCCTTCCACACGCGAAGCCCTCGAGCGGCTCAAGGTCGGAGGCTTGTCTTTCTTCGGTCATGTACCCACCACTAATGAGTCATCTAGAACAAAGGACCTGTCGGCAACGTGCTCAAAGATCATCAAGCTCGGAATCGCTCCCATAAGCTACCTTCGCATACCCGCGAGCGCCACGCTGCAGAACGCAGTCCTACCCAAAATCACGAGGAGTCGAGTAACAGCGCAGACGAATCAGATCGACCCCGTACAAAATGTTCGGCAAAGGCTGAAGGTCGACTGCTCCTTGATTACGATCCGACCTGGCGATCAATACTCCGAGCAGCCAAAGCGAAGTACAAGGCATGGATATCTAGTCAAGAAGCATTTCCAACTGTCGAGATGGCATCACTCG
Organism: Jaapia argillacea MUCL 33604; assembly: GCA_000697665.1. NCBI lineage: Eukaryota > Fungi > Basidiomycota > Agaricomycetes > Jaapiales > Jaapiaceae > Jaapia > Jaapia argillacea. The sequence continues at coordinate 46,473 of KL197718.1, forward strand.
AAGCGGCAGAGTCAATTGGAGAGAGTATCGACGACTATCAGGAGCGGTTTCAAACCAAAGTGGATAGTAGTGAGTTCATTGCCAACTGGTAACCCTGATTTTTGTGTGTTGAATGCTATTTCGCTAGGTGCTATTGACGAGGAGATGTTGCTTCTGGTAGGTAGCCACATTGCTCCCCATCTGCTTTTTATGCTAATCACCCCTTTCGAGATTCACGATGAAGGGTCAACTTTCCGCGGAGAGCTGAAACGTTTTTCACGGACGATGGTTAAATCCCACTACAATATCTCTGAACCACCCGGTTTCACGTCGTCCATGGCCCATATCTCTGTTGCGAACCTGAGGAAGTGCCTCGTCAATCAACTGCTGACAGACGGCACATTCTTACACGGACCGAGGGACCATTTGGTAATACTTCTGTCTATCCCTCCAGGTTATTGGATTATCTGAATTGTTGCTCCAGGACCGTCCCACAAATTTCAGCCATCCGGTTATTAAGGAAATCTGTGTTTCATTTTTCTATGGCAATAAATCCAAGCTCGGCCTTTGCTTCCCCGACATTTTTGGCGAGAAGATCCCAACAGCTACCATTGCACTCGTCGCTACTGTCGTAAGAACCCAAATTCCTTTTTTGAGCTATTTGTGCTGATGTCGCCTATCATCACAGGTTAAGAACTGCCTTGACGAGTGGACCAGCGGGTACCATTCTGGTGTTGAATTCTCATCGGTTCAATATCAAGACTGTTACGAGGAATGTAAGGGCATGATGAGACAACTTCAGGATGATAGTGTGGAAGGTGCAGCTTTCGAAGATATGCGGGAGGAATGGGCTTGGAACGGGAGGTGACTCGTCTTTTTTGCCTCTGTCATCATTTACTGATCAATAATACTGTAGGGGAAATGTACCTAAGCGAAAGCAGACCGGCGGGCGTCTCGGCTTTCGATTGAATCGTTCATAGCCTCGCAATCGACTCGTGCTTCACCAACGACTATCACTCAGCCTAATTCACCATGTTTATGTGGCCTATGTAGAGGACTCATGTCATGTTTCGAAATCATTAATACAGCTTTTGATGTTCATCGTATCTCAGAGGGATCAGGTGTGATGCGAGGCCCATATCAATTCTCGCAGTCATACTATGGCGAACTTGCTGCTTGTTGGGCTTGGGGCAACTTGACAGCGATTGACAGCATTTGGCAGAGGCTGCTGTCGAGATCTCCCCAGTCTTTCACGAGTTTGAACAAGCTTGAGAGTGCATGGGCCATCTTGGTAGCGCGGAGGATGCTTGGAAGCGCTAGGCGACGGCTTGACAGATATGACCTCGCTTGGTGGTGACTACCAAAATCGAGGGTAGCCAGTACCTGCTTGGGACGCTTGTGACACTGGTTAGTGCTGTTGACTCCTTGCGAGATAGTTTGGGTTTACTGATGAACAGTTTGAGCAAAAAAATATGTCACCAAATTTGCCCTCAAGGCGGGCACAGCACAAAAGCATGGTGGCAGTGAGTGGTGGCACCAACCTCCTGATTTTGAAGGGAACCAACGCAGAGGTGGGGTTAGTAGCCAGATGGGTTGAGGTTATAGCGTTTCGGGGGGTGGAACGAGGAAGACGCCTTCGCCAAATCCTGGGGTGTCAGTAGGCGTGTTTGTGGGTTTCCAGTGGGGTAGCACGCAGCAGTACAGTCTCAATAGGTCACAGGGTCATGGTGGGTGTGTTGAAGGGGAAACAGAACTGGGGAAGGACCTGAAATTACCAGAAAGCAGGGTTATGAGTCCTGGATCCCCAAGGATAGTGAGGGACATACCAGTCACTATGAGCCACCACAGGTATGGGTAGAGCTGCACAGACAGGGCCTAAACCACTTGGATCCCCACTCTTTGTAGGCTATGTCCATATTCATCATCCCGGATAATGCCAATGATACATGAAGACGAGGAACAGACTTACCCATTTGAGGCGTCACATTATCCAGTAACTGATGACAAGTGCATTTCATGGTCTTGGAAGTTTTCTAGAGGGGAGGTTGGTTGTTCACTTGACAAATGTCATTCCTGTAACAAAACCCACATGATGCCCACTGAGGATCATGGAGCTGTCAAACATAAGACAATAGGTCAGAGCAAGAAGAAACACATATCTACCGTGACTTGTCCAACTACACACAAACTGAGTTCCTCCATGAATTGCAGAGAGGCCAAGCATTGTTGCATTGCAAGGGGTTCGAAGTTGAGCACTAAGTTGACCCCAATCGAGAAAGGCACTTGATGACAGGCAGGGGATGCAAAGGTCCTGGATTTGTGAATTGTGAGCTGGTTGGAGAAAAACCCCTTTGGAGAGATGTGGAACCAGATCATACTGTAGAGATTGGTAGCCAACAAATCAGGCTCAATGTGGGGAGGCACAATCCTGGTTCAAAATGTGTGCCAGCATGATCATGTGAATATGCTGTCAGTGTCCAAACAGAGGTGATGGGATCAAGCAAATCTCAGATATGGATTTCACACCATCATTCTTCCTTGTTGGCAAGATTGGCACAATTACATCCACTTGCCCCTGAGTGAGGAAACATTTGTTGACGAGAGTCAATATGTTGCAAGCAGAGAGAATCATCATTAACATGAGGTTATTCGATAAGTGGCTGGGTGCCATTTGTGATATATATGCACCGTTGCAACATCTCTTCAGGATGTTATGGTGTAGCGGATTTTGATGTTAGGTTTTCTGGTTTTGTGTGCTATGTGTTGGGTGTTCGATTCCCAGTACTGGTTTTGGGTATATCATTTTTGCTTTTAACTATTATACCACTCCTAATCACTTTTACCATCCCCCCCACCTCCCCCACTCCCCCCTGGTGAAAGGGTTCTCCTTGAAATAATATATTCCATTTCCATCACCCTCACCAACGTCTGTTGAACCTATCTGCAGTCACCAAAGCTGAGCAGCTCATTTGCACGAGCATTTCAGATGTTGCCGAAGTGGCTGCTGAGCCAAATCAGGAAATTGCTGCAATGCTCGTTTGCACATTCGGTCTCATTGGCTCACTTCACACCGACCGATGTTCCTGTAATTTTGGGATCGGAATAGAATGACTTTGAACAAAAGATTGTTTGGGACAGATTTCTCTATCACCACCCTATTCCTGTGCTATGAGCCTTGACGAGCACTAATTTGCTCACAGGGTCAAATAGAGCAAGATCAAAAAAATTCTGGCCTGAACGATTTTTTGTCCTGGTAATTTACTACCATCCTCCCTGTAACAACCAAGCATATTTCGTGCTCTACAAAGCTACATCAGCCCGACCTGGTTTTTGCTCTTTGATCAGTGACATCGAAGCGCCTTTTAGGACCCACAATTCATGATGGGCTTTGATGGGCTATCACCCTCACCAGACAATTGATCTTGCCTTCTTGATTTCTTTCTCCTTATTTGGTGGCTATCAAAATATGACAATACTCAGCCACTCACACAACTGTTTTGGGCATTTCGGATGTCATTGCGCCTCCCCACTCAATGGGAGCACAACTTGGCGTGCTAGCAACCACTTTTGACATTTTGCCCTCTACACCACAGCCAAATTTGGCAACGATTTACATAAGCTTCTGTGCATCCTCAGACCTCCAGTCTAATCGAGTTTCTGAATATTCTGTGCCACTCCTCTGTGGACTGTCACGCCAGAAATGTTGGCCATAGCGCTTCAATGTACTGTATGGGACCACCAAATGCCACCCAAGTTTCTCTTCCCTGTCCCCCAAACGTTCTCTGTCTTCCTTGAGCATCTTCGTGCCCATGGCCCAATCTAGCTTCAAACTCAATCCTTATATCAAATTCCCAACACTATCTACTAGTACCCCAAACACCAATTCCGTTTTCTCAGAATTCCGTGTCGAACCCGATCAGCCAACTCCACGCATCAGAGGCTATGCACACAGTCTTGAGAAGGACATATACACCCGAAAGTTTGCATCTCAACCTGAAGCTCTCACATGGATGAAGGCTGAGGGATTGGCTTGTTGTGTGGAGTTCCAGTACAAGTGCTCAAAAGCAGCTCCTCCTGAATATGCAGATGCATGGAGCAGGAAGATAATCTTTGTCTGCTCACAAGGACACTCAGGTGGGAAGAGTAAATATGTTTGGAAGAATCCCGATTGGAGGTTCAAGAAGGAGAGTAAGAAAACAGGATGCAAGGCGAAGGTGACGATTAAGATCTACCTCAATACCACCAACGTTCTCGTATTGCACACGCAAGAGCATGCACATCCAATTGGTTACGAAAATGTGAAGCACACCCAAATTCTGAAGGAAACCAGGGTTCGTATTGCCGAGATGCTTCGTATGAAGATCAGTCCAGATAAGATTGTGAGTTTTTTCTTGTTTGTTATGGGCTATCAAGTAAGTTATCTTGTAGCTTACAGCTGTCCAGGAAGAATACAAAGATCTTGACATGCTGGATAAAACAGAAGTCTGCAACCGCAATGCTAGCAACATGGTTCAACATCAACGTGGAAGTGTGACAATTGTGACATTTGGCTCTCCAACTGAGAGCTTCGGATTCCTACCCTTGCTCCATGAGAATACTTCAAGGCCTCTGCTAATGACATACTGTTGCCTTCTAGATATGCCAACTGAACTGACTCCTCCTCCAACCTTGCCTCTCGCCCTACGCCACTTGTGATTTGTGAACCATCAGCCCTTTTCTTTTGGATTCTGGCATGACAGGCTCTCCTCCCTCCTTTATCCAATGGTTAGCAACACTGCTGAGACTGTAATACAAACCATTTCACATCCTGAAGTTGTCAAACCCTCTTCTGCTACCATTGCTGCATCCTGTCCTACCATCAGATGACAGCGCCAGCATGGCGATTGTACGCTGTTTCTGTGGTGGTACATTTGTGTGGCTTTGCTTCCTCTCGTCCTTGGGCTGTATTCGAATCAATCCTGCCAACCTTGCTGTGACAGGTATTTGCTGGGGATTACTCTCCAGGATCACTCTGTACTGAGTGTGGGAATAACTCAGGCAGAGTTTCAATCTCTTGATGTATTTGTGTAGTTACTCTTTCTGAAGATAATCATCATTACTGCCTATTCACGGTCGGCCTCCCCTGAGAGAGCGCCGACTGTGTGAAGTAGGCTTTCTTATATTTACTAGCTATCCTCGAGACTCGGCCTCTTAGAGAGGGCCGAGTAGCAAGACTATACTCTACCGAATGTGACTAGGTCCCATTCTACCCCACTTAGGGCATACGCAAAGGTGTGTGCACTCTGTGGTCGTTTGTTCCGAGACTGCAGACAGCTGCAGGCTCGGAAGCACGTTGATACATGTGTAATGACTATGGGCTACCTACGAGGCAACCAAGGTCTTCACACCTCAGTGCCAGGGCTCTGGGCTTGCCAGCCCTTCTGACAACACCAACTCCTCCTGTAGTGGCAACACAGGTCGATCCCTGCCCGTCACACTTGCTGTCCATCACGATCTATTCCTCCGTCTTCCCAGTAACCAGTGCTTTCTGCGTGAGAGGCCACCAGTGTTGGGTTGCCTCTATCAATGTCAATTCCTGTATTACTTGTAGCCAGACGTGTTATCTAACTTACTTTTGAGATGCGGTACCTAGCTACATATAATTAGAAGTGCCTCCCGATTCCAGTCGTTCACCCCAGTCAACTCGATGATACACAGATTTGATTCACTTCCAATTAGCAGACGATTAGATACATAATAGGAATTTAGGCTAATTTGATTGCGGCTAGAGCCAATTAGCGAAAGGGGTATTTCCTGATGAATATGGGCCTTCCAGATGACAATCGACCATTCTTCGCTGCGGAATACAAGTCAATAGACCAAGGCACTTACAAGATGATGTGCATCATCCAGAGAGATTATTGAGAGAGATTCAAGTCCATGTCTCTTTTCACTCAATAGGTAATTCCCTGGCATTCTGCACTGCACTAGTCTACCGTATGTCATCATATATTGATGATATAGGTCAATGTGCCATTAGGGCGTCAGACGAGTTGACTATTCACATTGAGAACTCATGAACTGCCAATGTGTTGTGCCCCCTCAACAAAAATCAGCCAATGTCAATTGGGCCAAAGCTAAGATAGAGTATCCCATCAAACTCACTGTTGATGTGAAGTACAGGCCCAGTCATGGAGTTCGAATCTGAACTAGCCAAGAACATGTATGCAGGCACTAACTCTGCTGGCTGAGCTGCTCTCCCATGAAGGGGTAAACCAACACCAAGACCTTCCATCTGGTCTGCAGGTCTACTAGCAGCTTGGAGAGCAGTGATCACAGGCCCTGGGGCGATTACGTTTATATGGATGCCTTTCAGTGCAAGTTGGAGTGCGAGGGAGTGAGTGAAGGAGACGATGTGGGGTACTTGGGGTGCGTGAGGTCCAAGTGAGGGGTAGTTGTTCGTCTTCAATGGAAATCGAAGAACGGGAGGGATCAGTGTTTCGGGATGCGGGAATGCGTAGGACAGACTTTGTAAGGTCCGGAATTGATGTGTCCAGTAATCGGAACACAAAAGGAAACTCGACTCGACACAGCGATAGTGGAGGAGTAATCCTGAGGGGAGGGTGCGCTACGGCGAGTACTTGCGCGGGTGTCCAGAACGTCGGGAATCGAGTCGGACTACTCGGAAATCTAAGGACACGATACGACGAAACTAACTGTAAGACGTGTGACGAAAACAAACTAAAACGATAGGGAAACAAAGAAATCAAATCGAAACGGACTGAAACTAATACGTTGGGATAGGAACAAAAGGAAAACACTAATTGGAACGAAATAAGATCGGAATGAATCGAAAAGAAAGCGTCGAGATAGAACGTGAAGGTCAGGACACGTCAACACAAGTCGAAAGTAAGAAAGATCGGAAATCCCGAAGGTAAAGAAGTCCGAAACCTGAGACAGTTAGATTCTGAGGGGACACTAGAGAGCGACACAAGGACAAGCTTAGATTGAGAGCGCGAGGGTGAATGACATCCGAGAGCCACTCCAGACGAGAGAGATCACGAAAGATTGTTATTGGGAAAGTAGCTACAGACAGGTATTTATACCTAAGTACATGAGGTAGCTACGGAATAGGAAAGGATAAAGGGAATAGTGAATTCGGGACAACATGAGTGTGATTCAAGTGAGAGAGTGCACAACAAAAGAGGGGGACAAGTCAGAAGTCAAGTAACTGAGGTAAAACATACTGAGTATTCCTCGGAAGCGAGTGAAGTCCTATCGGAGGCGTATCGGACCGAAAGAGGAAGTGCACAGAAGCCTCGGGATGAGCAGGATCTATAGTAGTTAATCTCGGAAACCTAAAGTGAGTATCTTCCTGATCGAGGACTCAGCGCAAGGCACA
>KL197718.1:55905-159762 GCA_000697665.1 Jaapia argillacea MUCL 33604
ACTTGATGGCAAAGGGCAGGGGTGGGGTGTGTTCATATGGGGGGGGCAGCAGATATATGTAGCTGCCATTACTTCAGCTATTTAAGCCTTTGTGGTGTAGTTGTTATATCGTCGTGCCTTCTCGGCTGTTGCTGCTATTGCAGTTTCTTTTGGTTCGATTCTTGCTGCCACCATCCTTTTTTTGTGTTTTTTTGTTCCCATTTTTCTTATTCACAGTGTTTCTGGGTCTTGGTTTTTGTAAATCCATTCTTTCTCACTTGATGCCTGCTTCCTTGTGAGTTTTCTGTTGAATGACTCCCCACTTCCAGCAACGTTTCAAACACCAAATGCAGACACTTGAAAACTCAAATAAACAAATGAATTGTCCAGCCACTTTGAGTTTCTGAGAGTTTTCGGTGGACCACAAACACAGGCACACAAACCAGTTGGGCCAGCCGTCCTACAGTGCAAGAGGCAAATGGATCAGCAATACCAACCACTCGGGTCACAAGTGGAGCTGGTATGTCATTGGAGTGAGGAACCACAAGAAGTTCCCATAAGTGGCTGCTGGGGCGGCACGAGAGGAAAAGAAAGGAAAGCAAAGAGATGGCACGAGGCAGAATCAAACCGACACCACAAGAAAAAGCAATACTTGTAGTTGTTGAATGTGATAGCTACTACACCACAGAGGCACATAGATCTGTCGCAATGGGTGCTACATGGACCTGGTTTTATCAAACCACTGTATGAATATTATAACCTGATCAACATCACCCACCCAAAGTCACGAATCCCCCCTCCTCTGTAAGTCCATATCTCAATGAATCATGGAAAATTGTGGCTTGTCATTACTATTTGGAAAAGGCAAGAGATGGATGGCATTCATACAGTGGTTCAACAAAACCAGGTCCATGTAGCACCCATTGCGACGAATCTATGTGCCTCTGTGGTGCAGTAGCTATCGCATTCAACAACTACACGTATTTCTTTTTCTTGTGGTGTCAGTTCAATTCTGCCTCATGCCATCTCTTTCCTTTTCTTTCTTTTCCTCTCATGCTGCCCCAGCAGCCACTTATGGGAACTTCTCATGGTTCCTCGCTCCAATGACATACCAGCTCCACTCGTGACCCGAGTGGTTGGTATTGCTGATCCGTTTGCCTCTTGCTACAGCGTTCACTCTCTCATGTTTCGTTCTTAATCTGGTAATTTCTCGTTTCTGACATAATATTTTGATTCTACGTAATAAATCTCACCATCCTCCTACCCTCGCACGAAGAGAGTAGAACACTGTAGGCCAGATGGTTTTAGGAGCCTGGTTCTGCCTTTAGATTTGTCTCAGCCAACATATTCGACGAGGCTCGGTGTGCCTTCGTCGTCCCAAATTTCTTGCTTGGTGTACTCGATGCCAGCTATTTACGTGAAAAATATGAGAGATGAGACTACTAAGTAGCTCCTTGAGTTCGCTCACGGTCAATCTTTTTGTCCAGTCCAAGCAAGTTCAGGCAAGTTCTGTTCTTGCTTACCGGGAACGGCGACATGCTTATAAGCAGTGATTATATCTTCTGCGGACATCCTTGTAAGGCGATTGGGGGTGAGAAAACCATAGTGCAGGGCTGACTCTTATAAGGACCTTCAGGATGAGAGTGACGACCCCAAACAAAGGCGGTGACATCGAGAGCGCATCAGTAGTTTACCGAAGCGGTGATCGTTGGAAAATGGCAAATCAGCAATGACGGATTTCCCTAGAGACATATTTGAGTGGTTTATCTCTGGGAGACGTACGTGCGAATTATCGCAAACAGATTCTGTGCAGACGGAACACAATTTGGTGAATGACACACTGAACCGAAGAGGGTCACACCTCTGTCAGTCACAAGTCACAAATCGGAAGCCAGGGTAATCATCGCACCAACTGCGCCCAGTGCTCTCCTCTTCCCACCTCGCTGGCAACTGCCATGTCAGACTGTAGTTGCGAGCATACACCTGTTGGCAAAGGCAAGCAGCGGGCTGCTAGCCCCGCACTATCGGAACGGACACCCCTCTTAGGCTCACCGTCGTACACTGGCAACGAGGATGACGTAGAGACCCGCGTCCGAACTCGACGAAGATTATGGCCTGCACTGCTTCTTGTCTTTTTTATATCACTCTGCTTGTGTATCTTCATATTCTTACTGGTCTGTGCGTATGAGTACCGATCCAAGGCTACCAACATCTCTCCTGAGGATGTGATTGAGAGGGGGTTGCATGTGGTGGGACCGGATCGGGTTGAGGTGCTAAATATTACTGAGGATGGTGGAATCTGGGTGCAGGTGGATGGTAGAGTGGGGGTAGATGCTGGCGCAGTTATGGGAGTTAACACGGATGAAGACGACGGGTATTGGACAAAGGTGAAGAAGAGTTTGGGGAGGTGGGGCATTCGAAGTATGGGTGAGGTGTCCGTGAACGTCTCAGAAATACTGATATCGCCTGTGCACGACAAATCGACGATATTGGCTTCTATCGAGACTTCAGACCTTGAGATACCCCTCACCGTCAACCCGCCACGGAATCTGGCTTGGTTGACGAACCTGTCAATGCCCGTCCTGCTCCGACCGACGCAGAATGCATCCGCTTTGATGGAGTTTGGTCGAGAGAGTTGGGGAGATGGGACAATCAACGTTCAGGCTTCTGTTGAGCATCTCCTCGTCCAGGGAGGTGCTCTGGGGGAAAGCACTTGGAGACGGAGATTAAGAATCGACCGGGCAAATGTGCTTATGTCGATTCGGAAGAAGAGTAAGCTAGTTCTCTATTATCTCTACCATCGACCGGTGTCTGACACTTACGCAGTTCCACCATTACCTGGCCTTCCTCAACCCGGTACCAACACACCCTTTCCCTCCCCCTCCGAACTCATAACTCTCCAATCCTTCAATGTAACCTCATCCAACCACACTCTGTCTCTCACAGCAAACGCCTCGGTCGTTAATCCCCTCCCACTTAACCTTCCACTCGATTTATCAGTCCCTCAACTCCCATTCATCGTCTCTCTCCCTTCTCCGATCCCCAACTCTAACGCCTCAACCCAAATCGCCACCGTCCAAACTCACCCATTCGCGCTAACCCACCCAAATGTCACTCTCTACATATCGGGCACCGTCCTCCCTCTCCCTTCCAATGCCTCTCCCCTCCTATCCGCTTTCCTAACCCGGTACCTCGATGGCCAACCCAACCCAATTCTAGTCCATACACCTCTCTTCCCAACATTCATCTTAGAAGCAGAATTCCCTGCTCCAAAGCCCAAACCACGAATTTTGAAGAATGTCACCATCAAAGATATGAAGATTAAACCATACGGTCAGACCATCCTGGCCAGCGGAGTCGTTTTCGCCAGAGTGGTTTTACCAAAGGGAGTCAAGGTTGAGTTGGATGTGAATAGAGTCTGGCCAGATGTATTGGTCTTTGACGGGGAAGTCCCAGACGACGACGCGCTCATTTCTTCCACACCTCAAAGTGGTGACCCATCACTTCCGGACCCTATTCCGGAGGGCGCATTCGCGCATATCAAACCCGATGATTGGTTACCTGCTTTGAGCGTCCCTGTTGATCCAGAGGACGATGAAGAAGGGGCCGTATTCGCTGTCAGCGCCAAGATTGTGGACATCCCTCTAGAAGTTCTCCCTGGACGACAGACGGAGTTTAGCAAGTTTGTCTCCAAGGTACGTTCCCTCCATTGTTTCGCATTGCTCTTCGGTGTTTATCTTCAACTATGTTGTCGGTTGCAACTAGGTCATCTTCGAAGGAGGTGCCCTCGCCGGAGTTCAAGGCGTAGCAGCAGTCTCTGTTCGCGTGCATGGTTTGCCCATCAGGAATGGGAGTGATTTTGATAACGAAATGGAGCTTTCTGGGTTACCGTTTCGCGGTGCCGTCAAGATTGGGAAGAAGAGTAGGATTCATTTCCCTAGAACTTGAGATCCTTGGCGATTATGGACTCCCGGAGGTTCTTGATCGCGCTGCTACCCATGTATTTTGCTGAATGCTTGACTGCTTTGTATCTATCGTGTACTTTGATGATTTCTTGTGTTTTTCATTTTTGTTGCATAGATCTCAACTCCATTTCAACTTCCTATTATTTCTTTCACCCACGGACAGTAGAAGAATTTTGCTGCTATCATGTCAATCAATGGAATGGTCGCATATTCGTTCCCTGCTTCACTTGGACGAGCTACATGGAACCGCGGATCCATTCAAAGGTGATGTGCACATGCATGACAGCGGACGGTGATGAAAATGGAAGCATCTGTGATCAAGAGAAATCTCAGAATTTCAGGCCATGTTGCATGATAAGAGGATACAGACATGTGTGAACCCAATCCCAAGGCGAGGAATAAAAAACCCATAATCAACAGCCGCTCTCACAAACTTCCTTCCCTCTCCGTCCATAATCCCATCCAAATCACTCATCATAATCATCTATTTTAGTTCCCAGACCCAACTCCTCAGCTCTCTTCACAACAGCGCTCGCAATAGCCACATCCTGCACCCCAACCCCAACCGACTTGAAAATCGTCACATCCCCGCCCTTCTTAACCTTCTCAACCAACTCTTTGTCGCCTTCTTTCTCTGCAATATCCAACTCTCCCAATTCCACCATACCATCACCCTTGATCCCGGCTAGAATCAACTCTCCAGCCTCTCTTAGACATGCATCTCGGGAATCGACGACAACCTTGCCCGCCCGTCGAACGAGGATGGAATCGATTTCGTGCATGGCGGGTGTGTAACTGCCTATCAAGATGATATGTGTACCAGGTTTGACCCACTCGCCATGGAAAAGTGGGATCGTAGATGTCGTGGCCGTGATGATGATGCTGGCTTCGGCAACACGTTTCTGAATGCTTTCCCAGACGAGGGGGGTGGTTGAGACGGCTACGTTTGGGAATTGTTCGGCGAGGGTGGAGTTGAGAGTTGAGAGACGGTCGTTGGAGGTTCGGTTGACTATTGTGACATTGGTTATGGAGGGGAAGTGTTTGAGGTGGAGGGTTACGTGGGCGGAGATTTGGTTGCCGGCGCCAAAGGCTACAAGGTGGGTTGGGGGTGAAGATGGAGGAATGAGGAGAGTGGAGGAGAGGAGGGAGCCTGAATCGCAAGAGAAGATAAATCAAAGTCAGGCGCGAAAGGGTGCAGGAAGAGTGGACGATAGAACGTACCAGCAGCAGTTCGGAGAGCAGTCAGGACTCGGGCGTTGACCAGCGCCTTTACACCACCGGTAGTCTCATCCATAACCATGGTGGACGCTGGCAAGCCCCCGCCTCTCTCGAAATTAGGCACGGAGACCACCTTGATAGCAGTTCCGTGCGAAACTATTCGCGAGGGCATGAAGAGTGCACTGTATTTCGCCATTCGGATGGTCGTACGATGTGGAGCGACGATATCATTGTCCTTGTTGTTGGTCGACGAGAATCGTGAAAAGACCTGAGAAGCTTGGTCCAAGAGGTCTTGAGGAGTTAAAGTAGATGTGATACGAGCCACATCTGATGCTGTTAAGATAAGGAGAGACATCTCAAGAATCCGATTGTCAGGGTCACCGAAGCCTGACGGAAGCAAAAGGGAGGTCTTTGGAGATTATGACTCTTGTTGGCAGGTTCAACTCCCCCCCGAAGACTCGGTCGATGGTTCTGGGGGTTTGCCTAGGGGTCTAATGATAGGCGCAACCAAATTCGAGAGAGACCAGATGGCTGAGGAATTCTGGACTTGGAGCTTGAGGACATGACCGTATCTTATCTGCGAGCAGATGGCAGAGAGAATTTCCGCATGCACCCTTCGGCCGCGGGTTGGTCCGTGGACTACCGTCGTGGACGACGCGCTGGACCGTGCCCGGGGTATTGCGCGTGCTGTTTGCAACTCCCTCATCGTTTCATTCCCTTCCTTGCTTCTCCTTCTTCCTGCTGTTACCATGTCCAACACAATCCCCTTGTATGCCTCGCCTATTCAAAGATGCTCATTTACTGATATTTCCGCCCAGATATCCCCTCTCAAATTTCACCTTTAGGTGTGTCCGCCTCACTTTCAAACTCCTCTATTCCAACGCCCTAATTCCATTTCTCTCCACCAGCACGAAGGAAGCCCAACCAGAAGAAGATCCTTCCGTCTCAGCTCGTCTTCAACGTCTCCAAAACAACTATGAGGATTTTGGTATGCGGAGGACTGTCGAAGGCATCCTGGTGGTGCACGACCACGGGCATCCCCATATTTTGATGTTGCAAATAGCAAACGCGTTTTTCAAGCTGTGCGTTCTCCCAGCCTTTCATTTCCACATACTTCTCTTAATCAGTACTTGTTGCGCAGACCAGGTGACTACCTCAAACCAGGGGAAGACGAAATCGAAGGCCTCAAACGCTTGCTGGACGTTCGTCTCGCACCTCCAAAAGACTCGCATCAGTTCAACGCCTCACACGGCATTGATAACGACTGGGAGATCGGAGATTGTTTGGCTCAATGGTGGAGGCCAAACTTCGAGACCTTCATGGTACGTACTCTCTTCCTCGTCCTTATGATTTTTACATTTCGCACCCCATGGATAAATTCTCATCTCCATTCGTCTCGCACCCGTTTACACTGATCTTCGCTGGCCTTGCGTTTGTTTTTGGTTTGGGTTATATACCTTGTTTTTGACGTGTTTTGTACACCTATTCTGTGTATTTTTTTTGTATCATCACAGTATCCCTTCATCCCGGCGCATATAACCAAACCCAAAGAGTGCAAGAAGCTCTTCCTCGTGCATATGCCTGAACGAAGTGCGTATCGTCCATTCGACACCCCCTTTCCCGTTCAATCTTGTCCTGTTGCTGAGAGTCCATTCGATAAATAGAAGTCCTCGCCGTCCCGAAGAACATGAAGCTCTTGGCTATTCCCTTGTTCGAGCTGTATGATAACGCTGCGAGGTGAGTTTTCGTCCTCAACTTTCCTCGCCATGGATCGGGACACTCATAGCTGACTGATTTGGAATGTAGATATGGCCCGCAACTATCTGCTATCCCACATCTGTTGTCGAGGCGCGTTTCCAGGCCATGCCCCACTTCTTTGCTGTAGTGTTAATCACATCTTTGCTCTGTTTGTCTAGGTACAACTTCATCTACCAGTAGGAGCGGTTGAACACAGGTATCATATCATTTTCCTCGCCTCTCGTCGTTTCCCCGACAGCACCAACCCTGTTGTCTCTGCCTAGTTCTGGGTTGTCCGACATGTATCCTAGTGGATGACTCTCCATAGCCGTATTTTCTAGATCCCAGCTTCTAAATGCCGTTGCCAGGTCACAAACGCCAACCTAGGCTGCTTCTGATGGGGCCTTGTGTCTGCTACGAAGGTTGTCGCAGTGAGGCGAAGTCATGATTTCCAGACTCTTCGCTCGGTGTCTCTCATGACCACTTTGGGGATAGGCGGGAGATGCGACCAATTCAACGTCTAGGCGGCATCCGGGAGGACCAATTCAGCACCCAGAATGTGATACGCGATGGTAACCGATGTCAAGAAAGGGTTTACAAGGCCGATTTCTGTTAACAGAGGGGGTATTAACCCCTCTGCAGATGCTAAAGCGCGCTGGTGGCAATGAGTCCGCTCTGGACTGTTTATATGTGGGCCAGTTGCCTCGAAGTTCATCACAGTAGTCACAAAATGACATCAGAATGTCGGCAAAACAAGATTTAGAGACGGAATTTAGAAATCCTGAGCCGTAAATCCTTATGGAGAGTCATCCAGTGTTTTCCTATTCGATTTCTTCCACGGTCCGAGCATTTGATCCTGGTATGGAAGAACGAAGAGCAGGGAGAGGCACGAAAGTTTTTGCCAATCCATTTGTCCACTCCTGGACTGCATGTGCACTACCAACGTTGCTGGGGAGTCTTGAGGAATGTAAGAAACGTCTGACTGCGCAGGTCTTTGCTCAGCATCTGAATCGCGGTCCGAAGGACGACAAAAGCCGACAAGTTTCCGAAGCAGGGTTGGAAGAATGAAACATGGGCGAATGGATGTGGAGTAAGGCGCAAAGGGCAAGATGACCCACTGATCCAGAGGTGATTGGGTTTGGTTCCTGAATGCGACAGAGTCGGAGGATGGCGTTCTGCGCACGTCCCAGGTGCTGAATATTGTACCCAGAGGAGAAGATCCATTTAGGACCTCAAAGGAGATCCAGCGAAGTCCGACGAGATTCCTCAAGACCGACGAATGCCTGTGATTGAAGATGGAATACGTGTTGCACGACAGGGTCATGGTAGTTCAGACCAGATGACCGGCGGAGGAAGGACTTTGTGAGGACATTTAGCGTGAGCGTCTTCAATGACTTGGGTGGAGCAATCCCAAGTTGTGGAAGCGCCATCGAAAAAGTTAGACGGTGGTAGTATAAGAGTATCATATGACCCGGCCTGCGAGGCTTCTAGTGGAGACACGAGCATACATACGGCCGATCGGGCTCGGAATGTTTGGTGCATGAGGGAAAGTCGAAGGGATCAACGTCGTCGGTCCGGTAACCAGAAGGGATGGAAATCTAGGATCACCGGCGTCCTTGGCTCAGATGATCGACGTTGAGTAAGGGATCGACAGTGAACGATGCTTCCGCTTCAGCGCCCATGGAATCTGTACGAATCATATGACTCGGTGTGTGCGACGGTGAGGTGGAGTTTGTGAGGTATAATATACCTTAGAAGGGACACTGATGAGAAGCTGCATGAACAAGTTTTGGAAGTGGCTGGGTAATCAACGGTGCGTGACTTCGGTGGAAGGCATCTGTTCTTGCCACGACTCTCGAGCGCGATCA
The DNA here is from genome assembly GCA_000697665.1 of Jaapia argillacea MUCL 33604. NCBI lineage: Eukaryota > Fungi > Basidiomycota > Agaricomycetes > Jaapiales > Jaapiaceae > Jaapia > Jaapia argillacea. Next base: position 64,673 of record KL197718.1, read on the forward strand.
TTACGCTGATCGGCGTCCGAGGGATGTGGAAGATATACATATTAGCGTCGAACTCCGAGAGAAAAAGACAATGAGCGAGCAGGTTTTGGACCTTGTGATCGAAATCGATGGGGATATGCAGCCAAATCATTGCATCTTCGGCCTTCTGGAATCACAAGAGGCACGCCCGGAGGGATTTGTGAGGCATTTCCGGGCACGAAGAGGAAAGGGTGAGAAGCTCCACAAACAGGTTGGGAAGTGGCTGTGCAAGGAGGCCACGCATGACCTACCTAACAAACTTCTGTTCCTGCCACGACTTCATGAGCGCGATCCTGCGCGATCGTTGAACATTCTTGCGATGTTCGCTGGTGCTCAGTGTCCGAAGGTATTAATACCTTGGATCCACCATCCATGGTTTTCACGCCATCGGCCAGTCGGAGGCTCGGAGTTTCTACAGACGGACTGATTGAGCCAGAAGTCGTCCAGAGCTTTGATGAAGACGTCAAGTTGTGATGTCGTGGAGACACCGCCCAGGACGGACGAGTCAACGACACATAAAAAAATCTTGTGGCTTGCGGTGGCTTTGCGAAGCGTCTGATGGAGACGGGTGAGATGTTCTTGACTAGGCGGGAAGAAGTATTTCGAATCCGACACCGTAGTAAGTTGTAAACTCACCCTTTAACGCCCCATGGCCGTGGAGGAGATGAACGAGAGTGAACGAGACAAGGACGATTTGAACTCTCCAGATCCTGAGGCATTAGAGACCCCTTCAAGGTCGTTCCATGAGTTCCAGCCATCGTCATAAGAACATAAGAGATAACGAGATAAGAGCATTTGCATTTCGAATTGTGTCAAAGCCCCCAGAACGCAGCATTTTCGACAGCAGGAGCAGGCAGCGTAGGTACATTGAGCTATAGGCTTGGCGCTCATCGTTGAACAACGCGACCCGCTGCTGTACATGGGATGATCAGAGGAAGGAAAAGGCAAAAAATAGCCAAAAACGTGGAGACGATGACGAGGTGATCGGAGGACTGGCGACTACTGACACCGGGGATAAGGCCGGTTTGGAGCCCCTTTCCAAACGCAATCGTCAGGGCGGATAATGGAAAAACTCGATCTCTTCCTTTTGCATGAAAAATGAAGCGCTCAAACAATACAGAAACCGCTGCACCTTTGAGCTCGCAACCTCGCAGGCCATCGACGACATCTCGTTCCCTGTTCGCGACATTGATGAACGGGCTTTCAAACAGCACGCCCAATTCGGACACCTCTTCTCCTTTTTTGGCGGGTGATCCTCCTGCCACTGAAGATCAGCAGAATTCCTCGGGACATGCAGAGGACAGTGGAGGAGGTGGGAGGGGATTCTGGCCACCTGCTCACGAGACTGGGTCTGCTGTCCCTCTTTTTTCACCAACTTTCCAGAATGGATCACCGTTAAGCCGCGCAGGGTAAGTCTCATCCATCCATACACGTTCCCCCCGTGCACGTAATGCTCACATATGACATCTGTGAATCTTGGGTTCTTCCTTCTCGTTGTTGCTGTGTTGTGCTATACGCCATTCTTTGCAATTGGGTTCGATCATTTCATCATGTACTCTTAACTCTCGAGTCTTTAGTCTGCTACAACCCCGGAGTTATGCCCCGGCGTCCTTCGCCTCTACTCACCACCGTCAGGTGGTTTTCCCTCACTCTCAAGACGATATCAGAGCCAACACTATGCAATTGACCAGCATGGCTGTATCTCCCAACTCTTCGTTGGGCGAATTGTCTCCGGTCCCACGTTCGACCCCTCGACTACATAACTCGTTCATCTTCCCTCGTGTTGGAAAAACACCAGAAGCCGGAGAGGGGAGCCATATCGGCCCAATTTTGTCCGTTTCTTTTGCCCCCTCGTCACAGATGTCCAGTGGAAGTGTTGATCTTACTGCATCGACATCGACGCTGTCATCCGCCGACATTGGTATCACCACCCCAAAAGCGCCTTCGGGACTCTCCTTGTTGATGGCCAGCCGTCGAAATCATGAAGACATTCCTGAAGAAACGTTCCTAGCAAGTCCAAACACGCCCACGCCGCGTCCATCACCAACGCGGCTGACAGAGGACCCCGCACCTCTTCCCGTCCAGAGCGAACCAGTTTCTCCGCCTGAGGAATTCATGGTGTCAAAACCCACCGCCGATGCACGTCAAGACACCAGTTACTTCAGCTCACCCCCGCCTGTCCAGGAGTACTCCGAGTCCGCTCCCCTACTTTCCAATGCTCAGCCATCTTATTCGGGGAACGGACACGTCCACCCACCTATGCACGTCAAGCCAGGATCTAGTTTCCCTCAAAGAATGTCTTCAATAACAAGACATGTTCGAGATGCCGTACGACCTTCGAGTCTACGGGATGCATCCAAAGTGGTTGCGAAGTCGATACCGGCGGTCATACTTGGGACGTTGTTAAACATCCTCGACGGTGTCTCTTGTGCGTCCTGAGTTGGATACTTCATAGGCTTTGGCTGACAATACGAAATAGATGGGATGATCATCTTTCCTTCAGCTGGAGTGTTTGCGGAGCTCGGACTTGGTCCCATGGGTGTTTCGATGTTCTTCGTCTCGTATGTCTTCTTTCTGATCGCTTCGTTCTAATTCACTCCTTGATACTTATTTCCTTGCCTCTATTAGTGCGATCATCTCACAACTCGTCTACTCGGCCGGAGCAAGTGACTTTGCAGGCGCCAATGGTAGCATGATGATCGAAGTCGTCGTGCGTATCTACTCCCCAACTTTCCAAAACAACTCATCTTCTAAAATTTTTGACTCCGTCGATTTCACTAGCCATTCTTCCATATTATCGCCACATCAATAGCAAACGAGATTGGCGAAGGTCATCCGAGGGAAGTCATGGCTACGACCATGGTCGCGTTTGCACTTTCTTCTGTTTTAACTGGTGAGGAACTTCATTTGAATTGCGCATATCGTCGTGATTCGTTGGTTTCCAAGCGCATATATCGACCATTCTTTGGTTTTTATACGCATATATCTGTAATTATTTCCGTTGACGGGTTCTATCCTATAGGTCTCACGTTCTTCCTACTGGGAGCTCTGAAATTGGGTGTATTGATAGGTTTCTTCCCGAGGCATATCCTAGTTGGGTACGTTTCCATCGCATGTATCAAGATTCCTCCATCGATGATAACCTTCCTCCCGTATTGCAGCTGTATAGGAGGTGTAGGGGTATTCCTTATCGTTACGGGGTGCGTACCATCATATCCATTCGTCTGCCCAACTTCATTGCTTGAAGCCAATCTAATGGGTACATGTAGCTTGGCCGTCAGCACACGACTGGACGACGACGAGTTCGCCTTAAACCTGGCCACCCTGAGATTCCTCTTCCAAGCGCACAACCTTGTATTATGGGCACCCGCCCTGGCTATGGCTGGGCTTCTTCGAGTGATAACTGCAAAATTTCACCATCAACTTATCTTTCCCGTTTGTGAGTGCCTTCATTCACCGACCTCACTTGGAAATCAAGATGATAACCTACTTTTTTGGAAATAGATTTTATCGTTATTCCGCTCGTGTTCTACTTCGTGATAGGCGTCGGACATTTTGATTTTGGGATGTTGCGGAAGGATGGGTGGTTGTTTGACATTTCGGGGTCCGATGAGCCATGGTGGAGATTTTACACGTATTTTGGTAAGTCTTGTTTGGCCTCTCGTCCCTTCGATTCTCACCCTCCCATAGATTTGAGTGCCACAAGAATGGGACCTCTACTCTCGACTTTGCCCACACAATTGGCGTTGTAGGTGTTATCCGCTCATTCCAGGGATAGGACCCTGACCCCACTTCTGTTAGGCTGTTCTTCAACATACTACACCCTCCTTTAAACGTTCCTGCCCTTGGTAAGCTCTTCATTCTGTCGGGCTGTCAGGATACTAAGAGTGGAACCTAGGAGTATCCCTGAATGAAGATGTTGACACGAACAAGGAACTTGTGGCCCACGGTTATTCCAACCTTCTAGCAGGATTTTTAGGGACAGTGTGAGTGACCAGGTTTTTGTTTCACATTCCACACGTTGATTGTCGTTCTGGTGATTAGGCCCAATTATCTAGTCTATGTCAATACACTATTGTGAGTAGCCCTATTCATGGTGTCTGTGCGGCTCGTAATAAGGCTGTGGTAGGTTCTACCGGGTAGGCGGCGATACTCGAACATCGGGATTTCTTCTTGCTGGGGCAACTGTCGTCCTCCTTCTGATCGGGACTGGTCCCATCGCCTATATCCGTAAGTTTCAATTTGCGCAATGATAGATTTTACTCAAACTTTCATTCAAGCGGTCATGGTCGTTGGTGCTCTGATCTTTGTATTGGGTATTGATTTGGTTAAGGAAGCACTTTGGGACACGCGGCATCGTGTGAGCAGGTGTGTTTCTTTCTAGTACTGAAGAAGAAATGATTCCACTGACAGAACGCGTCAAGGATTGAATATCTGACGATCGCGAGCATTATGGTGGTTATGACCGTTTGGGACTTCGTCATGGGCGTTCTATTTGGCATTGTCGCCAGTTGTACGTACCTCTGAACGCCCAAGTACTTTCTTAACTGACAAACCACGTTCAGGTGTCTTCTTCGTGGTACAAAACTCCAGACGTCGCAGCATAAGGTCCCTGCATACAGGAGAGACCATCATGTCAACTGTCAGAAGGCCAAGCGCCCACCGTGATTATCTTCGTGAAGTATCCAAACAAACGACGGTCATCAAGCTGCAGGGTTCGTTGCCAACATATCTGTAAGTTACTTCACTCACCTTTTCCCAGGATTCTTGTTCTTCGGGACCATTGCCCATATCGAGGAGACGATCCGAGGCCTTGTTGAAGGGCAAGCTTGGTCACGCAATCCCATTCGCTTCCTGGTTCTGGACTTTACTCTCGCAGCTGGCGTGGATATGTCTGCAGCCGAGGCCCTCGTACGTGTCCAGCGGCTTTTGTCTGCTAAGAAGATCATCCTCGTGCTATGCGGCCTATCCCTCGAGAGTGCAACCGGTAAAGCGCTACAGAACGTTGGGTTATTAGAAGAGGATTCCGTAGAACTTTTCTCGTCTCTTAGCGACGCCATGGAATGTAAGTTTCGACAGCCCTTACGGATTGGAGACGGTGCTGAAGTCTTACACAGGGACGGAGAATGCCTACCTGCGTGCATGGTTTTCGTCTCAAAAAGCCGAGTCGGGGGGCGCATATCCAGTTTGTAAGTGGGATCTACCACCGTCCCTGATTTTATTGCTGAATGATGTATTTTACTCGTAGCGTTACCTGGTCGCGAAGCTACGGATCTCGGCCAAGCAGAGTCATTGTATACTCCTCGGTGGTCTCATCTGCGGGATGTAGGTTCGAGAACGATAGCAAGAGGTGGGAGTCTCTTCAACATTTACTCAAGGTTGACCTTGACCCTCATATGGGACCTTAGATAAGTCTTTGGATCGGAAACCCGGCGAGCAAGAGCCTCTCAACACTGTTGTCAACGCATTTTCATCTCATGGTAACGTTACCCGTGAGCAGGTTCGCCCACTGGTTCCATACCTGGAGCGGATTCATATTCCCTCCGAGTGGGTCCTTTGGGAACAGGGTGACGCACCTGATGGGCTGTATTTCATCCAGTCCGGGATACTGAGGGCTTCATACAAGTTCGCCGACTTCACCCCTTTAACTGAGGAGTCCATGGTTCCCGGAACTCTTGCGGGGGAACTGTCAGCGTTGTCGGGTACATCGCGCAACGCGACATGCATCGCTGAGACCGAGGCAGTCTTATGGAGGCTCAGTATCGAAAACCTACGGAGAATGGAGACCGAAATCCCATCGTTTGCTCTAATGTTCACGAAGTTGGTGTTGAAAGGTGCGTAAGGAGGTCAGTTATCATTTTTCACCAGAAACTGATCATTACACCAGCGGCGAAAATCGATTATGACATCCTTTTGTCGAGTTTGGCCACACGCTGATGATTCTACCAGCCTTCATGCAATTAGAATAAAATTATATGATCGACACACCATCACATAGATATCAAAATGTACAAAACAGAGCACATGGACCAAACCGAGGAAATACAAAACCTCAACGGAAGAGAACCTGCTCACCACCGCTGCCAGGGATTTCAACGGGTCATGGCTTGAGGTCGCGCTTGACCGAGGTGGGAAGGTTGGATAAGGAAAACGACAGATCGACTCTCTGTAATTCGCGGAGTATTTGTTGAAACCGAAGCGCCCACCAGCCTCTCTCCTCCCGTTCGTCTTGCGTGAGATTTGCGAATTCAGCAGGGCTAGCTTGAATTTGCATAGATGGACTCTTTGGTATCGGAAGCCCCGCGGCCAGCAGGGAAGTGACAGTTGCCCGAGTGTCTGTCTCGAGATCGACACTGGGACCGTGTGCCAAGTACGTCCCAGAGTGCGATGGGAAGGAGAAAGACCGAACTGTGTGTCTGTGGGATTGTTGTAGAGATGAGAACCAGACCGGCAGTGGATCCGGATCTTCCTTCCATGGAAGGGGTACGGAAACCTGCATTGGAGAAATAGTTGCAGTCTCTGAGATGACACCAGATTCTAGTTCATCGATATTCATAGGAAGAATCTCCAGTGAAATCCGTCGCTCCAGATCTGCGCAGGATGTCAACAATCGCATCGTAATGAAGATAGCCTTTGCTGACCTGCGGGGTCCTCGATTCTGAGGATTCTTCCCAAACCAAAGTCGTCCAAAAGGCGCCATTCTTGTTTACTTGGGTCTTGAGATTGTTTTTCCAGTATCGCCAGTACGATGAGATCGGTGAATACAAAAGCATGAATGGGAGTGCAGGATGTGGCGCCTATGGAAGACTGTGATGTGCTGGATGCACTTATCAATCTCTGAGGCCTTCCAGGCTCTGCGTTGGATTCGCGGGATAGCGAGAGTAAGGTACGAATGTCGAAGTAACCGGTCGTCGCGGGGGTGGACACAGGAGCCGTAGATTGCGACGACGAAGACGAAGTATGAGACTCTAGAGACAAGAGTGACGACGCCGTAGAGTTGACTGAGCCAGAGCGCATCCGTTTGCTATCATGAGTGTGAATGGAGTCTTTCCACCTTGATTTCCTAGATGCAGGTTCTTCCTCAGATCTTCCGGGAGGAGGGATGGATGTACTTGAGGAGGAAGGCGCCGAGAGAGAACCATTGCTCGAAAGGGAAGAGGCTTCGTTTGCGAGTTGGTGGTCAGCCGAATGCCAGAGAAGTGGACCTTGGAAGAGAAGTCTGCGATCGCGCCGGGCAAGAGACTCGGAGGGTAGATTCGCAATGCGACTGCATATGTCCTTCACAATCTCATACTCCTCTTCGCGAGTCTTAACCTCGCGCATCACCTGAATTATCATCTCAGTGGAATGAAGGAGGGAAAACGTTGGTAGGTAATCAACATGCTGCCTGGGCGTGGCCTCCCAGAGGCGCTACACATATTCTGGTTAGGTAAAGGAGTTATCAAAGGTAAGGTGACTCACTCGAAAAAGAACGGGGTATTGCGCTAGGCGAACAACAGGTTCCACCAACAGCTTGCTCAAACACTGCCCACGACAATCAGGCTGCCCCTCCTTCATGCGAACGTATTCCCCGAATTCGCTCCGCCGATCTTGTACCATGCTGCTAATCGAATCAACAATAGCTTCCACCCTGGCCAAATACGGCTGATAGACCTCGAGCCTTGGGACGAAAATCCTGAAAGCCTCCGCCACCCTCTGTACAATGGGATCCCCATCCATTGCCCTGAGCTTGCGCATTGCTGAGTGGATCTGTACATGCAGGTTGAGGATGTCATCGAACCAATCAAACAATCTGGCAACATCCGAAGGAACTCCCAATATCCAATCTTGCTCACTCTTTATACCCACCTGCGCCCGCAGAGGTTGGATAAATAAACGGACGACGGAGCGGAGATGCTTCACGAAGACGTGCTCAGATTCGCAAAGTTCCCATATAACCTCCTGACGTTGCAACTCTTGCTCTCCGTATTTTTGCACCAGGGACTGGTAAGGAGACGACAAAGTAGCGCGCCAGGTGTTAACCATAGGGGAGCGAGGGCGTCGAAGTTCTTTCGGTGGGTTTGGGAGGGTTTCTCGGGAAATAGATGGTTCGCCCAAGGGTCCATCGTCAGACACAGCCACTGGTTGAATCCTGAGACTGTGACGCAGTAAATGCGCCTTGTGGCTGGAGTTGCTGTGGCTCGACTTTCCATTTCGCCTCTCATCCATATCTCTCCAAACCTGTTCATCGGGCTCAATGGGTGGACTTCCGACCTCGTCACTCCCCATCCGTAAATGCTGGAAGAGCGTTTGAGCACCTGAGCTGAACATTTGACTGTTTTCGTTGCGCCATTCTTCCTGGCTGAAGCCAAGAGATGAGACGTCCCTATCGTCGATGGTGAGTGTGTTTTGCTGGCTTTTATCAAGAGCGGCTCCAGAGCAGTCACCGAGGCACGTGTGACCGTCCTCTCGCTGGTGGGCGACTTTGGGGTGCGTTGAGGATGCGCTTGAAACAGGGGATTGGCTTTCGGACATGGACGCACGAGCGGAACTCGACTCGCCGTGGGCCATCTCGCGAGGCCTTCGGGTCAATCTCACCTCCTCAGGTTCCACAAACCCAACTGGGTACTCATTATCTCTGCGGACCACAGAATCTACGCCACCTGTACTACGTCTCGCAATGGGCCGCTTGAGTGGGCCGTTGAAAGCCGGGATATCCGTGTTCAGCGAATCGTTGGCGGTTACGCTAGGCCCGAGACTGACCCTCCTGTGACGATCGAACTTGGTTGGGAGAGGAGAGGGAAGGTTTGTTGAGTGTGAGGGAAAGGATCGTGGAGATAAAGGAACAGCGGGCGTCGACAGAGGTCTTGCCCGTGGTTGAGGGTGAGCAGTGCTCGAAAGCTGGGAAGTGGCGATGATATCGGCCAAGAACTGGCGATTTGGGCGGTGGCAAGTGTCGCCGGGTTGCTCCGACATGCCACGAGCATTTTGCGTCGTGTTGCGAGGTTCGAGCGAGGTTTGTCGGTAAGCGGGTTGGCCCGACGGGGGCGACGGGGGCAACGACTGTGCGGCGGGCTTCGGGATGCCTCTGTCCTGTCCCCGTTTCCAGGAGCATTCCTCTCCACTGTCATCTATTGCTTGCTTGTGGCTATTCAGCCTCGGAGATGTACTCCCATAACCGCCATCCTCGCCTTCCGAATACTCGGAATCCGAGAAATCTCCATTTCCTACACCTCGACCATCCCCCGCCGCCACAAAATCTCCGGAACCGCTGACAGCGACGCCAACAACATAAGATTCCCCTTCGTCTTCACTTCGATGGCCATCTTCGACCCATTGCTGCGCCTCAACCCCAGTACCGAGACTGACCCCCGATTCAAGTCCACTCACGATGCCCACCAGCGCTTCCTTGCGCTTCCTTCGGACTGAATCTGTGTCCGAGTCGGTATCCAGCCCTTCTGAGTTTGTTTCCCGCTCACTTCCACCCACAAACCCAAAATCACTCTCGTCGTCGTCGCTATCATCCAATCTGGCGTGCAAGTCCACACCTGAGTCGGCGTCCGAATCGCAGATAGAGTCCACGAGTCCAGGACGATCCTCGGCATTGAAGGAGGAGCGAGCTCGGGGGGTCATCAATGAAAGCCCAGAAAGGGGCGGATTGTGAAGGACTTCCTCATGATCAACGTCACTGTCATCATAAAAACTTCGGTCTTCGTCGACGCTTCCACAGTCTTCCTCGCCATCCAAGACGGTCAAACCAACGTCAAACTTGAATCCCAGCCCCACAGCGTCAACGACGCTGCCTGCCCTCTCAACCGCGCCTGATCCATTACTAGCGTTCTTCGGAATGGGGAGTCGGGATCCGGTCTTCGAAACCTCCGCTCGTTGGCCGAAGACTCTTCCCACCACCAACTCAGACTCACTGTCTTCTTCGCTCGAAGTAACCGCACCCCCGTTCGCAACCACCAGGACCCGGTGACTTCTCCCTTCCGGATCATAAGCTTCTATTTCAGACGCAGAAGATGAGTCCGGAAAAGAGAGCAGATTCGCACTGGGTCGTGGCGGTCGAGACGGCGGAGGTGGTGGGACGACCAGTCTTCGCGGAAGGTGGGTGGAAATGTGACCGTGAGTATGAAATGAAGGAGGGGGAGAGGGACGATAAGGCGTCGGACTGGTAGGATCTGCGTTTAACCACGGACCATGGCGTGATTGAATGGGTGCCGTGGATGCTGGTCGGGGTATGGAGGTCGATTTCTGAATGAAATTATGATCAATATGGGATCAGCAGATTGGGAGTAAAGTACGTGCCTTGTTCACTTCAAATCTCTCCGAGCCACTAGAATCACTGGGTATATGGATTTCAAGAGCCTTTCTTGGCGAACGCAAGCTCCCGATCATACTCTTCGCCGACCTCAAGGACCTTGTGGGGTTCGGGCTCAAAATGCCCCCGCCGTCGCCACCCTGAATGGGGGTCTTGGGGACGGGGAGCATAGTGGGCGTTGCCTTGAGAATGGACTTGGGGGTCGCTGGGATCGATTGTGCTACCTTCGGCGTCACAAGGCCCTGGGGGATTTGAGACGGTTTGGGGGTAGAGGGTTTAAGGGTAGTGGGGAGAGAATCGACAGGGCCAGAAGGGCGAGAGGCTGACGACTTTCTAGTGCTACCTTGGCTAGAATGCGCTTGGGCCGTCGGAGAGTCAGAGAAAGCAGAGAACATAGCACTAGACCGAGAGGGAGCACCAGCGGACCGGTTCCTGGGACGACTTTGTCCAGAGGACTGTTTCTGAGAGCCTGGTGCTGTGGACGAACTTGCGGGATTTGTCATCCTGTCGATGGTATCTCGAAGTGAAGGCAACAGTTGCGCCTCGAGGTTTTCAAGTTGGTTTTGACGCTTTACAGACCGAGCACTGCCTCTGGAGCTGGATGTAGAATCAGAACGACAAGCGGTGCTTTCTTTGCTTGCCAGACTAGACGATCGGCTCGGCCCAACAGATGATTGTGGTTCATAAGAGATCGCAGAATCAAAACTAGCTGCTTCCGAGTGATACGAGGTAGGCATCGCGGGGGTGGTTGCTCGATCCTGATATGTAGCAGATAGCGGACTAGGTGTGGCATTGGTCTGACCAGGAGTATAAGATATTCCAGCTGCCGCAGCATAGTGTGAAGGAGGCAAAAACCGAGGAGAAGAATTGGCCGGAGTCAGAGTAGGAGCACTTGACGCAGCTGTGCGAGACCTGCTACGACTTTTCTTGGATTTGGAGGACATGACAGAAGGTATTAACAGAAGGTGTTCAGAGCATATATCGGAAGAGGAGGTCAGAGCGCGCGTTATCTCGAGGTCAGCAGCACTGCGACGAGGGAGGAGACAAAAAACGAACGGTGACGTTTGTGACAGGCGTTACTTGCCCATCACCATGCCATGGTCCACAGATGAGAGGATATCGGGGTAAGTATGGGGACACAACGGACGCCTAAATATTCATAATAATAACTATTACAGATGTCGGTAGCATATTCTGAGGATACGAAGCCAACTTCAAGGATTGTGGACAAGTCGATAAATGGTGTCGGCAAGGCCTAGGTGGGCATAGGACCAAAGGCAATTTTTACTACCAAAGCGAGTTCAGCAAACTATGTACGAGGTCCGTACCTGAAAAGGCTACCGGCTCACCTCAAATTCCCCAACTCTGATCTTCGACAATATCATGCAAACAACAAAGCAGCGACTGCATCGACTTCGTCCTTGTCTCGGGAAGGGTGCTCGAGAGGGAGTAGAACAACGAATGGGGTCGAAGACTTGAGGTCGTGTTCATTGTTCATACCAGTTTCAGGATTAAAATACCCTTCGCGATAAAGCCACTTCAACTCCTCGACGATATGTTGTATCTAGAAGGACATCTCCATCATAGGTTTGCAACGCCCAATTCCCCCACTCACCAGATTTACAAAATTCATGGGTTGAAGCCTAGGTGCTCCGCATAGGCAGAAAAATCGCCCATCCAATGCGCCCAAATCTGCACTTGTTATGTCGTCCTTTAGGCCTAACGTCTTGAGTACATATTCGGTCACCTCTGCGACGTCCGCTGCTTCTACGAAGTGAGGAGACCAGCGCCCTTCTTGAAGGTGGAGATGGCCGAGGATTTCTGGATACCTCCGGGGCTTTTGACAGCCGTAGTACCCACCAATGCAGGTGAAGAAGGCTGACGCTTCGAATAAGATCTTCTCGTCTGGATCCTCTTCAATAGCAGGTATGGCAAATGGAGTCCGAAGAGTGTGGTGATCCGTTTTGGCCCGCTTGAGAATCTGAACGAGGTCGCGCTTGACCCTTTGCTTGTGCGCCTCTGCCTCCACCATAAACCATTCGAGATTCGCTGCCCATCGCTCCTGAGTCATCGGTATATTCGCTCGATCTTCCTGCAGTAACCATTCGACCGTATGTAATCCCCGAGCGTCCGGGAACGATGGCAAGACGAGCCTATCACTCTGATTCGTATTGGCAACAAACTCGGCATAGACGGTCCTGAATTCTTCCCCCCGTTTGATGAGGCGTAGCCTGTAGGCTTCTTCTTCTCGTCGTTGCTGAGTGGCCATGAGAACATGTTCGAGCTGTCGATGAATCTTGTCCCAAACTTGTTGCAAAACAACAGTTTCTGGTAATCAATGGAAGAGAGTGACGGAAAGTGCTCACTCCGTGGCGTAAGTTCCCTCGGCTGATCGACCAGTTTATTCCATGTATAGGATTCCCAACTCTCCGGAAAGGACGATTCGTCCCAGCCTAAGATTTTCAATTTGGTCGTGATGCTAAGTATATGCGCGATCAGGTGACAATGTCAAATGGAATGGGATAGCTTGTGTCACCTCGCCTTTCTATTCTCCGCCCTTTGACGGGCCTCTCCACGCTTACTGATCCTGAATGTTTTCGCCCACTTGATAAGGTCCTCTCCGCTCTGATAGTCAGTCAGTCACACGAATGGCAACTCGGCGAAATATCGCATACCTTCATTATTTGAGATGCCAACTCTTGTCTTTCCTTCACATATCGATCGCAACGGTCGTCATCGTCCTCGTATGCAAGATATTTGCGGACGACTTTATTGAACTCGGGCCTATAGTATGCGTTAGTGATATCGTTCGAATCGCTGGCAATATCCGCAGGGGAAATACGCGGTGCTAAGTGGAGTCAATGTTTAAACGCAGTCCAGAGAGGCGTCGATACCCACCGTGCTTGATTGAAGAACGTGGTAAGAGAGTGAAAACGATAGGATCTGTTTTCTTCCCAAATGGCCGCAAAAGGGTCGGTCCGCGCGGAACACTGGAAGTGAGGGGGTGAATTTAGGTGAAACAGGGAGAGCCCAAAAGACCTACTTTTCTGTGAAGCAGGGCTTGCAAAATCTCACTCGGAGGGCATAATCAACCATGTTTGCGCGTGATTTACCACAAGCCTGCTTGATCGTCACGAACATGGCTGAAACGACCGGGATGAAAACTGACCAGACAGTTGTGTTCAAATAGGAGATTCGCATATTGCGGTTCGTCCAGGTCTGGAGGACAGTCAGGCAGACCAGGGACGTTCCTTCGAGCAGCAACCCAGACGTGCTTTGAGCTGCGACTCATAAATGTGGACCTGAAGCGCTTGGATGCTCGTCCGAGTTGAAGAATATCGACAGGGCATAACTTGGACGTGATCTATCATACAGGTTTTAGGAGCGCTTGAAAAAACTGTCGGCAAAAAAATGCGACCAGGGGCTGACGAACCTCAAAGAAAACATCCATTGGTATGCTCATAATATTGGCGAGCTTCCCAACATTCCTCCCCCTTGGTGCCTTGCCTCTCGTATCGGGAATCCAAACCTGTGCAGGTCGTTGCCAACGCTTCAACTCTGCCGGTCTTGGTCTATCGAGGGTCCCAAACCGATCTGGTTCATGTCAAGATCCACGGCGGCTTACAGGAAAGAAGATGGAGCATACTCGTTGTGGTCCATGGAGTCTCTTCCCAAGATTCATCATCTGATCCTTCACTAGCTTCACTAAGACGCGGGGTACAATAAATAATACTTTCAACAGTGGTTGTCAACTTACTCGGACAGCCAAGAGACCGTGTCTTTTTTACTGATCATACCTTACTCCACGCCCCCTCTGGAACGAATATATCGGATACCGGTGCAACCTGCCGTAAGGGTTCTGAGGGCGGGAGCTTGAAGTCTAAGACAACAGTAGAGAAGATCAAGAAGATTGCCACCCGCCCCGAACTTGGCCGGTACTTGGCCGAGACTCACTGGCGAGAGCGAAGATCGGAAAGATATAATACAAGTACAGAAAATATCATACATCAGCACATCCGACGGGTCCGCAAGTCAATAGCCGCAACTATTCTCTTTCCTTCTTGAAGAACTGCACCACCACCTCTCCCCACTCTTCGCCTTCTCCAGACCCAAGCGCCCAGTTGGAACTGATGTGATTGTGGCCTTTATTCTCAGTCAGCTTCACCTCCTTCCATCCTCCCCGTCCACCCCCACATTCTTCGAGCCGTTTCTGCAAGACTTTCCTCATATCCTCCCCGACGATCTTGATTTCCTTGGGTTCCTTCTCGGCCTGTACCAGTAGAATCTCCGGCAGGCGACTGATCAAATCCCCATCAGCAGCCTCCAACAATCCGAGAGGTTCTTTCTTTGTCATCTCCCTTGGCTCGCCATAGTAGTGCGATAAAGCCTCTGGGTCTGCTAAAGGTTGCCTGAAATGATACGCTCCACCGTTGAGCACGATTCCCTGAATCCTCGGAATCAACTGGCTTCGGATGGGTTCAGAGAGCACCTCAGCGTCGAACAAGACAGTGGTGAGATGCGTGGCTCCAGCAGAATGTGCCATCGCGTAGATATTGTGAACATCTGGGGCTGGGCTGCCTGGGATCTTCATCGTCGGATAGTCCATAACAACCCAAAGAAAAGCATCCCGTATGTCTTCTGCAGGTTCCGGGTAGCGGACATTGGGTACGAGTCGGTAGTCTGGGATGACGGTGATGAAACCTCTCTGCGCGAAGAATGCACCCAGAGAGGCATATCCAAGGGAGTGAGGTTCGGCCCAGATTCGATCCCCAGTGGTAAAGCCTCCACCATAGATGAAGAATAATACGGGGGCAGAAGACAACGATGTGTCGATGGGATAGTAAACATCGAGCTACATCACGGTCAGAAGCTAACTTGGGGACGGATGACTGGTCAATACCTGGTTTCGATCTTTCTCGCCATACCGGAATGTCCTCCTGGGGATCTTCTCGATCTCTTCCCTGTTCTTCTCTAACAAGAGTACGAAGGCGTCGACCGCTGTAACCCGAGTCAGCGTGATATCAACTACACGCCACTGCTGAAGGAAGGAATCGCACTTGGCCCAAGGATGTCTGGAATGTTGGTTTCACTAGTTTTCGCAACGAAGTCCATGGTACGCAAAGTCCTTCAGAAAGTTGACACTGAGGGGTAACGTACTGGGTCTGAGGAGGACATTTAGGGGCTTATATACTTACCTCCCCGCATCCGGATAATATGTTCTCGAGTCGTCATCGATAGTAGGCTGAAGGGTCAGCTGAGTGCATGGAGAACCTTGGGACACGGCGGCAGAAGGGACATCCGGTTAGTGTTGTTGTGGAGGGAGGAACGTGGGACTCTGGGAGCGTCTCGCCAGCTGATGTTCCGCTGCGATGACGGGAATGCATGGTATGAAACTACTTTCTCGCCATCGAGTTGACTCGTACAATTCGCCGCCCCAAGCGGAATAGAGTCTTCACTAATATCATTCAAACCGGCCCCCAGCTCCTGAGAGGTCATAAGCCGCACGTTCGAAAGACTCCAGCTTCACCTGCTGTCGACTTCATGCCTACTGATTAGCTAGTTCTTATTGGGTTGCCCCGGTGAGAGGAGTACTAGTGTGGCATGGATTGGGTCCAGGTCCAAAGGAGTATGTATGTTATTCTCATCTTTGGGCAGCGGCAGGCCTTCTTTCTAACATGCCCTGTAGATGTGGTGGCGAACACCCTACCGTATCATCAACCCCCCCGCAAAACTCCTTGCCTTGGGCTTTGGCGTTGTTGACGCCCGTGAAGTCGTAGCACTCGCCCACACTTGTTCCCAATTTCAATCATCCTCACTGGTTGTCCTGATATCCCATTAACCTCAACATCGCTCTCCTTTGAGTCGGGTAAACCCAGAAACCGAGAGCGAGTGTTGCTTTCCAAGTTAAGCTCCCGAAACACAGGTGGCATTTCTCACTCGGCGCCATACCCTCCAGGGTTTCTAAATCAGAAGATATCACGGTTTTGAACCATTGGATGTGGGTACACATCGGCAGGCCAGTCTCCTCTCCACTCTCGCAGCAGGGATTGGACCAAGTCGAGAGGCTATGTCTGGTTTGGAATTCAGTGGCCGTGCATGCTTCTGAGTATTTTCCAAAGCTGCTCTTGCTGTGTTTTCTATCCCTGACATGATTGTAGTATCCCAACCTCGCAGGAAGCCCGGTCTACCTCGCCTGCTATTGTCACCTCCGTCCCTTCTATATGTGTAGAATCCTCTTGCATCAGATTTTCAATGTCCGGTCGGTGTGGCGACTCAATGCTAGCTCTCAAGACTCCGACCTACTAGTTCTGGTGAGTCCTGCTTAGTGAAGCCGGAACCTCCGCAATGGAAATGAACAAAGGGACAATGAAGTCCTGGCAATTCATTCCTTCACCCAGATCCAGTTGTCACTGGAAATCATTTTGTGAATTCTTATTGTGCTAGTTGTGTCGCAGTACATCGAACAGGCTCGTGGATCGCCATAGCTTCGCGCCCTAGTGTTACAATATGGCTAGTACAACAGCATGCCCCCCTGCCTCTTGAGTCAGCTACAACTTGACCATGATTCTCGTCAACGAGCCTTGTGACACCAAGCTTTGTCGGTGGGTTACTCACCTTAGCCTACCTTCAATTCCCTCAGCGCTACATCAATATCGAGAGGCAAAGATTCCATCAGAGAAATCTTCATCGTCTCCGTGGGTTCCCATCCTAGTCGCGCCAAACGTTCGGGCTTGGCGAAGAGGTTGCCACCCAAGAGGGACCAGCCGTCTGTTGGAGATGGACACGAGTGAGATAGGTTGGGAAAATGGCGATAACCTTCTTACAGTGACCAAGGGGATCGACGACTTCCGATGGCATTGGTCGAGTGCCAGATTCTTTCACTAGACCTTTTTCGTGCAGAATCTGAGAGTTGTGTAAATCTATGATCGGGGGATGTCGAAACGGGAGAGCTCACATCTCCCATAGCCTGTGTCCATTCCCTGTAGGAAATTTTCGGTTGCGTACTAGCTGCAAAATCTGGCAACATGAAGGGTTCGGTGGAGCCAAAGGCAGGAGGCGAGATTGTTTACACTCACAAAAACCCTCGGCGCCCTCATCTGCCCTGCCTTCAATAGCGGCTTTAAACACAGTAAATACAGCACTGGCGCAGTCTTTGACATGTATATTGTTCATGGAATTGGCTCCAGGGCCCCAGGTACCGGTGTAGCCAAGCTTTAAAGCCATGTCGAGGAAGATGCGGAGCCAAAGGGTGGTTTTTTGAATACCTAAGCAGATCCTGAGCCCGAAGTTAGAGTAAGAATCCATCGAGCGGTCGCACCTTCACCATGGCCGTATATCTATGAAGCGAGCCAAGGAAGTGTTGGACACGAGGGGAGAGCCGAGAACACAGACTCACCTGCCCAGGAAAGACAATGATTGTGCGGACTGGGTTTTCCTTACGTGTTCCAGCCTTGACGATCTGCATGATGTGTTGGAATCCAAGGGAAACTAACAGCAGAACAACGATGCCCTACCATTATATCAGAATCGAGATGCATGTTCGTTGGAGGGCAACTGGAGACCGAGGAGTGAGACGGGATATCAACGACGATCATAGGCTCTACGAACTCTTTCAAATCAAGTCCTATATCAGACCATTCCTTGACGAATTCAACAGGTTCTCCTCTAGCATTGTCGCTGAGAATACCCATCCCAGAGACATGAATATAAATCGGAGGATTGCCCGGTCGGATAGCTGAGGACTTTTCCAGCCCAGCTAGAGTTGCTACCGAAGGGGTGTCAGGATGATGTTCAGTGTGCATCAGAAAACTTACATTTGACGCTTGGGAGGTGATCGGAGCTCGCGGTGTTGATCACGATATCGGCCTTAGATGATTCATCTTGGATGACGGTGTCATCGTCTAAGGTGCCTTCAACGATTGTGACATTCGGGTGGAGGTCATGAAGTTTGGCCACACGAGATAAGGAAGAAGGACGTAGTAGTGCGACAATTCTATATTGAGGGTATTGGCGGCCAAGGAGGGTAAGCACTTCTGATCCAAGATAGCCTGTTGCTCCTAGAAAGAAGATACGATAGCTGAGCGTTGAAATCTGGGTGGTCATAACGGATAGTTCACTCGAAGTTGACCATCGTCTCTATCAGGTACAATGGCTTCCATATACTTAAGCAATCAAAGACCCGAGAGAACCGAGGGAATAGAAGCAGAGTTTCAACTTCGCCGACTTGGCGGGTATTCGCTAGCTGAGTTCTAGCGAACTTCGATGTATTCATCATGATATCAAAGATAAACAAGATGTCACGGTTCAGTGTGCAAATGCCGCCGAGGATTTGTCCACCGCAAACCTTATGCGTGCTTCGCGCTGATAAGTAGAACCTCCCCAGGGCCATCGGGTCACGACTAATTACTTGGACTACTGAAAGCAGGAGTGAGTACTAATATCTGCCATTACTTATTGAATAGTGTTGAGAACCTCACCTCAGGCCAGTTGCATCTCGTGTAAGACGGTATCGATACCAACGGGCAAATACTCCATCATAGACATTTTTGTAGTTTCAACGGGTTCCCAGCCCAGTGGTGCCAGCCGTTCAGACTTGCCCAACGCGTTACCACCAATGAGAGACCAGCCATCTGTTAGGGATGGGCGACGGTCAGTTCAAGGCGAGTAAAGGCAATGTCCGCCCAAGGGGAAGTCGAAACTCACAATCGCCAAGAGGATCAAGGATCTCCGACGGGAACGCGTGGGCACCACCTTGCTTTAGAAGTCCTTTTGCATACAGAATCTTCGCGCATTGAAAATCCGTTGACTGACTGGAAGAGATATGAAAATCACTTACGTCCCCCATAACCTTTGTCCATTCATGGTGGGATACCTTCTGGGTGCTGCATGCAAAGTCTGACGATATCGTGGGCACGCCAACCGCGAATGAAGTCTGAAGCAACTTACAAAGACCCTCCGCACCTTCCTCTGCCCTTCCGTCAAGAGCAGCTTCGAATATGGTGAGAATAGCCATCGCGCAATCTCTAACATGGATGTTGTTCATGGCATTTGCCCCAGGGCCCCAAGTACCAGCAAATCCGACTTTGATGGACATGCCGAGCAGAGTACGGAACCATGGGGTGACCTTTTGCATACCTATGTAGATGTTGATCAAGAAGACAGATATGTTAGCGTTGGGATACTACAATACCTTGACCGGCTCCATATATCTATCGATGAAGTGATCTACATCAGATGGAAGAGAGACGTTAGAAAAACAGTCATACCTGGCCGGGGAAGATTATGAGAGTCCGAATGGGACATTCCTTCCTGGTACCCGCTTCAAGTATCTGGATACCGGCTCAGCAAACGCGTCAAGGCAAGAGATTTTTTATGCTTACCAGCAAATCCGAGGGCAAATGGAAGTTGGTCGGGGGCAAACTAGAAATCAACCAATGGAGCTAGGGTTAGAAAGGATCCACGGTTTGGCATAGGCAGACGGCGAGTACGCTTTCAGGTCCAGTCCAATATCCGTCCACTCTTTGACGGACTCGACAGGTTCTCCTCGGACATTGTCACTCACAATACCGAGACCAGAGATATGAACGTATGTTGGAGGGTTTCCGGGGCGCGCGGTCGCAGCGAGTTTCAGACCACCAAGGATTGCTAATAGATTACGCGGGCGAGGTTGGGGACGATAATCATAATCACTTGGAGACTCACTTTGCACACTTGGAAGATGGTCAGAGTGGGCGGTACCAATCACAATGTCGGCCTTGGATGCTTCTTCTTGTATCACATCATCATCATCCAGGGTTCCTTCAACGATTGTGACATTCGGGTGGAGATTGTGTAGCTGGGCAGCGCGTGACACTGAGGCAGGACGGATAAGAGCGACGATTCTGTGTTGAGGGTATTTACGGCCCAGGAGGATCAACACTTCAGATCCCAGATAACCTGTGGCGCCGAGGAAGAAGATGCGGTATGTGGTTGGAGTTTGGCTCGTCATGGTTCGAAACTGCCTGAACGTAGTCAAGAAACCGCATGTTATAAGTATCTGGACGGTCTCTATAGGCCAAGTATATCATTACAGTAATTACGCCCTCGAGGCACGGGGAGGACAATGGGGGAAAGGTCGAAAGGGTCGCGTTGACCATCATTCCACCGACTTGCACTTTACCAAACTAAGCAACGTTCATTCAATCCGGAGTGCTGAATGTGTACTAGGGTCAAATCTGCCATAAATTTACCTCCACCTACCCCCCTTGTCTCCTTTGCTTTGTGAATATGGGCCAGAGTTGTACTTCTCCGTGAGGAGCAGCACGCTCCTTTCGAATGGATTTCATGATATTCCACACCATCTTCCATCTCCGTCTCATCTCTGTCCCAATGGGAAATATTTTAGATTCCCAGAGGAAAGTTTCGCCATCTAAGTCGGGGAACAAGTGGGACAGGTATTGGGCGATGATCTCCAGATCACCTTCTTCCTCCTCTCGAATGATGGAGGTATTCACCCAAAGAGAGGCTGGATCCTCAGGTGTCGTTTTCCCCAAGCCCTGGATATGACCCAACCGTTCTTTGATATCTGCAGCTCGGGCATCAAATGGTACGCTGATGGAGCAGAACCCAGGACAGTTACGAACGAGGATCTCCAAAATGCGAAGGCTTATAGTGAGCTCCTTCAAATTTGTGGGAGGCCTCCCCCTTGAGTCGTCAACTTGGAGGTCCAAGGATCGCAGATGAGGCCAAGCAAATGCGAGGTCGAGGATGGTGGATTCGTCCCAATCGCGGAAAATGTATGTCGAAGGCCAAGTGAACCATGCCATATTGTGAAAAACGAAGATCTGACGAAGGTACAGGGCTCCGTCCGACTCGTCCTGAACATGGACTTCATCGTCAGCAAGTGATCTTAGGGAAAGCCACTTCAATGAATCCAGCAACCTCCCGTTGGAGTTTGTGAGGGCCGTTAAGAACTCCTTGATAAGGGAAGTGGGTTCTATCGTCAAAAGCTCGATTGAGATATCCTCCAAGGGTGCTTGCGGCGAAGAGGCGAACAGGGAAATGAATGGCCGGATCGAAAGAGTTTTGATGTCGATGGTGCGGAGATTGCGGAATAGTGGAGTGGGAGGAGGGGCCGAGATGGAAAAGGATGGTGGTGGAAGTAAATGCCGGTGCTCTGGTAGCCAGTATAGGCGTAGAGTGGACAAGGAGGGAAGCGTGGCGAGATGCTCCAACACTCCTGGTTTAAAGTGGCATCTGACATGAAAGCTCGTGAGACGATTCATTTTCATGACAGCGTCCGATAGGTTGCTGAGAAATTCGGAACCAAGTGAATCTTCATCCAAGGGGTAATCGAGGAATAGCTCTTCCAGTGAAGGACATTCAGAGGGAAAGCTGGAAATATTGCAGAGCAGATCGAAGGTGTTGGCCCGATGTGAGGGCCAATTGTATATCGAGATACTCTTGATGCGACCTCCAAGAAAGATGTGGATGAACGCGGAGTATTTCCAGTGTTCCATATCGAACTCCTCAGGAATCTCGGGGTCGTCAATTTCCCAGGCTCCCAAAGGCCATCTCCAAGTCAGACGGCGTAAATTGGGAAAGACTGGTGCGTACACAACTCGACGCTCAATGGCCCGAAATATACGATGCGATATGCACGCCCTAGGGAAGATGTCCTCGATGAAAGGTTGATCGTCGCCAAACGACCTGATGCGTCGAGCATAGAAGTCAAATCGCTCCCAATCAGAAGAGCGATTAGAGCGAATGAATCTCTGAATAGTATGCGGTCAGCCACACGCGGTAACTGGTTGACGCACAACAACATCACACACCAGATACGAGAGACCCTCCGTTGTTATCTCCTCCGTCCACAGGTCTGACGGCATAGTCATGATGAGAGGGGCGAGGTTATATTGATACGCCCACAGTGCATCCAATGCAATGTCAGTGAATGCACGGCATGTTCTGGCGAGAGAAGCGCAATGGGCGGGGTCCAAGAGATATGCCTCGTCCACGATGATCCTGAATATTTCTGCGACAAGGAGGGCTGCGTGCATGGCGACCTGAGAGGAACTAAGGCGACGCTTCGGCGAGCAAAACGATTCGGAGAGAAAGAAAGCCAAAAGTCACGTGGACTGACGCGTGACGTCACGCGCAAGGTGAACTTTGCGGAGTGCTGCATGGCTTCGACATCCAATCATAGTGATATTGAGAAATCGGAAGCCACTATCTAATAATGACAACGAAACGAAAACTCAATCCTCGATGGCCCGGGGTTGACTGGGAAGGGCGAAAATGATGGTAGGGTTGAATGAACTGGACGGTCAAGGAAAGCGAGAAAGGGACCTCTCGAGACCTTAGCAAAAGCAACCAAAAATGGGGTCATTCCAATGGAAAGAAAAGCCGGCAGCTGTCTTCGTGCATATGATCCGCTCTATGCTCTAGCTCGTACCTCAGCACATCCCAGGGCACCAACCTTTGAGCTCGAGGTATGGACCCAGCATCTCTCCTTCTGACAATGATAATATCCCAACCGTCCTCTACCTTTGCCACATCCGCTCCCATTCGGACAACGAAGGTCTACGCGGGACTAAAAAACGGGGGTCGAAGGACGGAAACAAATCATCCAGATATCGGGCGACGATCGCTAGATCGTCCGAAGTATCCAAATGAATACTGGAGTTAACCATGTGAAGACTGGACAATTTCGATTGAGAAAGGCTGTACTCAAAGCCCGCGATATCCGTAGCCCTGGCCTCGATCGGAATCTTGAGCGAGCTCAATCGTCGGCAGCGCTGACCAAGATATTGCAGTGCATGCAGACTGGCTGTGGGCATATGCGAGGGAAAGCTTCCATCATGTTCGAGAGGGTCCATGAGGTGAAAGTTGACAAGGCGGGGCCAAGCATGGGATAGTGCGAGAACCGTTGCATCGTCAAAGTCGGAGAATGGGTAGGCAGACGGCCAACTGAACTCCATCATACGACGAAACACCAACGCAGGACGG
This sequence comes from Jaapia argillacea MUCL 33604, assembly GCA_000697665.1. Lineage (NCBI taxonomy): Eukaryota > Fungi > Basidiomycota > Agaricomycetes > Jaapiales > Jaapiaceae > Jaapia > Jaapia argillacea. The sequence goes on from KL197718.1 coordinate 87,978, forward strand.
ATGAGTAGCCCAACTCTATCGTCAGAATGGTGTCTGCGGTCGGACACGTCCCGAAGGTGGACACACAGACTTTTCAGCGTCTGACGCATCCGATGTTCCGGGTTTGAACAGAGGGCGGATAGGAACCGTTGCATGGCTGCAGTAGACTCCATCCTTCGCAGTGAAATGGAGATGGAGTGGAGCGGAGCTGAGGAGCAGGATGTGAATAATTCGGTCAATGGCCCAATATCTTCTGTGACGACGTGAACGCTTGCGAGGTGGGAATACATTATCGTTGGGGTCAAGTCACGACGGAAATGGTAGGGGCCCAACGACAAATTGAGGGTTCGGATGGAAGGATGGGCTCCTAAATTTTCGAGGGTACCAGCTCCCAGAGGGATTGAGGTATAGATGGAAGTCAGACGAGGGAGGCTAAAAAGACTCCGCGACAACGCATCGACAAGCTTTTCCAAGGAAGTGCTCTGATCCGGATCGTATTTGACCTCTAAGAGTCGCAGGTTGGGACAAGCACCAGGGATTCTGGGGATCAAGCGACTGAGCTCTAGGGTACTCGTCGAATCTGACTCCCACCCATTCACACTGATCCAAGTAAGACCAGGAGCCAGAAACATGGACAAGAAGGGGAGATACTTCTTGTTCTCCGTGGCCATGTCAGAATCAGGATCGAGTTGGCAATTGCACACGGAATCCCAAGCTCCTAGGGGCTACCACCACTCCAGACGGCGAAGATTAGGCAGGATTGGCGTACATGGTTGTCGCTGGGCGAGGGCGGTGAAGATTGGTACGGAGAGTTGTTTGAAAGGGTAGAGATCAAACTCGGGTATGCGGCGGGCATAGAAGTCGAATCTCGCCCAATCCGAATCAATAGGCTGTCGAAGAAAATCCTGCCCATGACGCGCGATCAGGTCAGTACACTGTGCGAGCTATGGCATTTCAGGCGAACACACCAGACGAGCGTGGCCATCTTCCAGGGGCTCCCCTGCCCATAGATCCCCAGGCGTGCACATTATAAGCGGCGCAAGGTTGAGTTGACACGCCCATAATTCATTGAGAGCTGGCTCCATAAAAGCGCGACACGTTCGAGCGAGGACAGCGACATCCGCTGGGTCTTCCTCATACGCGTATTCGAAGATTATCGACAGGAGCTCGTTGATGAGCAGAACAGGGTGCATCTGGTATGGTCCAGATGAAGGATTAAAGAATGTGGATTTGGCGGAAGGTTGGAAAGCAAGGCGTGACGTCATTGCCTGATCAACACGTCCGTGCGTCGTTTTGCGGACAATCGTCCCACCAAGGGTCCCACCTCATCCTCCGAGTTCAACCAGACAGTTTTGCTACTCTCACTGTCAGCAGGATGTGAACTTGGCTTGCAGCAGGGAAATAAATGGAAGTCTGACAGATTCTGTGAGTGATGATACTAGTACTGTCACTCGATTATGATCGAGGATACTCCCTTTGATTCGAGTGTGTAGAAAGTTGCTTAATCGGGTAACTTATCTCACTTATCCACAGTTAGATTTGGCGTTACTCACTTATCCCACGCTTGGACAATCTAACTTTTGCTTGACTTGCTTAGTCGCCATCTACTTTCCTCGCTTTCTGGGTTCTTCTCAGCTGCGGCACGCGATGGAAACTGGCGAACACCATCCTAGGATCCCGCTGTGACTATCAGGACGCTGTTTGGGTCATACCGACCCCCGAGCTGAACCCTTCCGCGAACCTCACCCACCGATTAAGGCAGCTGCGACTTCGTGGTAACATGCCCACAGTCCGGAGTTTCAGACGGGAGATACTTTCTGTGGATAGGATTTACTCCATCGGACCTTTCAGAGGACCGATTGGATGATGATGCGCAAAGAATGGGCACAGGTATGCCTCTCCGTCGGCCCTCTCTGGATTTCCGCTTGTCGCCACATTCTGATCACCTCCACTTCTGAAATCTTCCTAATCATACCCTGTACTTCTCCACAACTGGCCCCTGAAGTGCTGCTTTCCCGTGGTCCCAGTCCCCCTCTTCCCTGCCCCCTTGACGACTTGGCGAGAGCGTAAAACCTTCGTCATCAAATTTTCACTTCCGTAGGGTGATATATAGAGTTCAACTAGTGCTATAGGTACCAAGGAACATGATTCATTATGGGTTTGCACGGTTCTGAGCACTGGAAAGTCCTCAAGTGAGCCCAAGTTAGTGTAAGTTACTCAAAGTGAACGAGTAAGTTCCTCTGCCAAGTGAGCCAAGCTAACTGTAAGCTAGCGTGACAACTTCACTTGTCCTGCCAAAAGTGATGTTAAGTTACTTTTGTAAGGGAAAAGTTAATTTGATAAGTAACTTAGTGAACCGCCGTTTGATTCCGCGACCCAGCTGCAGTGAACGTCGGACCTCTTATCTTGCATATCATTCCAATGTTCTTAGCCCTTGGAAGTTTCCAGTTGGGAAGGAGCCCCGTCGCCTGATGTGATCAACCGCGTGTGACGGGAAATTGGCTGGTCCCCTCCCCTTATCTACCTACGGGGTGCGAAGAACAAACCTACTTGTGGTGACCACTCTCACCATACCCAATCCATGCGACCGCACACATAGGAGCTCTCTGGGCATGTGAATCTCTGAAATGCCTTTTCAACCATCTATATTATATTCCTTTCACTGACGATAACGAACCCACCCGCTGCTATGCACATCCTCGACCTAGACGACGATTCTCTTATCATTATTCTCTCCTATATCCTGGATACCCCCTTACGGTCTTCCAAGAAACATGGATTAGTGTGTCTATCGTCTATCTGCACCCGGTTTCGAAGTGTAATCCTCCCGTTCTTGTTTCGTTCTGTCCGATGGCCCCACTTCCAACCCAGTGCGGAGGCTTTGGGTTGGGGTCAACCGGAGACAATTGCATACCCCGTCGTCCCAAAGACGATCTTATCAAACATCCGGTAAGCCACCCTTCCTCTTCCATTCGGTACATATACCGATCATTATGCATTATGTGTCTTAGCCGTTTCACGTTATCATGCGCCTTCCAATTCCCCACCGACAGACTCGTAACGATGATAGGAGACATGGCATCCCTCTCCTCCTTCATCTTCCTCGATTGTAACCACCCACCATCAGAAACAGTCCTCGACGCCCTAGCTCAAGTACCCTCCCTATCCTCCATCGACTTTTGTCGAACTCCACTCAACCTCAACACAACACCCCCATCATTCTCCTTCACAGCTCTCGAAAACCTATCTATCAAATGCGCTTGGAAGCTCGTCTCCGTTAGCGGTGGCGCTCCTCAAGACCCAGCCACTTTCAAACTGCGATTTCATGACCCTCCGGATATGACCGACAAGATCATCAACTCTCTCAACAGACGTTCCGCCGAGTTGGCATTTTCGACCCAATTCATTCAAAGTAACCTTGCTTTTCTTGAGAGAGTGGAGATTGAGGGGGCTTTATTCCCTTTCAACATTCTTCGCTCGTCGACATGGCCAAGATTACACACGTTAATCTTTTACGGAAGACCCCCGATGAGTCAAAGTGTTCCAATCATCACATTATTCGGCGGGATGCCAAAGTTGGAAGATTTACAGTTTAGATGGTCGATGCGGCTCGTCGAGGAACCCCAACGTGATAAATTCCACTTCCTTCCAGATTCACTCATACCCAAACCCAAGCCCGGTTCCACACCCCAAACTCTCAACCTAACACCCCTCCTCCCCTCCCTTCGCTCCCTAACCCTCTCCAACGTCGTACCCCAAGACCGAATCTTCCAATACCTCCCAACCTCTCTAGAACGCCTTCACCTCCCAACAATCCTCGAAGATGGTTGCGGCGGAGCTGGGATGAGACTCGTTAACATCCAAGATATAGGCGTTGGTCTCGGTCCCGCTGCAGCTTCTAGTATCATGTGTGATATGAAGCAAAGCGGAGCTAGACCCGTCGAATTGAGGTTAACGTTGTCGGAGATGCCGTCGCCGACCCTCATTCAAGAGATCGCGGACACTCTACCTGGGATACAAGTATTAGAACTGGGACAAGCGTGGTATGACGCTTTCCCCTCCGAGACCATCTTTCCCGAGGTACGTCTCCTCCCCCTCCCCCTTCTCTCCTCCCACCCTCATGACTGACATCACCCACTCAGTCCGCCTACCTAACCTCCCTAACCCCCCTAACCTCCCTCCAAGAACTCAAACTCTCCCTCCCCTTCCCCTCCACCTCCCGTAACCGCCGATCAACCCATTTCGGTCCTCTCTCCGAAGAACTCGAACTCGCACACGCTATAGCGAAAGTGTTACCGAAATTGGAACGTGTGGGTTTTCAGTGTACGTTTTCGTATCCTGAGAGTGTGCAGAAGAGGGTTTGGGATGATTGGAATGAGTGGGCTGGGTATCGGGTTTGGAGATGGAGTGGAGGTGGGGTGGGTGTTGAGTGGGAGGAGAGGAAGGGGTGGGGTTCGTAGATTTCGGGACTGCAGTTCGTTGGCTGCAGAGTTTATGGGGTGTGTTCTCTTGTATGGACTGGGGAATATATTCGATAGATCGTGTGCAGTTCTAGTTTTCTGCTGATTCGCTCGTGCCCTCGTCATCCAGTTTACCATCATGCTCCATGGCACTCGACTGAAAGACGCATCGTCAAACCTACAGGGACACAGAGTATGTTGGTGCCATTCCACCTTCTCGATCAAGGTATCAAATACACACTCAAAAAGTCAAATTTCGACGTCGTATACCGCTCATCAGACGATTCCACAAATCTCCAGTCCAACCTCTAAACAAAATGCATAAAACCCAAAGAAAACACACCCACTCGCCCACAAACTGCTTCCAAAACCACAATTCCCACCCCAACCCTCATCCAACCACCCTCCACCCCCACCCCGCCTACTCAAACATCCCCCTCTCCCCCCACCACCCAACCCACCTCTCCACATCCTCCCTCCCCAACATCTCCAACCGCCTCATCGTCTCACTAACCTCTTGAGCTTTTTCCGTGGCCAAGTTTGGTTGGGCACCTGTGGTGCGGTTAGCAGGGAGTTGGAGTGGTTCGTTAAGGTGGAGGGTTGGAGAGGGAGGGGTGTGTTAGAGAGAAGGTTGGGTTTAGAGTGGAGAGAAGGATGGGTGGGTTAAGGAAGAAGGAAAAGGGCCACGAACGACTCACCAGCTTCAACACTATCCCTCACCTCCTTCGGCAACTCCCCCAACGCAGCATTCCCAAGCGCGAGGAACCGAAAAAAGGGTAAGAGTTTCAACGCTGGCTATTTGGGTTCCATGTCAGGTTGGGGGTAATCAGAGGGAAGCAGGGTGTAGGAGAGAGGAAGAGAGAGGGGACGTACGATAGCTTTGATATCATCAAGTGTAGCATCCCCCGCTTTCTCCTCCAAATTCGCAAAGAATTCATCACCCGATATGAACGAGAACTCTCCCTTTCCCTCCCTCTTCTCACCCAACATGTTGCTGATAACACCCATAACAACACCCGCACCCACCGGTCTCGGATGTACCAAATTCAACGCCGTAGGTAAAGGTTTAGGATGAAAAGCTGCGTCTATGATCGTTTGGGCTACTATGTTATCTGGGAGCCATGATATCACCTGTTGGGGGGGGTTAGTGATGGGACGTGACGGGGTGCAAGAAGAGAGAGAGAGAGAGAGAGAGAGAGAGAGAGGGTAGGTGGACGTATACACGAGAAGAGAAGAGTATATGCGAATCGGAGAATACTGGAAACGCGAGGATAGAACTCACCCCAAACAACTCCGGTAGCACTCCAAACCTCCACGCACTCTTTATCAAGATGGGGAACCACTCGTTCATAGCCCAAGCGCCGTTCGGTTTCCCCCCGCATATTTGGCCTATTCTGAAGGAAGTTGTTTGGAGGGAGGGAGTGAGGGTTGATGCTTTTTGTATTAGCTTTTGGGGATGGGGCGAACGACAAGGGATGTGAGAAAGGGGGAACGACAAAAGATGTGAAAGGGACTCACCTGCTCAGCGACGAATTTGGCTTCACCATACCCAATCCCCCTAGCCCACCTCTCCCCAAATGGTAGACAACTTTCTTCAGGGAATAAACCCAGCGAACCATCATAGCTTTGTGCTATCGTGATTGACGAAGTGAACAAGAATCGTGTTGGAGGTTTCTGTTTGTTGGGAGCAGAGGAAGCACATGCGAGTGCTAGATTTATGAGGTTCCTTGTAGCCTTCACACTCTTCTCGAATGCTGGGAGAGAGGAATGAAGGTCGAGTTTCCAAGCGTTATGGATTATATGCGTGCATTCCTCCCTAATCTACCACCAAACCCGTCATCATAAGCTTCACCAACCAAATACACAACACTCACCTGTTTATACAACCCCTCCTCAATTCCCAACCCCACCTCCCCCGCATCACCCTCAACAAAAACCAACCTCCCTTCCTCCGTCCCTCGTTCTAACAACCGCATATCAAGACCCTTGTCCACCATCATGCTCACATGCCTCTCTTCCGAAGACTCGCCTCGGATGGACGGGCGGTTGTAAGCATATATCTTATAGACGCGCGTGTCGAGGAGCAAGGCGGAGAGGAGTTGAGTTCCGAGTGAACCTGTTGAGCCAGTCAAGAGGATGACTGGTTTGTCGTATGAATGGGGGAGGGACGGAGGAGGGAGGGAGGTGGTGGGTGTGGAGAGACCGACAGAGTACTTTTCTATCATTGTTGATATGGCAGTTTGACGACGGGGTTTCGCAAGCGGGTCACGGTCGAATGCATGGTGAACGATTACAGGAACAGGCAGGGACAGGTCAACGTCGGCCTGGGGAATGTCGAGCAACGCATCGCGAGGCTGCAGAACCTGGACAGGAGGAGTTGGGTCAATCATATCTGGGGTAACGGAGGAAGACCAGCGGCATTTTTTGGGAAGAGTACATAGTCCTCCAGTTGCGATCAAGATCCTCGAGCTCAGGGCGAACAGAGCGGCGCTGGCCTGTCATGCTGTGGCGGTGCATGCTAGCACTCGTCTTTCAAATTCATCGTCCAATGACATCAGTCCTCGAGAGTGCCATGAACGCAGGAACGTGAAGAATCACCATCTGGTTTCCCCATCCGTCGAAACATACCTCCGATATACAAGGGCTTTTCTACCAATCCCGAGCTTCATCCACGCCACGCCCCATCAAGCAACCACACATCCCCTCCCATCCCCTCCCCCTTCTCCCCGCACGACGCTCTTCGGCAACCCCGCCTTGTCCCCCACCAAAAACTCATCAACCAAATCTGCAACTTTCTTCCCCACACCCGCACTCATCGCAAACCCAACCCCTCCCATCCCTGTATACCCCCATCAATTAACACATTGAACCTTTACGAGGGCGGGGTGGGGGGAAGAACGCACCATAAGCATGAACGACCTTCAACCCACTCTCCAACACCTCTCCTTCAAGCCTCATACCCCCTTTCCTCCCAGGCCTAATCCCAACTATATCCCTTATAACTTCCAAATTGGGTGAAGAAGACGAAGGAGGGATGAGAGGTTCCAATTCATGTGCTCGTCGTAAAACATCTTCTCTCTGTTCCGGATCAACTTTCCCGTCCCTAATCCACATCAGCTATTGAACGTATACTGAAGGAAGCAACGACCCACTCACGTTTCACCATACCCTTTAATCCCACCCAAAACAACACTCCCATCTCCCCTAGGTATAACATAACAATAATCCTTCCCAATCCTCAAATACATAGTCTTCACCTCCGGAGCCCTAATCAAAACCGTTTGTCCTCGAACAGGTTCTACCAACTTGTCTTCCACCAGCCCTAATGTGAGCGAACCTACACCCGTAGCGTTTATTACAATATCTGCGGGTGGTAGCGAGGCCGAGATGGTGTTTGAGGTAGAGGAAGAGGAAGAGGAAGGGGCGGAGATGGACGGAGACTCAAACTCAGCCAAAGACCCAACAACCCTCCTAACGAACTTCACACCACCCTCCTTCAACCTCCCATACAAAAATTCAAGATAGGTAGAAGGCGTGAACACCACCGACGTGTACTGAATCCCTATTTTGGCATGGGATTCAGGGGGGAGGGACGTGGAGGGGAGTATTTTGTACTAGGAGGAGATGGGTATGAGGACGAATGAAGGAGGGTGAAGGGGGAGAGGAGGAGGGAAGAAGGAAGAAGGAAGGAGAAACATACATCAGGCATGAAATCCTTCCACCAAAGATCCTCATCAGTCCCTACATCATCTCTAAACACCACACTCGGCATCCTCTTCACCACCAAACATCAAACGTAGCAGGGTCAAGTTGGTCACGCCATTATCAACACGAACAACGCAATCAACACGGACGATACAATCAACATGAACGATACGATCATCAGCGCGAACGATATAATTATTTACACGAACGATACACCACTCACCCGAACACTACTCTCCGGATGACTCTCCGCCAACCCCCAAAAATACCTAAACCCACTCTTCAAAACCTCTCTCTCAAGCGCATCATCCACTTTCGTCCCTCCCCCTCCGAACCCCGCTCCAGCCCTAAAGGTCCAAAGTTATCATGAGTTAATCTCGCGCGGTGAAACTCGCCCAATCAATCTCGTCCACCCAACGAACCCCAAACCCGAAGAACAAAAGGGAAGGAAAGAAACATACCAAGGAGAAGCCCAATCCAAACTCTCCTCATCACCAGGTAAATCTCTAGCCACAATAGTGATATCATACGAACGAGGTAAAGAATGAGCGATCGAAAGACCCGTTACACCCGCTCCTATGATTATCACCGAAGGCATTATCGTTTGGTCGTATGTGAAGGGTCGAGGATGCTAGGTTTGTAGAGGATGTCAAGTCGGTCGTGAGGGGTAGATGATACGGAGCGGAGGATGAGATGAGATCATTGCTTTCCTTCTCGTTCGCCCTTGCCCAAGATCAGTGCGCGAATAGCAGAACCTTCTCTTCGACAAACGGGAATTTGGGAGTGGAAGTCGAGATAAGACGGGATCACTTCGGGAGAACCTCCACGACCACGTGAACCTCACGCGTAGTACGCGTCTCCAGCAACGTTCGCAAAGCGACCAACCCTTCCCCAAAACGCAAAATCAGAATGGGATATGAAACATTTTGATTAAATTCTCGCTCTATCAATAAAAACCCCCAAAGTCTACCACACACCACCTAATTAACCTTCTTGCCCGTAGCATCAGCAACAACCTTCGCCTCAGCCCTAACACCCTCCGCCTCGGTCTCAGCATTAATCCTATCCTCCAAAGCCCTCAACTCCTCCGGCGTAGCCTTCCCACTCTTCTTCAAAGCAGCCTTGGCAGCATTCATCTTCTTCCTGTAATCTCGGTACTTGGTATCAGTTCCAAAGAACCAATCGCACCAACGGAAAGAAGTCGAAAAGTTGTTGACGAATGCCATGTGGTGGAAATCGTGGTGTTCGGCTCCGGACCAGAAGGGTAGGATGTGTTGGAGGGACCAGGGGAAGTCTGGGGATGCAAAAATGAGTATGAGGGAGAAGAAAAGGTGGGAGAGAAGACGAACCATAACCGCTGTGAGCGTCGACGGCTTGGAATAGACGGAGAGTGATCCAGACGTAGACGGTGAAGATATGGAGATCCCTCATAAAGTACGAATACAACAATGGTCCAGCGATGGTCCCAGTTCCAAGGATGAAAACCTCAGCGGGGTGAGCGTACTCTGCAGCAAGACCGAAAGGAGCAGAGTATTTATGATGGATCTTGTGGATGTGCTTGTAAAGGGCACCCTTGTGGAGGGCTTGGTGGGCTGAAAGTGGCAACAGATTGTAAGATAGGTGTACTAGAGGAGAGAAGAGGTGGGGAGTGCGTACCGAAGAAGTGGAACATATCCTCAAAGACGAAGAAGAAAAAGACCTGCAGAAGCATGGTCTTCAGGTCGGTGAAGGGGACTTGCCATGTGGCCATACCGAGGCCCTCAGCGACAGGGTGGAATAACCAGATCTACGGACAAGCCCAACGACGTCAGCTTTATGCGAGATTGGGGAATGATAGGAGACGCACCATAGGAGCCTCGATAGTGAAATGCGAGAACAAAACCTGTTTCGTACATTCCCATTGCTCAGCAGCGGTGGGGACCTTGGTAGGCTGGAGTTTCCATCGTCGGAAATAAGGAATGGCGTCGATAATGATCCAAGGTACACAACGACCAAAGTAAACGATCTTACAAACCACCAACATCAACCATTATTCTCCACGAAAAAAACGCGTCAGAACATACCTCGTGCAGCAAAAAGCTTGCTATACCCGTCGCGAGGATCGGGTTCCCAATCCACATATACCAATTCATCCACTGAACCTCCATCCAATTCAACTTGCTCACATCCGTGCCTGCATACAAGAGCTCAGGGCTCTCATAATCGCCAAAGATACTCCTCGAAGGAGGAGCAGTCACGTTAACGTGGTAGGACATTTTTTGTGAGGGTACGTCCGACGACTCCGATCAGAAATTATAAGTGTGTAGCGGGGTGTCGTCGTCCTCAGAGGGGTGAACAAGACGGGAAGGAGGGAGGGGATGGGGAGGTAGTGGTTGTATGAGAACCTGGTCCACTCCAAGCGTAGAGGTTTTATTTGAGTCCCAAAGGTCGAAAACCGCACCACTTTGAGCTTTATTTTTGATAATTTGTGCCAGTGGCGTGAGGTGGATGTTACCATTGCCTCGGGCCAATAGGAAATGCGAAACGTAAGCGGAAGGGAGATGCCGTAGGGAGAAGTGATTGAGAGAACGAGTGTGGGAAGGAGGGTAATTGGCATATTGGGTTCGCGACCGACGCTGGAGCGGTCGAGGGGGAGGGTCTGGAGGAGTGAAGGGAGGGAAAGATGGCGGGGAGGTGCCATGGGACGATCTCTTGTGAAAGAAACCTCACCGGAAGGATGGCGTGGAGTCGGACGAGAATGAAGTCAAACAAGCATTGAATTTTTACGAACGTTCCACGACCTTAGTACCTACTTACAGAATACGAGTCGACATGGCGAAGCTCAAGCTGAGCTGGTACAAACAATCGGAGACGTAAAGGGAATGACAGGTGCGACAGCGGAAAAGTTAAATAAAAGTTTGAGAAATCCTTCCAAAGTCTTCAACAGAAGAGCGAGCGATACAACATCAGGAGGAGTACAAGAGTACATAAAGTCAATTAGACTGCGCGGGGTGGTCCTGTCATCTGAAAAGATGTAGAGCCCATGGCTATAACGTCCGAGTGCCTCTTGGAATTTTCAATATCCTGAAAGGCAGTATCAACAGACGCAGATCGCCCGTGACGACTTCTCGTCAATGTAGTCTCTAGGACAACCTCCTCGGATCCAGGGTATGTGCTGTTCGTCTTTCCCGTGAGAATTCTCCTGAAACCCATCCCAAAACGTGAGTAAGATGTATCGAAGGAGCTGAGTAGGCGAAAGTGCGAAGAACCCGCGAGGATACTCACATCCAATATGGGATCATACCACCAGGTGGCACACCCCAATGCTCAGCCAGGTCATAAGTAGGGGGTAAGATCCGATTCCCAGAGACTTTGCGGAGCACATATGGTATGCCATTTAAGATCACATACGACAGCACGCCAGCGATAACACCATACGCAATGCTGAAACGTTCGTTGACAGTGAGACTTCGCACCTCAAGTAGGATGGGAAAGAAGATGCACGCACTTGTAAGACAGAGGTATGATGATAATCGTCAAGAACGCAGGAACGGCATCGCCGGCATAGTCCCAGTTAATCTCACGGACGCTAAATATACAAAGTGATGAGTATTGGTGCGATGATAGAAGTTTCGGATCAACATGGAAGGGGTCGACCGCGGTGGAAACATCCGAGGGGAGGAATTAAAGGAAGGTGGAAAGATAAAGGCCATGACGAACTTACTTGCGAATCATCATAGATCCCACAATGACCAACGCACCACCCGTCGCCCACGAAGGGATCGACGCAAAAATAGGCGCAAAGAACACAGAGACGAAGAAAGCAAGTCCAGTAAAGATGGCTGTGATACCAGTCTTGCCACCCTCTGGACCAATCATATTCAGCAGTGTCATGTAGTACAAATGAGATGATATCACATACCGCCGATACCAGTTGCGCTCTCAATGAAGGCAGTTACAGGGCTCGTCCCCATGAGAGCACCCATACTTATTGAGAATGCGTCGACGCAATATGCCACGGTGGAGTTTTCAAAGTCGAGCGTTACTGGATCGCGGAGACCGGCGAACTTGGCCATGGAGTAGAGCGTTCTAAAAAAATTGCGTAAGGATTAGGAAGCTGTCTGAAAGTGAGTTTTCTTTTACCCGGTTGTGTCTGAAACGTGTTGGATAAATTAGGGACCAAATGGGATTCGGATTGAAGTGAATACTCGCCTAGGATCTGCAGTGGCGGGCCAATAAGTTGCCGTTTGACGGAAAAGAGGTAAGAAACTCTTACATCGACATACAGGAAACTGATTAGGGCCCACCATACCCTGCTATTCCTGAAGACGGATAGGTGTCAGTTCCTAAAAGCCCAGTAACCATTGTTACACATACCCGTAGTTGTGCTACGGGGTCAGAATATTCGCTCAGCTTACACCACACGGGGAACAATCAGTCCACTCACATCAATCACATTCCCGATCTTCGAGATAGGATGGAAAGTTACGACTTGCTTGAAAAAGTCGAATAATTCGTCCCCAGCGGGTGTATAGGGGAAATATGTGACAGACGTCGGTCTCGGCCAAGAAATGATGCTCGTCAAAAAGATGCCAATCAACAGCGCACCCTTGACCCGATACATCATCATCAAAACCGTCAACATTCCCCCTATAAAAATCCCAAGCCACATTGTTGGACTTCGGAATACCCCACCAGAGCAATAACCAGGAAGGTTGGGAAGGTAGTGATCTGGTGTACACCCTCCTAGTCCGACGTAATTGGTTGTGTCACCACCGATAACTCCAAGGCCTCCGGATCCAAGACCGATGAACGCGATGAATAAACCGATACCAGCGCCTACGGCCATGACCAAGGACTGAGGCATGATGCGGGCAAGCCATTGACGGAGGCCAAAAATAGAAAGGATGAAGAAGATCCATCCCTCGAGGAATACAGCGCCCAACGCTTCCCGGTAGGTGATCAAACCGGACCCGTGGAATCCCACAACGGAGTACGTAAACTGCAAGGACGGTCAGGATCCGTTCAAACAAAATAAGCAAAGATAAGAAAGAAGGTAATGGAGAGAAAGTCACACGTACGTATGCATTCAAGCCCAATCCAGGGGCCATTCCCACTGGGAGATTGGCAAGAAGACCCATGAGGCACGATGAAAGTGCAGCTATAGCTGCGGTGGTGGTGATGAGATCCCGTCGTACCTCTTGCACACAGGCAAGGTAAACGTCGTCAGAGGCGCAGAGATCGTTCGTCGGGCATACACATGTTCCTCCCGAGTCGGAAATAATGGAGGCGTTGACGGAGATGATATATGCCATGGCCGCCCATGTTGTGATTCCTGCTCTGATTTCTGTCTGCGTGTGTGTTGTGGAAGTGGTTTCCAGGGCGGTCAGTGGGGAAAAACCAAGCCAAGTCAGAGAAATGCTCACCAAGAACCGAGAACCTTCTCTTTCCTTTGGGTGCCCAGATCCCTCCAACCGAAAATACCGACCCAGAAAAGAGGTGGCAACCTGCGCGTTTAATCTATCGGCAAAGGTGATCATGTTTGAGGAGAGGATGAGCCGCAAGCAGCACCGGAGAAAAGACCCAGCTCCTCGAGTGAAACGAGTGATTTAAAGGAGTGACAAGAGACAAGCGAGGAACGTGCAGGATAGTGTCCAAGATATACAGGACGTGAGTAAGTCTAGGATAGCCCGAGAGGGATATCTGCGCTCTTGTGTGCTTATCATCGCAAATTTTGACTAGAAGTGGAGGAGAAGAGATGCAATTCTCACTTGATTCTCACATGGTCATGGTCGCGGAGAGTGTGGTTGTTCCACAGCTCTTGCCGTTTACGGAAACTCGGGGATTGATGGGTTGTTGTGATGTTTCCTTTCTGGTTCTCCCTCCAACCACCTCCTCGAGTAGTGTTCCTTGAGTCGGTCTTGTCTTGCAGCAGAATAACGTTGCCGTCCCTCTACGCATGCGCCTCCTCGTTTCCTTAAAGCCATTCCCTATATCTGTATCTCTGTTAGACCGCACTCACGCTTGACGTCTCGGAACATCCGGGAAGTTCTGCACCACATGCCACATGGTTATCTCGCCAACTTTAGATTCTGAGATCGTTAACCTGGATTAACCACTAGCGCTCAATTTGCCTCCACAACGCCGTTTAATGAGAAGAGAAACCGCCTACGTTCCCCAGCAGCGTGCTATTAAGCTTGCAGAGTCGAGCCCTTGCGTATCATGTCGTCTCGGCGGAGCATCCCTCGACGGCGTTCTACTCAACGGCTTGCTTACGCCTCGCCGATCCCTTTTTATAGCTCGAATATGACCTCACTTCTCAGTCAGACCATGACCACAAGGTATCCCGAGAGCTCTATATCTGCCCTCTCTCTCCCAAAGCGTCCTGCTAAACACACCAATCAACCACCATGTCCGCATTGCGAGGAAAGTTAGCCCTGATTACCGGTTGCACGTGCGTCCGCTCCCTATCTATCACCTTTCAGGTCTTCAACTTGACGCCCGGCGCTTCCAGGGGAGGGATCGGAAAAGCCACCGCCATCACGTTCGCCAAGCAAGGGCTCAACATCGCCGTCCACTACAACAGCGCGTCGAGCGCTGCTGAGGAGCTTGTTCATGATCTTACAAGCTTAGGGGTTAAAGCTGCTGCTTTTCAAGCAGATATGGGCTCCTATGACGCTGTCCGTAGGATGCACCAGGAAGTTGTAGCGAAGTTGGGCAACCCGGATGTGCTGTTCAACAACGCCGGGATGGCGGGGAAGTTCATTGGCAAGACAGGTGAGATACAGGATGTTGATATGGAGATGTTTGAGAAGACTTGGAAAGTGAATTGCGGGTCAAGTTATCTGGTATGAGCCTTATTTACCTAATCCTGGTCTGTTCACAACGAGCTAAGTATTTTGAATACCGCCATTCCGTGTCTAGTTAACACAACTGTGCCTTCCATACATGGAAAGCCAGAAGTTTGGTCGCATCGTATTCTGCTCCAGGTGGGCCATTTTGTTACCCTGTGAATACCATCATAACTGAGAAACCGAAATGATGCAACGTTAGTGTGGCTGCAGGTAACGCCCTCTCCTCCGCATGTCGACCAATTTCCTCCGGACATGCTAATCCTTGAAAATCAGGAACGGGAGGTGTGATCGGCCCTCACTACGCCTCATCAAAGTCGGCTTTACACGGGCTGGTCCACTGGATCGCACAGAGATACGCCAGAGATGGGATTGTCAGTCTTTCGACCCTCCTCTCCGACTCGAAATCTCATTCACCTGTATTCATTCCTGTAGACTTGTAATGCCGTGGCGCCAGCACTGATTATAGGTCTGTCGTTCCCCACATATTCCATTGTTTCCATATTCACGACTCGGCATTGCGACTACAGACACTGGAATGATGGCAAACCCTGGTCCAGAGAATCTCGTATGTCTATCTGCTCCTACTTCTCTACATCCCTTCACAAAGCTGATCCCCCACTTTCGCAGAAACTCATCCCAGTAGGTCGATTCGGCAAACCTGATGAAATTGCGTCTGTCGTCGAGATGCTCGTTGGCAATTCCTACATGACGAACAAGGTCAGTGTTGACCCCGTTCCGTGCTCCTCCTAGACGCTGATTGTAGAGTCTAACTGTGTTGTTGCGATTTTAGATCATTGTCGTCGATGGAGGATGGACGGCCAGCGCATTTTGAGATGCTGACTTCTCTGATACTCCGACTGGACCCTCGGTGATCTACAGGACTTTTTATACCGTTGATCTACCTTGTTATGATTGCCTTCATGAGTTGATATCTTCGAATATGTTTATGTAACATTACATCCGAAGCGTTTGTGCTTACTCCTGCCCAACAGCGACTTTTGCGAAACCTTGTTGCCCATATCTATTCGTGCCGAGTATACTAGAGTATACTACGAGCAGGGCATCTAAGTTATGTATCACCAACGAGCCGCTACACACGCAATCTAGCAGAATGAACTTTTTACAGTAAAGACAAGAGTAAAGATTGGATACTGGAGGAGTCCAGGTGAGTAATCTGGAGCGTGATAAACGTGCGGGTTCGTAACTTAGTAAGGTCGATCTAATACCCTCATTTCTGTCCTGACTGGATTTAGAGACTACCCTCGAGCGTTCACCAAAACCCATGTTGCTTCTCCAATGGGGACGGGCCTTTGGTCTTGACGCAAGAGGTTCCACTAGATGAAGCCCGATATCCAGGTTTGCACCGATGGACGACGCAAGTACCGTGCAAACACGATACATCATGCACGCCACGCAAGGCAGAGCAATCCACACCTGGGGTTCCACTGAGGTCGAGTGACTCTGGGCAACCTCCGCCTGTCGCAGATGAAGCATGAATCAGTCAATCCGAGATGCAAATAACGATGAACAACATACAACTCTCCAGGTCGGTTTGAGTGTCGATACACTCCCACACGTGAGTAGATCCACCTGGGGGTTTACAGGCACTCCAGCCTGGTTGGCAAAGCAGTTTGGCCGATTTCCGGACATCCCTTTTGGGAGGAGCGCCACTTGGGGGGGTTCGCTTCGTAGGGCCACCGCTTGGTACGTTTCTTTTGACCCTAACGTCGGTTGGGCAACCCCCAAAAATACACCCGCCCTTGCACGCCGTATAACCACTAGCACAAACGTGGCCACACGGATTATCGGCGGTGCATTGCTTGATGGAATGTTCGGGGAACGAAAACTCCAGATTTCCAGGCGCAGAGCGGATCTATTAAATCCACGTCAGAATGACTGGAGGGGACGAAGAACGGCAAGGATACGAATGAGGGAAGTGAGCTGCGCGGTAGTAACCCCGGTTCCAGCGAGAGTAACCGCGGCACTTAGGACAGGATTGCTTCCTCCGTTGACGAGAGGGGAGGCCTGGCCCTCGCACAAACACACTGTACAGTCGCGAATTCCTGTCAAAATGGGGCAGGTGGCAGAGGCAGGAAGGCTCACGGTCTAAAAAGCCAATGACAGCACCCTTGACAGCAAACGGGCCATCGACAATTCCGCAAATGTCTATCGTCGCACCTCGCACCAGGGACACCAGGGCTGCCACGGTGAAAACTCTAGAGTAACGCATGGAGGGCGAGAGGGGGGATGTGTGGCGACCTGAGCCACAGAAAAACTCGAACTGATAAGCAAGCAGACCGGCGTTTCCTCAAGCTGCAAGTCCAACTTATGCGTGACGTCGCCAGGGATATGGAGATGGTAAAACAAAACATACCGATCTTGCCCTGATCAGGAACGACACAAGGTATTATTTCATTATAGGTAAGCAGGTTCAAATACTTTCAAATCTTGGAATGTTCTACTCCACGATTGTAGAGCGAAACGTTGGTAAAGGAGCCAGCCCGTCTTGGCAAAGTTCTTGTCGTTTCCTGGTGGACGTTGCTCGCATTGCCAAGGAGAGGGCCAGAGCAGTGTTTCGCTGAGTGTTTGCTAAAGATTCCAACACGTCGGTCACGGTCAGGTGATCGTGTTACATTTGATGGGTGAGGACGTAACAGTGTCAGTGGCCACGCACATTTCAGGGATTGTTGCGCCATCGTGGGGGGAGGAACTTGACAGCGACAACGATAAGAGGTATACAGGGTTAGATTGCGACACCTTAGTGGACTTGGAATTTGAAACCATGGATGGTGCATATGGAAAACAAGAGATCGGTTCTGACAGAACGGAAAAGAAAACAGGAGATACGATACTTTTCCCACATTGTGCGACGTCCCGCGTCCCGCAACATAGGGCGACGTCCTGCAGGACAACAAAGTGGAACTAAAATGAGAAAAAACCACGAATCCGATGATGTCGGCCGACGAAGTGTGAAACTCACAACCTTTGGAGTACAAAGCGAATTGTTACAACGTACAATCAGTATCTCAATCACAATCCTCTCATTCTATTGACTTGCACCATCTCCTTCCTCGGAGGGGTCCACCGAACTGTCATCCTCTCCTTCTACTTCCCCGTCGTCGACCTCGTCATCACTATCTTCGACGGGTGGCAAATAGAACTCCTCATCCCGACAATTGACCCCCATCTGGATTTCCCAAAGTTCCCGTCGGTAATATGCATCCCACATCTCCTGCTCCCGCCCCGCTTCTTCAGCAGCTTCTGCTTCCCTCTGCTCCCAAGCACGGGTCCTTGGAACACCATCCGCGTCGACAAACACTTCACTCTCACTTCTCGCCAGCGGCCGAGGCATTCGACGGGGAATGACAGTGTTCCCCTCTCTCGGCCCATCGACATCTTCCTCGCTATTACTATCCGCCCTGTGTAATGGACGAGGTTCGAAGGAATTCACCCGCGAAGGTCGGCGAGATGGACCCTGCTGGGAGGAACCCTCAGAACGAGGAGGGTCATCGCTTTCCGACAGTTCGCCATCCCAAAGCCACTTCGAGGCGAGGTCATGCAGGAAGTCATCTGCTTCAGCCGATGTAGTCCTCCGAGTTGCAGGCGCTGCGGGTCTCGAAGTCCAAATGCTGGTGCCACTGGTGCCAGCTTCCTCCGGAGGGGGGCCCAGCCAATTAGCCTGGGATCGAGAGGTGGTCGTTTGGGTGTATGGTCCATTGTTATCCAACGGTCGAAGAGAAGCTGCAGGCCCGAACAACGACGACGACGTCCTGCGGAGGCTCCTGGATTGGAGATTTCCTGCAGTGAGGACCTCACTTTCAGACCAAAGAGGAGGGGATAGTCGTGAGCTAGAGGGACCGGCTTGGGTTTGTGAGGAATGCGAAGGCTGTGAGCGTCGGATGAAGGGGAGGGGAGGAGGAGGCATCTCCACCCGAGCACGGTTTTGTCTCTCGTCCTCCGGAGTACCAGGGTCTACGGCCTTCTCCTTCCCTTTCTTGCTTGAAGTCTCCATTTCGTCGCGAGAGCGTTTCAGTGAGGCCTCGGGGGCCGACGGTTCGGCAACCGGACTACTCTTGCGCGATCGCTTTCCCGGGGACCTTGTTTCGGGTGAATCATCCTCGCCATCGCTATCTTCTTCTCGACTTCGCTTTCGGGATTTGTCCTCTCCTTCCAGCGATCCAGGCGGAGGCGGGACACTATCAAGAGAAATCAACCATGAGCCTTGAAGGCAGGGAGCTACAGACAAATCCACATACCTCTCATCTAATTCCTCCTCACCAACTCCGCTAGCACCAGCCTTCTCACCAAGGTCAATCTTCTCTTTCGATGGCGGGTTCCGAGGATCCCAACCAGGCTTCGACCCGTTGGCAATCCTCTCGTCTTCGGGGACCCCGGCGTAATCTTGGGCATCCCAGAGATACTTCGCAGCCAATGGACCCACGATCTTGCCTATTGAATTCATCAACTTTTGCGAATCAGCCGTCTCCTTCTTCAATTCCTCCTCGGCGAGGGTAGCCTCGATAAGGGCAGCGTGTACCTGACGTTCCGCGTCTTCGACAAGCTGCTCGATTCGGCGACGATGAGCGAGTGCCTCAGCTAATTTATCGTTCAGGAAGTCGGGATTGTCAAACAACGGGTTAGCAAACGGATCTTCATCCTCTGAATCCTCCGTGTCAGATGTCTCCTCGCCTTCCCGAGGTCCACTCTCGTCGGGCTCTGCGGAGACTCGAGGAGGCTCGCCCACGGTTGGGAGCGTGACCTGAGGTTGACTGGACGGCGAGTGAGTGGTTCGTAGCGAATTTCGATTGCTTCGGCCCGCGCTGGTAGCAGGTTTGGAAGCCTGTGGACGGGCGGGAATACGAATCAGCATTTGAGAGTTGTTCGATTGCTCGTTACGATGGGTTTTAGTGGTGGTACTAGGTACCGAAGACGGTGCCTTCGAGCGAGCCCTCGGAACAACGGAGGCTTGTTTCGAAGGAGGCTTGCGGCTTCGCAGTTGTCGAGCATCAGATGCTTCTCGAGGAGGAGGGAGGTTCGATGTAGTCATTTTACGAATCAGAATCAAGTCAACCTTTCAGTTATGAGATAGTTTGGGAGCAGGGTCGTACTAGAGCTGGTCGTGGTACGAGGTCAACAGAGGAAACTGTCGCAGAGTACAAGCGAGCGAATATAAACTCCTGGTGGTCCAAGCACGGTTGCTTGGGCCTTGGATATTGCCGATATCAACCAGACCGGCTCGGGCCAGCCACAGATCGCGGGAGGCAGAGAACAATGCCATGCGATATGTGGCCCAAGCAAGGGCCAACATAGAACAAAAGAGTTCCTGTCGTTGTGGCCATAAGGTCGATCTGTGGATGCGGATGCATGTAGGCTCGCCGTTTTGGACAAGCGCCCGCCAGAATCAGTCAGATCAGGTCCACGTGGGTGTGTTGAGCCGGCAATTCCCGCTACTTTGTTCCTCCATGTCTGAGCACCTGGTGGGTGAATGGAGGGTGAATGGCGGTGTAAGGATAATTTGTGGAGGTAAATCAAAGATTCTGTGTGAACTAATACAGAAAATATGGACACCGCTCCCCTCGAAGACACGTATTATTATAGACCAGAAAACAGTGTACAGTGAATGCGAACCGAGCACACACCGGCCAGGCAATAGAAGTTCACAGGGACAAATCAGCAACCACACTGTTATCTCTCTTGACGCAGAATGGGTGCTTGAACTAACACTCGATTAGCATCTGGACTAAGAGTGCCATGATCAGAACTCCAGCCTTCAGAGGCAATCTAGGAACATACCCAAACATTTGTCGCAGTAGCTCCTCGAAAACTTCATCCTTGGATCCCCTCATCAGTCTTTCATCGTTCCTCACAGTGCGCAACTCTTCTATCAGGGTCTCATGCTGGTCTAGAGCGTACGTATACTTGGCCTTCATGCATAAGTACTTCACCATAGCAGGAGTTCTCCCCATGATCAACCCAGTCTGGTGATCGAGTGCTTGCAAAAGATGAGGTGGTATCCCTTCCAGCTGGTCATCCGGAGTGTCTGCGTCTCCAGGACTCGCTGATCTCCGCGAATAGGCGCCAGAGAAATAGTCGCCTTCTGCGAGGGAATCTCCGTCGTCGTATTGGAGATCAGAGGGCGTGTGAGTTTCGACTTTGAAAGTGGTGAAACCGTGAGGAGTTGGTGGCTCGACCTCTGGTTCGTCGCGTTTCCGTTTCCGATTTCCACCTCGCCCCGGCAATGGGGGAGATATGTTGTGTTGCAGTCGCATATGTTTCACGAGCGCATCGGAGCGAGTAAAGGATTTGTCGCACTCTGTAATAAACGTAGATGAGAATTCGGAACTTGAAGCTCCTCCCCACTAGAGAGAGCACGGTATTCGGCGAGAACCTTGGTAAACCAATGGTTCGCATATAAAATGCGAGGCCTTCGCTGGGGCAAGACAAGGGAACGAAAGATAAACTCACCCGGCCGTGGACAGGTGAAAGGTTTCTCTCCAGTATGAGATCGGATGTGCGATATGAGAGCGAATCTGGAGGTTTGAGCCAGCCCTCTTCTCAGACAAGTCGCCCATTCACAAGTGTAGTTTGACTTGTGCACACCAATGTGGTCTGTCAAGCAAGAATCAGAGCTTGGTGTTCTGGAGAGGATCATATGGAACGCACCGTTGTGTATGTGTTCGATCAGGGTTGGCAGATGTGTAAAGACCTTCCCGCACTCCTCCCATTGACATGTAACAGTTGCGTCAGACGTGACCGGTTGGGGGCGGTTGTTCGCTGGTGAACCGGGTCTTGAACTTGGGCCAACATCGGGCTGGTCACCGAAAGCAGAGCCATCATCGTCAAGGGATGAATCCGTAAAGGCTGGCGATGCAGGACCTGGAGATGGAGATGGGCTATGCAAGCTCCTCGCCATGATGACGATATTGACGAGATTCACGCGCTCATCGTTCCTTGCAACGAGCGGCGTGTTTGTCCAAGTTTGTTCAGAGTGGCGGTTGGGTGGCGTGCAACTTCAGCGTCTGTTCTCGACCACATCGCAGCATCCACCACCTTGCTCTCGTCATGAATCCGCCGTTTCCTTCATTTCCGTCTCAAGAGCGCACATTTATACCAGCAACTCCCGGGGCTCCATCTACACGAGGCCGGGGAACTGGTGCAAAACGAGGAAGAAAGCCCCGCCAACCAGGATCTATCACGAGTTCTCCTCGACCTCCATCGTTAACTCCTGGACCGAGCACAAGCCAATCCACCCCGTCTCAATGGTCTCAGAACGCGACCGGAGCGACCACAGGTGTTATTGATCTACAAGAAGGTACCAGTTCCGCCGCACAACCAAGTTCTCAGTCCCAACCCAGTCAGGAGAATGGACTTGGGTTGCCTGGTGTTGTTGTACCAGCTGGCGTGGAAGCTTCTACACCTGCTCCGACGCGGCCATCGGGTCAGGGTGGCGACGAAGATGAAGGAGGCGAAGATGAGATATTGCCAGCCATGGCAGATGATGATTATTCGGCGCAGTTGTCATGGCAGAGTCAGTCAAAGGACAATCTCAAGTAAGCAATGGTTGTTCTCCGGTCGAGCTGTGAAATTCACGTTCCTTGTCTATGCTAGAGTCCTGATGGATAACTTTACACCGCAGCAATATGAACGGTTTGAAGCTTATCGTCGACATGCGCTGCCGAAGCAAGCTGTTCGAAAGGTGGGCGAACTGCTGGTTCTTTACAGATTTATACCCCATCATACTCATATATTCATCCAGGTTATCCAACAGACGCTTGGTCAACAGGTCTCGCAGCCTGTTGCCCAGATAGTGGCAGGTTTTGCGAAGGTGTTTGTTGGCGAGATTGTTGAGAAAGGTAATACGCCTGTCTCATGTCCTTGAGCAAACTGCTCATGTATTCTCGCCTGCTTCGCAGCTCGAGCGGCGCAAGCACGACGTGGGGAGACAGGACCTCTATCTCCTGATCATTTACGAGAAGCGTACCGAAAGTATCAAGCGGAGACTGGTCGCGTAGGTGCTGCGAGACCATTGAGATCGAAACGCATGTTTGTTCGGTAGAGTCCTGAACAATTTCGGCGTTTTGTTGAAGCGTTCCATGCCCGTTACTTGGTGATGTGGGTTTATCCCATCTGCCAGTTTGCAGGGATCTGACTCTCTCTGCAGGTTCCACAACGACTGGCGCACTCGTGTCGTCATTTAACCCAACCCACAGTCTCGACCTTCTTCGGATTCTCCGTGATGTCCGTACCATTGGACACGGGCAGTGATTGCTTAGAGATGCCGCCACTATCTTGGGCGCGGCTCGCCCTCATGTGTGTCTTCGAGGAAGTATGCTATGCTTGTTCAACTTGCATAACTGTGGTTCACAAGCGCTAGGATATCCATTCATCTCTCAGATCCTTGTCGATGATACACCTACTGTGGGGGATATCTTTTGCGTGAATGTTGTCGAATGGCTTCTTCAAGGAAGGGAAGTGTGACTCTAACATTTGTCCTGGCCAGTTCGGTTTCGCCCTCGTTACATAGATACGCCAGTCTCGGGTTCTGTTTGCACCGCCGAACCCGAGAAGACAGTATTCCGAGAATGCCTACTGTATTGAAATGACACACAATAAACTCAACTGCCATGCTTAGGTTGGGCGCTCTCATATCCTTCGTGCTCTCCACGCCCACCTTCGATACCCTCAGAAATGCCTGTTCTCGACATTCTGGACTGGATCCGCTCGAACAAGACGACTTTTGCGTTGGCAGTGATTTCTGGCTACATTGGGATAGTTCGTCTCCTTCGTTGGAGAGACTATAACCGAATCCATCGTAAATACAATGCGAAGATCAATTCCCTGACGGCTGCAGAAGCTCAAACGATCGTGCACTGCACAACGATGTGGGATATGCCTCTTCTGGTGAACTATTCCCTGTCATTTGCTCTTTTCAAGACGTACGCTGTTGTGAGCGATTTTCTTCTCTTATGAGCGCGTAGGTCACCGTGGATTGAATCACGTCGCTAAGCCCTCGATATCTGAGCTACTTGCGAAGACGAAGCAACTGAGTACGTGGGAGAATGTTTCTAAACGTTATGCAGACGTATGTATATCCTCTAAATTTATCGAATTTCACAGTGGTGGACTGACCTTTGAACAGACAGAGATATTGATTAGTGAGCTCAATGAGCGGCATATCTCATCGAAAGTAACTGATTGTCTACGAAAGGCACCTGGGTAACATGTCCAATCACGGGAAGCTTCAACTTTGCCAAAGAGCCTGTAAGCTATGGGCCGGAGAAGGTCGATTTTGACCCACGGTGCGCCATCGCCATTGCGAGAACGAATTGGCTACATGAGCAGTATGATATTGTACGATTCCGCCTTTGCTTCGAAGCGGCTGATACTGACAGTTTCGATAGAGCAACGATGATTTTCTGTACACCCTCGCATTGTTTATTCTGGAGCCTATTGTTAGTATAAACGCGACAAATGGTTTGTAATTTGACACTGATACCCCAACTTCACCCCAGAAATGGACTGCACGCTTTGGTTGGCGTGCAATGTCTCCTTTGGAGGCGCAGGTAAGTTGTCGGTGTGCTGAGATATCATGTCGCCTGATCGCTTCCTTCCTCAGGCAACGTTTGTGTTTTGGTACGAGATTGGTCAAAGGATGAATATCAAAGATATTCCGCCGACACTCGAAGAACTTCGAAAGTGGAGTGAGGTGGGTTGAATAGTACGTTTCCGAGTCTTATTTGGAATCATCCTATCCCAGGCCTACGAACAGTCGTGCATGGTACCTGCTATCACCAATCGTGATGTCGCTCAGCAGACCATCAATGAACTCCTTTACTTGGCCCCAAACAAATTCGGGATCAAAGCATTCCTTCAGCGAATCACCATCTGCCTCCTCGAAGAGCATGTTCGCATTGCAATGATGTAGTCTCGTTTTCACTCATTTTTTCCCCTTCACTGACTGATCTGTTGGCAGGCAACCAGCCCAACCATGGTACATGCACGCAATCACTCGGACCGTCTTGAACTCTGCGGCGTTCTTCCAGGGCTATCTTTGTCTTCCCCGGCGTCGTCCCCATTTATTCGTACCATTGGATCCGCCGATGCCGAAAGATGGATCCCTTCCTCGCATGCATCCCATCAGGTATGTCGTCCGGCTTAATTGGCCCACCGGCTTCTGAAGTATTGTGATAGATATGCTGCGAGACCTTGGTACAAACCGATCCCCAAAGGCATGGGTGCACTGATTGAGCGGCTGACTGTTCTGTTGGGCATTGTGGACCCAGACTTTGTCGCGAGCGACGAACTCAAAGCCGAAGGTTATCGTCTGGAATCATTGGTGAGATGTCCTGTACTCCGCATCTAATTGTCATCTGATCGTCCGCGCCTAGGGTCCCTTGCGATGCGAAAAATGTTGGCTTTCTCCTCACTCTTACCAGATGGTATACTGACGGGTTAATTTCAGCTGCTCATGCAGAAGTGATGAGGAAGGCGGGCGAGATGCAAGGTTGCCCGGTTACAGGGGTATGGTCGCTTGGCGGAGGGAAGTAAGGTGCATGGTATGATTGTAGCACGAGTCGCAACGACGACACACTTCTGAATACACCTTGTATCATTGGTGATGATCCTATGACCTGGTGCTGTGATTTACCCCCAAACAGGCCATAGTTCACTCATGGATGCTGTCCCCATCACACGCGATGGCGCACCAGTTGCGCGGAGTTGACGAATTCGAAAGTAGGAATCCCTGAGTTTCGTGAGAGTCGCAACGCCGATCCTTATCCTTCCTTACCATATATCACCAGCGACGATCTGGTGCCTCCCGTGAGCGTGAGGAGATCATATTAGATTCTTAACACAAAAACACCGCAGGTACGTACGCTCCAGAGTTGCGTGGGGAAGTGGGAGAAGAGTGGTGGCACCAACGTAGAAGCGTATTAGAAGCGGAACAGGCTTTGATGGCTGATATCAACGCTATTTAGTGTGGGACCACTGTATAGATGAGCAAGGCCTGTTTATTCACCGAACTTGCTTGACATCGGTCACCTAATGACAGCGTGCGATTGGATGTGGGTCCAGCGAATGGGCTCCCTGGAAGTACTTAATCCCCGTAGACCACGGGTTGAAGGATCCAATCAGCGACGACACGCGTATAGTGAGAGCACTTGCTAAATTGTGTTTGTGTGGTCGGGGTTTATTCGATGACGACACAGGGTGGAGGACGAGAGCCCCTAGAAGGGTAAAGCGGTGGGAAGGATTGGGGGATGTAGGGTAGATGTTCGTTGGGGAAGGATGGTACAGAAGCAGGTAAATGAGGGAGGGATCTTCTCTCAGTGTCGGTAAAGGGTGGTTTGCGAACCACCCTTAAGATTATGGGGCTATTGCTCGCGCATGGTGTCGCCTGGACCGCCTAGATTGTGGAGAGTGGCCCGTCGGAAAGGCTAATATGCGTACGGAACCGCTCATCGATGGCGTTTTGGGGCTGGAGCTTGGCACCATTCCGTCGAAATGTGTATCACTATGGGCCGCATAATCCTTTCTTCTCTGAATGAAATAAGTGCCCTGAGAAGGTTGATGGCGTGTAGATCATCAGAATTACTAGAGCACTGATCAGGACCGGAACGTACCAACGTGATACCGCTATGTCGGTACGTTACGCTGCTTGAGTGTGAGTCTCGGGGACAATCGTACACAGGGAGGTTAAGGTTATAATCACCAAACACAAAGAGGTTTCCGTAAGGGACTTGTGCTCAAACACAGAGGCATGCGGATGCTGAATTGGTATCACTATGGGCACTGTTCTGACACATGGTTCCACACTACACCGCCGGGTGGGGCCATACACAAGATCAGTTTCAGAGGATCTGTCAGGCATTCGTGTCAGCAACGCATCCGTAAGGAAGTGGAGTTGGGGGAAGACTTGCCCCTCCTTTGTTCCGCACGTGTGCGCTGGCTATCTTCGGGTTCTTCGCGGATCATCATGACGTTACAGCTCTCCAGCTCGTGAAACCGTCAGAGGTCATTGTACGACTCCAAGTCAAATTACGGGGCGAACATGCGAGGGTGAGCAGGGTGCGGATGGTTGTACATAGAAAAGGTGCGTGACGTTACAGTACTCACAGTGCACGGCGATTATCGATTTTGATTTTGATTTTGGTTTGTGAGTTGGAAAGGTAATCAGTCTCGCCCGATTAGCGAAGGATCGAAGAGGAAGCAAACAGCGCTCAGCGATCGACGAGGATGGTCAATGAAGAGCCCAGGTTGTTGTCGTTCCATATCTATTATTGAACGAATGGGAACAGCGCGATCAATGTCACTCAGAATTCTGAGCCCAGGCAGGTAGTGCTGCAAGTATACCCCAGACCTATCAAGTATGGTTGCTACCTGAACCAACTGCAGGGCCAAACCTAAGCTGCAGGACGATCAATGCAAATGGAGTAACGGGTCACCATATGTCCTGATATTAGGACAATCAACAACGATTTAGGGTAATAAGCGCACTCTAGACCTCGGTCTTCAATGAGGCCGCCATCTTTGACACTAAGTGCGCCCTCACACAGGAACATTCAAGCTCCATAGCAAGTTAGCTCGAGCAGCGAATGCATTCAGTTGTGCCACGAGGATATTGGAATCGAGGTCCCTTCGAAAGGCGTCGCCTTGTCGGGCCAGCGAGGGTCAGGCGTTCAGGGTTGGTTCGATATCGGCTTTGTCGGTCACGTCTTGGTGTATTCCTCGGTGCGGGGTCTTGCGAAACTGGATTTCGGGTGCTGTTGCTTATTAGGGTGGGTCAAGGCACGACGGTCGACCAGCGAGATGGGGAACAAGCTCAGTGCGATCAAACCGCGGACATCAACGTTTCAGGAGCGCAGCCTTATCAAGCCGGCTGGAGGATTGGAAACTGTCGTTCTGTCCTGGGAGGCGGGGAAAGGGTGGGCTTGATTGTTGGCAGGCGATGCGCGGAAGGGCAACCGACGGACACGTCGCAAGCGAGCTGCAAGCGACACCGGGCCAGTGCCCACACTCATTGATACAGGCAACACCGTTGTTTCATTGCTAACAATCGTAGTTTGATGAACAACGAAGGCCAAATCTATCTATGAGAGAAAGAAGTGCCTAAGGAAACCCCATTAGCCCTGTACGTGTACATACAAATCCTCTTCTGATCATATACTTCTTCCATATGAATGCAAGACGAACAACGCACAAACGAATCGAAATCCACATAAACTAGAGTCAAAAACGGAAAGCCAGGTATGTACAAGGTGAGGGCGGAGAGGGGTCAAGAAGGCTTTTGAAAGAGATGTCGGCGAGATTTAGGGTGGTGATAGATATAGAGTGAGAGCCAGTCGTGAGGAGTCGTCAAGGCGATAGTGTGGGTGGATGAGAGTTGTAAGAATATCATGGGGGCGAGAGTGAAAGGAAAGAGGACCGTGGAACGATATGAATGAATGGATGGACAACAAAACGGGGACGATTGGATGGGGAGAGGAACAATTACAGAAGAGTACGTTAAAAGACCGAGAGATCGTCACTGTCGTTATCGTGTAGTTCGAGCCAGATTGCGAAAGAGACCAATCAAAAGAAAACAAAGAGATGGAGCGGAGGTAGAGAACCAATATAACACGAAAAGCAAGATAGATAGTATAGAGATCCGCAAAGAAGAAGAGGAGAGATATTATGTATACTTCTACTTTTAATGATTGGCACTCGTGGCCATCGACAGCAACTCGACGGGCCTTCGAGTAAAGGGACGATGGTTATCATCATCACATTCACTGCCACGCCGGAGGCGACGATCGTCGTGTATGAATCGTTCGTCCGCGATGCGGCCCTCTGCGTGTCATGCTCGTCGTGAGCCATGACATATCGACGAAGGGTAGGGAACCAAATCGAAGACAGCGGAGGGGGAGGCCGTGCGAGATGTCCACAAATAAACACCTGAAACTATTATGGACAGCGAAGCTGAAGATCCTCATATCGTACTTTTTATACATTCTTCCTTCCACCACACTTAGCTCGAGTAGCCCTGACCCTGTGGCAAAACGTATGGCAGGACCATTGCGCCATTCGTCCATTGACCCTGGTACTGCTGGTACTGTTGTTGCTGAGACTGTGTCGACGACGACTGGTTTTGAGATTGAGCAGTAGCAGGTGGCGTGTATTGTTGGTAAGCAGGGTAGTGCGAGTGTGAGAGAGCGTGGGCAGGAGGGGTGGTGGTTGTGGGTGAGTTACCATTCGAGTTCGAGTTCGATGGTGGCGAAGGTACTCGGGGTGTCGATACACGGGAAGAGTCTCGGGATCCATCTCGTCCTCGACCATGAGCGTTCCGTAAACACTCGTGTTGGCCACTAGCGAGCAGGGCCAAACCGATCGCGCCATGATCGCCTGAATGTTGGTAATGATACCCTGTAACACCAACTACATCAGACCAAAGCCGAAAGGCGATATGGAAAACCGAAGACTCACTCAGGCCGTTCATGTTCTTGTACCTTCTCTGACACTCGCCAACGCCACAAGCAAAAGGTCTCAACCTCCTCTCAGCCTCCCTCTCAACCTCCATCATCTCCCTCTCACTCAACTCCCCAACCCCACTGATACCCGCACCAGCAGCAGTCATCGCACTCATCGATGACATACCTGCTTCTGAGGGAGAAGCAATGTTCATCGTCCCCGATCCATACCCAGCTTGAAGCTGCTTCTCCTGCACCTTCTCCCGCAACACAGCCTGAACCTCACCCAACTCCTTCGCAGGACCAAAGTTACATGAGCCGTGGGTCATGTGGTACTTGAGACCGTTGGCTTGCTTGTAGCTCTTGTTGCAGTTCGGCTTGGGACAGCGGAAAGGCTTGGAGAGGAGGAGGGACGATGCGGGGCGAGAGAGCGTCGTACTGGCCTGAGGCTGGGATTTACTTGATGAAGCTTTCCCAGATGACTTGGATGTCGACGCGCCCGAAGATGAAGCGACGGTGGATGAAGATGACAAGTGTGACTTGGACGATCCAGATGTTGGCGATGACGTCCGTGATGACGAGGCCGCGCCTGGGAAGAACGTCGAACCGGGAGCGGGCGATCCCACCCTTGAGCCACTGGGTGTACTCACAGGTGTCGTCGACGCAGAAAACAACAGCGCTGGAGGAACACAAACGTCGGTCACTCCGTTCGAACCGTTATCACCACCAAGCTCAAGCCCGTTAGTGTTATATTCACCATAGGGCGAGTAACCATTGAAAGCATCTTCCGCACCGAGACGAGTGCCGGCAGTCGAGAGATGTGAGTGAGACGAATTCTGTGCAGAACCTCGACGGGAAAGTGGGAAACCGTGCGTCTTGATACTCAGACCCGAATGGCCAACAACACCTCGCGACGTTGGTAAAACCGTGGTTGTGTCAAACGCTGATATGGGTGATGGTGAATTTGAGTGGGGGTGTATTTGACTGGGGATCAAAAGATGGGGGTGTTGTTGAACGGGAGTGGGAGATGGGGAAGGGTAGGCAGAAAGGGGTGTCGACAATGGTGTATCCGGTGGTGTAGGTGCACCAGAAGACGGGGACGAAGAATCTAAATCGAGTTCCATGTCATCGGGGTCGAAAGGACCCGCATGGTATTGGTGCGCCTGCGCATTTTGAAGATGATGTTGCCCCAGATTTTGGTGGTGAGAGGGCTGGTTTTGGTGCTGCTGTTGATTTTGGTGCTGAGTCGCCTGCTGTTGTTGGGCATGATGTAATTGTGCCTGTTGCTGAACATGTTGCTGCTGGAATTGAGCAGCGACAGCAGTCGGATCAGGGTAATATGAAATAGGCTGTCCCTGAGCGTTAAGCTGCTGTTTAACTTGAAGGTGGGGCTGAGAGTAAGGATCGACAACGACAACGTGGCATTCCTCGAAATGTTCGAGGAGAGCGTGGAGGTCTGTCAGGTTGAGTCCGCAGCAAGTGTAATTGCGGCACTGCGGAGTACGCGTAAGCTCGTGAGTCATGTAATGGTTGGGGGAGGGACGTACGAGCTCGTCCTCCCTCTCGTGAATATTGAAAGCGTTGAGCATGGAACCGCGGTCACTCTCTACTGAGGACGACATTTTCATGCACTTAAACTCTGTAGGACTGACAGAGCGAGCGGTAAATAAGACGAGAGACATGGAAACGATGGGAATACTCACTCTAAGGGCCCCAACAGTTGACCTGGCGACACACCAGGATAGAACCTGCTCCCAAAGGAACCTGCTCTCCAGGAGAGCGGTGATCCCAAGACATGGCGAGTATATGAAGCAGGGTTGAAAGAACCGCTGCTGTTGCCAGTAAATGAGCCAGAGATCATGGAGATGTCTTCGTTTGCGGAGGAGGGGAGAGCGATGGGTTGTGAGGTCGCGGCCATGGCAGCGTAGTAGTTTGGGTCGGAGAAGTCAAGAGGATAGTAAAAGGATTCCAGGATGAGATATTATATGGAACAGATATGGGTAGATGGTTGCACAGCAGGAGACAGGAAGATGTAGAGACAGCGAACAGCAGACAGACAGGGAGCGCAAGTGGTTCCAGAAATCATTGGCCGTGCTTCTTAAGCGAAGTTCCGACGGGGGCCAAGTCGCCGGTGATTGGCTGGATCCAGTCGCCCGTGAGAACCTTCCTCCTCGCGTGCTCGAGCTCTCGCTTAAGGTCTAGGTTTATCCATCGGCCCGATCACAAATCCGAAATAAACATAAATAAACATGAATTGGCTGTCATAACGTAATACCGAACTTCTGTAACACACCATCCACCCGGTTCTCGGAAGCTTGATTGCCGTTGCGTTGCCTGCCTCCAGGCGAGCCTTGGCTTCGAAATCAAGATCCAAGAACCGATGCTGCACTGGATTCAAATACGAATCGTTCGATTTCTCATGTAACGGATCTATAACTCTATTCGTGAGGGGGCTATGCAACTGCACTCCAAGACGCCAGCGGCAGCGTGTGCAGAGCGGCCAACCACGCAAATGAACAGACGCTGGTGGGCTCGCTCCGTTCTGAGCACTTCCAACCATGGAGCCGTGACGCGGGCTATGCCGGTCGCTAATCCAACATTCCCTCTCGTTCGGGGAGTCGGTCTCCTCGATCTCCATCATCTCCAATTCTGGGCTGACATGAATTCGGAGATGATTGGAGGTCGGAATCTTCTCTACGCTTCCATGTCCGTCTGAGGAGTTTGCCCACCGCAGCTCCCCCTTCCTGTGCAAGTAACTGCTCTCCCACACAACCTCACCATGACCGTAGACTTTCCCAGAACCCGATTCTGCCTAGCGTATATAATCTAAGCACCCTTCACTTGCAGCGGCGAAGATGCCGCCTTACGTTGCAGCTCGTGTGCGCCCCTTATTCACCGAGACGGCCATCCCCAACCCTCCTTAACCACGAGTCCCCAGCTCATTTGTTTACCCCGATTGCGTATCGGCCGCCCCTGATGATACGTGTATCACTTCCATTACAATCCTACCCTCGTGTACAACATGAATGAACGCCGCCAGCCTAAACATCGCACTGACCTGTCCATCGGACTCGTGCCTTTGTACCCACAAAGGTATACACTTTGTCCTTACCCCCAACCACAACTTGTCAACGCTGAATTCACATCGCCGAAGACCTTTTCGTTCCAAGTCCACCCCGATAACACAACTGCATCCGTGATCTATATGGGGCTGTCAACACTCGTCGTCGTGAACCGACGCCGTCACCCAACTGGTACCCTCAAACGCTTTCGTTCAAGCGCTCGTACTATATCCATGTGCTAGTACAGGTTTTCTGATCCTTGATCGGAGTTCCTGGATCCTATCCATGTCTAGTAGTTCGCGAACTGAACAAGTAAATGGACTCTCCACAAGCTGTCGACTTTGCTTGCTATTGCCTCCATATTCGCGCTCTCTTCGACCTCCGCGAAGGTTAAGGAGACTCCCGTTCGTGGTTTGGGTGCATCAACGGTGAAATATCCCAACTTCTTAGATTCAAACAGTGGCTATCCTGGGTCGAAGAAATTCTCTTCCAATCTTCAGTGGGCAGCGTGGTTGTTGCAGGGGTTACCCGTGTTCGCTTCGGGAGCCTTCCTCCCTCTCAATCCCGTTAGGATCGTTGGTCATCATGATCACTGCACCGTTACTTCGATGTGTACACCCATATACCGTGCCGGGCTTGAATGCGGCATGCATCCCCAAGGACTTTGCCAATCCCAGGATCCCTGCCCCCCGGAAGTTTGAAATTCTCATTCCGAGCTTCCACACGCCTCATTCCGTTGAATGGTAGCTGGCCATTTCAACCACCCCATCACCTCCGTTCCCCACCAGCATCTGTGAAAATGCCAAAAGTCGCGTGATCGCCACACCACAGAACAACGAGGGTCAGTGACCGATTACTAGTGCCACACAACCGTTGAGGTCCACATCCCACATTTCCAATAACTACTTTACCGCCCCTCAAACAGCAAGGCAAGTCAATCGCAAACACATCATAATCACGCATCCATCCGGAAAGTCGAAGCCAGGAGTTTCAGCTGATAACCTTTTGGGTGGTATCGTGGTAGGCATCGTGCATAGAGTATGCATATGCAGATCCCTGTGATTCGTTCGACTCGGAGTCTTCAGAGATCGATCGTAATCCTTTCATGCTGCATTGCAATCCTTGCGCCGATTCTATGCGTGATTTCCAATCTTTCGATAGAGGGTCGATGGTTGACTTCATTCCTCGAGAGGCTCGAGGCTGGAAGGAACTGGATGAAGAGATCGCCTACCTCGAAAGCACTAAGCCGAGGATCTGGTGGATCATAGAAACACCAACCCCCAACGCAAACCTATACTTAGGTTTGAAGCAACCTCGAAGTCCCCTCGTTTTATGCTCGTCGTCTAGTAGTCCTTATAGCTAGTGATGCTCGATTTGGGTGGTAGAGTACTTGTGGTGGCGTTAGTACGCTGGAGTCTGTTTTAGCGTTCGTGCTGCAAGCGCCTTGCCTTCAATATAGTTAGGCTCGTACCCTCCGTGTACTCAACACTGCTAACGTCCAAACCACGGATCATCGTCTCTCTACTAGCATTCCATCTTGCCTTAGTCGTCAATCCGTAGCAATGAGGCACCCTTTTCGCCGAGTTAGTTTCTCACACCACTTTCAATCAAGGTTCATCCTCGGATCCAGTATGCCAATATCTCAATCTGCACACTCACCGTCGACCCACCTGAGCCATCGCTCCTCGTAATCCATGGCTTTCCCTGAGCCTTCCCACCCTGCCAATGTAAATCAAATCGTCGTCTATATCTTGCGTTTGATTCTTGGGCCACCTGGCAGAATCACCTTCACCTATGCATTTGGTACGCATACGTCATCGGTTGGGTGGTAGGACGGGTAGAAGTGTTCTTGCATCGCCAATCCGGGTTTTGTGGGATGTTGCTGTCGTGTCTGATACTTCGATGTGATGCCACGTGAAGAAGTCTCCGTGTTCTTTCCGAAGAATTCAGACTAGTAAGTATCAATGTCGTCAGTCGCACCAGAGGGATTCTTGACGCCACGTCGACCGTAGGAAGAAGCGAGAAATAATCGGCCCCCCGTTGGTATGCGCGCCGCAGGCATGTCGCGTCCGTGTTCAACCTCCACCCAAGATCCACCATGGTAAGTCACGCTTCAGCTCCCCCGACTGTGCAAGTACTCAATATGCACGATCGACAGCACCAACGCTCAATTTGCGCACTTTGAGTTTACTGCCGAATTTCATCCTCCCTTCACACTACATTTGACCTTGTTGAGTACTCCCCAGGACCCTTGTCCTTCCATACGTACGCTCTCAGCTGTGTACGCGGCACACGGGTGCAGTTATCGCACTGAACAATATGAATAACCACCCCAATAGGTTGAGAGTTGAGCCGATCTCAACCTTAACCTCGTTGAAATTCGTGCTCTTGCGAGACAGCGACAGCGACAGCGATTTGTCAAAGTTGGTGAATGGTACGGTACGTCATCACTACTAGCCCACCCCCCTTGTTCTTGCTTTCAATTTCCGCTGGTCACCCATCCCAGCACTTGCCTCCGTTTGATGAATTTGATATTTTGTGGTGGTCCTCGCCGTTGATTGCGATCCTTATTTATCGAGCCTCCTGAATATTGGAATTTGACATTAGGACAGGGTCTTGAAGCGACAGGATGAGACTTGATAGTTCGCCGAGCAGGATGGAGACCTTACTGGTCAGCTTCATTATACCTCAAGCCGCTCTCATTGCCAGCTCGACATCATCACGGCGAAGTGTCAACACTCTACAAGATGCCCGTGGTGTTTCGTTTTGGCGGAGATATGTCAGAGCATGTATCACGCCCGTAACATCCGGGAAGAACCTTCCGAAAGAAAACATGGATGTTGTGGTCGGTCGAATAATATGGTGACTCTCGCTTGTACTCCTGATCTGCAGATAGCACATCCCTTTGCTTCTTTGCCCCTTCCCATCTCAACTTCTCGATTTGTCTTTACCTTTCCCCAGGCGAGGTTTGAGTTTTGTTGGGTATTGCAGCCAAGCACTCGGCGGCGTCTGGATTGTATGACGTCTCGAGGTGATTGTCATCTGTTTTCAATTTGTGCTATTTGATATTCGATATCGTGAGTCTGCACCCCTCGCGATGCACCATTCGCCATCTCCCCAGGGCTACTTCAGAGGAAACCAAGCGCCAGTGGAGTGCGGAACCTAGTCACAGTCAACTCTCCAAATTTCTTCATCTCACCCTCTACCTAATTCCTTCACGGCTTTGGGCTGTTCGCCAAGTGACAATGTCGCTGCCTTTGCTAATCCACCCCATCTCTGATCCTCATGTCCCTCCACACAGACTTGACTTACCTCGACCTTTCTACCCTCACTTCTGGTGTTGAATACAATCCGTACGTCATTTCTATATAATTACTGCCGAAAATTCTAGCGTTCATTAAAATTAATGAACAGTGAAGAACTGTGATATGGATAACATCTGCACCACAACCCCGGCTCACTCCTTCCCTCTCCTTACCGCTGCGAACTCATGGCGCTCTATAATCCCCCTTCTCAGGTTTCTGTTCTTTCGTGATTGGCCATGAAAGTGAGTAGCCGGGTTGAACTTGATCCCATGAATTATTGATTGACGAAACTAATCACACACTAATTAGCATTGCCTCCGTGCGCAAGCAAGTCCTTATAGGTCCTTATTCACCGGTGGGTGCGACTTCTGACCAGGCTTCTTGTGAGGTTTTGCGCCCACAAGCCCTGAATACCCATATACGTGATTATTGATCTCCTTCCAATTCTTTCGACTATCTGATAAGTCTCCCAATAGTTTGTTGGGTTCTGAAGAGCTGCTGTGTGTGTGGATCAAGGAACGGTCCGTGTCGGTCGAAAGAATTGTGGGCCAAACCCACTCGTGGGTTGCGTAATCCAGTTAGCGGGAGAAGGAACCGCTCGGTCGCATTCCCTTTGTCGCATTTCCTTTGTGTCGCCAGCCCAACTTCGCGACCAGAGGACCCTGCGCTATCCTTTGTTGTGAGTTGTATGATCATCGGTAGAGTCGGAACCCTTACTGTATCAACCTGAGGTCATCGGTTTCTTTGCGATTCGTAAGTGCCATGAACCATGCCATCACTCTATTCCGAAGATCTCACGAATGGGACACCCTGATTTATTGCTCTTAAAGCGGTCCGAGCCTACTTCGCCCTCTGCAAGAGCTCCTCGCGGTCCGCTTTCATGAGACTCCCGAGGTGCAGCTATCCTCTGTCAGCAAGATGTTTCATTACCGTACAGTTCTACTACGGACAGCGTGTGGATTAGTGGACCGCCGGAAAGTTGCCAGAATCCCGACGGCTTCAGCACCTTTAGGTGGGCGAGGATCCACTTGTGAAGAAGATTAGATCCAAACAAGGGGAATCTATATCTGTCTCGAAGTCCCCTCGGTCCCGAGCACATGCCCTCATGGCCCTCCAAGCGCCCGTGATCGGGTTTCATCTATGCCTTCCGTGACACTTTCAAGATGGTGTGCCTAACCCGTTTGCGCAGAATTCAACACCAAAAGCGTTCCTCGCTTGAGGATAGATAGGGCGACCAGAGTTGCGGGGTAGGTACCATCATCTTCGGTGGCTTGTGTTCGATTTACGATCGAGTTCATTCTCAAAGGCCATCAAGGGCCATCCATTCGCTGTATAAGTATATAGCAACCTCGAGCCGCCGTTCATTTCCCATTCCGTTGGGTTACTTCTGGACTTCATCATGAAGGCGTCCTCTCCATTGCTTGGAAGTAACCGTGCTGCATTTTCGTTCCAGGGTCGCCCTGTGATGGATATCACAAGCCTCTACTTCTCCACTGCCCGTGCATACGCAGCAAGCGCGGGCAACTGCCTGTATGGACTTAGTAATCATCCTCCAAGATATTAACCCACACTGGCCGAGAGATAACGGACGAAGACGTAATCATGAGCGCTTAAACCAGCTACCTCGTCTGTCAAACTCTAACAGCTCTCTCGATGGCGCACCGACTGGAACTTCATATACCCACTCTCAGCCCAACGTCACCCTTCCGATGCGGTGGGCGCCCAAGGCATTTCCTCATGGACAGACTGTATGAATCTCGGAAGCAGTCGCTACTAGGCTTCTATGTATCGGGTGGACGAAGGCGATGGATATTCCGACCATCTCGCGAATGCTTCAAAGATCCAGTTCGTTCTGGTACTCCATTCTCGCTAGCGGGGCAGGGTAAGTTTCATCCACAGGGTGTTTGGTGACCGTTACGTCCGATATGGAACATTCTCAGCAGGAGGCGGGTCTGCGACGGCCTGGTATGTCCAACGAAACTAAGGCAGTTGGCGAGTTAGTTTCGTTATCACCTTATCAATATTCCTGGTAGTTTGTACCCACCAGTGTCACAAATATGCTCGTCTCGAGCATCTACACCCCCCTCGTGGTGTCCGTTGCTTTCGCAGGAGTGCCTATGGATCCTTTGCCACAAGTCTCGATGCTTCGAGAGACATACCTCCGATAGGACAAGAGCATGGTGCGCTGAACGGTGATTGGTTCGTAGGTATTCTGGAGTGCATCAGCACGTTCAACATTGAATCATCGTCGATGTGCACTAGACATCGGAGAGCCATCTCACCGAACGATACGTACGGTCGTGGAGTCGCACTGCACTGCGAGGCAGTGGCGGGCGGATTTCGGCATTTACCGAACTGGTTTGTTCGGCATTGCACCGCCACCGCGACTAGCGGTGGTGGTGCTCCCCCCAGAGCCCTATCGGCTACCGGGTAGTGGAACATTCGTTACACTTCTCGCAAGTAGCATAAGCATACGACACTACCCGGAGACCCGCTGAAAATTTGTTGATATGAGTTCATCGGGTGTGTTTCTCTTCATCAGCACTGCTGCGGCCGACCAACTGAAGAAATTTCCAGGTCTTCCCTTGCCATAGCTCAGAAATATTGCGCAGTGAGCGGTATTGAGAAATCCCCGAAAAAATCAAGGGCTTGTGGTCGCTCCCCCTCGGAAGATACCCTGTGAAGATGATTCCTATGGCATCTCGCTGGATCTCGAAAAATGAAATGGCATGGCAAAGTTTCTTTTTCGTGGGTCCTTCGCCGGATCCCTTTAATCTGCGTTGACCTTGATTTCTAGCGATTTGAACTTTGCTTCCATAGCTTTCGCGGTTCGGGGGCCACGTCAAGACGAGACAAATTGTCAGCAGTGTTGGTGCCCATATGTCCCCTTCAATTGATTATCTCATCTTCACCCCCCCGCTTCGACCTCTCAAGTCGTCATTCATCCAGGGCAAATCGATCCGGCAGAGTCTCTTCCGAGAAAGTTCTATGCAGTGATAATCATGGTTCTTTCCTTATCCTTCGGTCTCAGGCCTCTCGCCTGACCACCTTCGTCACTTTTACATTCTCGAGACGGGTGTTTCCATACATGAGGCATCCCTCAGGCTTCAGTCGAAGAACTTATCGAAATGGAAGATATCCAGGTCGCGCGGATGGTCCCAAGTCGTAGGAGTTTCGCCTGTGACCCTGCGGGAAAATTTGTTTCGCGGAGGCACATTCCAGTAGATTCAAGCTAGCCTCGTTTGACCAACACCAATTGCTCAAGGCCCGTGCCATATTTTCGCCCCTTGGCAACACTTCGCCGCTAGCTTCCATGTCACCAGGTTTCAATCTATCCCTCGCTGGCGTCTTGTTCCGATGCCGAATGCCTCTCCTCTTCGGCCAGACTAGGGTCGACAATCACCACATGATCTCCCACCCAATATTGGAGTCTCGGCGAATCAACCCACGGTCCTCCAACGCTGCTTTGAAGCGTCCCTCTTGATACCTATGCCTACCCCAAAAGGGGTAGCTCTGTCCATGGCCGCAGGTTATCGCCCATCGCCCGCCGACGCACAACGGGGGCCAGCTTGAGCAGCGTCCACCGCGTCCTACACCTGGCCGTTTTTGTTTTCTACCACCACCGCCGCCGCCGCCACCACCACCACCACTCGTCTGCAATTTCCCCGCTCTGTTTGGTTTATCATCTGTGAGTCGCTATAACCACACACCACACTCGATGCCTTCTCTACTGCGCCTTGTCTTTCGAATAGCCGTCCATGGCGAGACGACTATCCTCATCTCAAATACCCGAGAAGCTACACCCCCGACTTTCCAAAGTAGTCAACGGGGAGAATACTCATGCCACCCACCGCGCCCCCCGGTACGCAATCGCTACCCCATATACCACTGCAGCCACACATCCGAGGCTAACTCTAGTCCCACACGTTGGGAGATCGGCCACCATCACACCCGCAAGCGGCCCGCTACAACCAGGCTTCCACTACTCTGGCTCGCTACTTCCATGACCATCAACCTGACACCAACACCCCTCGCCACGTAACTTGACACACGCTCATGGCCGAGCCAATACTGCCGTACCGCACTCAAAGGGGGTAGGGGTCAGCTTCGAAGTAAGGTCTACCTTCCTTCGCTGGGTCTATGTCCGCTCATTTTATTTCGGAGGAGCGTTTTCTGGTCCAGAAAGTACCAAAGTTAGCCCGTATCCCGCTAACTTCCCAGAAACCACCCAGTGTCGCTCAGCGCGGAATCCTACAGTTGCAGAATGTCTGTCCCTGAAGTTGCGTCTACCCCGGCCGACTCAATCCCCGGTGCCTTACGTATTGGCGGAATGCATCGCACCATCTGGTGAAGTGCCGGAGAATGCTGCCCAATCGCTCGTCCTTATGGTTACTTGTGTTTGCGTCACTGACTATCCAACGACTTGGCTGCGTATATTATGTGCGAGTCGTCTCCAATTATACTGCGGGAGGAATTTTAGGTCAACCGTTAATCACTAGGAGGACCCGATGTTCTATCCGCACTTTGTGATACCCTTCTCTATGCTGTGCAATGTCCCTCCCTGTCACGTCGCATCGCTTCCAGACTTGGTCGCTATGCTTGGTGGATGAGAAATTGATCATCGAAGCAATCACTTCCTAGCACCCCACGGCGATGGTTCGCCAAAATAATAGTACGACAAGTAAGAGTAAGTGTCGGCTTTGAAGAGCCATAAAGAGCCATAAGTTATTCAAGCGTGAAGGTGAAGGCCTCCTATCACCATCCCTGCCTCGACATATACAAGTCATGTTCCATGGCAGCTATCCCGCTCGCCTTTACCCCACCTGCATCACGTGACTTTCGTTTGCGTTCCTTTTGACCGCCAGATGGACCCTTGGCCAAATATTTGATTTCTGCGAATTCGTTGGTCGCCTGGGCACGCAGCCAGGCAGCGTCGCGAGCTCGGTGCGCAAGACAGTTAGGCTCCCGATACAGAACCAGATTGTCTGTAGACTCTGAACCCGACGCTTCAGACATGGGACGGCCATTTCCCCACAATGAACCACCTGCAGTTTTATCGAGAACACCTTGGATCGTTAAACTCTCGCCAGGAGCAAGCGGGGTAGGCTGGGACGGAGTTACGCAAGGCATGTCGACCTCCTTGCGCAGAACGTAGTCGACGTCAACGGATGAGAAAAACGCTACTCCCTGCGGGAGGTCGTCCATACCTAGCTTGTAAGCAAACAAGCTACGAGTCCAAAGGTTGGCAACCTGGAGAGCCAACGCCAATCGGTACTTGTCCTCCTCCGTCACTAGGTAGCGTAATTCATCGTGGACTGAGATGAGATATCGAGCACGGATACTGTACTTGGCAATCAGGTGCTCCATTGCCACGATAAGGAGGTGGAGGTAGTCGACGCCGGAGGACTGAACGACCCAATTGATCCGCGAAGGCATGTAATCGGTACCAAACCCAGCTGGAAGATACTCTTTCGAAAGGGCGTAGGTTATGCCGCAACCAAGTGCGGGCGTCTGGGGCGCTTCAGATAAAGCAATCTCTTCAAGTTTGTTGAAGACAAAACTTTCTGTACCGCCGAACCAGAATTTGCGGTTGAAAAGATCGAGTCGATGGGTATTCTTGCCCTTAGTCTGAGCATACAGTTGTTCCGCGAGTAGTTTCGCTTGGTCGGGTACCATACCGGCGTTTGACTGCATAAGGAGCAGCATGGCATGTTTCATACCAGCACCGTAAATCCGCGAATAATTGAACACCTTCGCTTGGTCTCTGGAGATTTTCAAGATGCTCGCCGTCTTAGAATGTAGGTCCGTTCCAGCCGCTTTCGTACCTTCAAGTGTCATCCAGCCGATGGCGGTGGCGCCGTGGAGGCCGAATTGAGCATCCCCCATGACACTTGATATCCACAATTCCTCCGAATCGACGTCAGCACCGACAATGGCGTACCCCTCTGGAGCTCGCACCATCGCCTTCAATTCTGATCCCACACGATTTTTCTTGGCGTTACTGGCGGTCAGCCAAGTTTTCTCGATGGCCCTGCGAGTGACAGTGCCCATCGTAATGACCTGGGGAATAATCATACCCCATTTTCTGTCCCTTCCATCGGGACGGGGTGGCTTCTCGTCTAGCTCTTTGACGCCCAAGTCGCGTTGGTCGTTCTGCCAGAGAACTAGTTGGTTGAGAATGCGGTCCCTGGCGCTAATCCAGTAACTGCACTGGCCATTCATATCAAGTGCCTCTTGCGCCTCATTCCCGGGGCTTCGAAGGGTTCCGTCTTGAGCGAATTTGATGAATGTTTTCCCGAGCGGGCTGCCGACGTTCGCTTTCTCGCCATCCTTATGAGGAAGCTTATAGAAAACATGGTCATCACACATCGTGCTCAATGGTTCGTCGTCGGCGTGGAAGAACTCCAAAGTAGAGGCGTGGGTGGTGAATTTTTCCGAGCGTGGAACACGGAAGGTCCATCCATGCTCGTGAGAATGGAAAAGGGGCCAACCAAGCCAGGAGAGGCGGAGCAGGAGAGGGGCGATGCGTTTTGAGACGGAGAGGTCGAGTGTACCAGGAGGGAGACCCTTCTTAGGTTTAGCCAATTCCCAATACCATTTGGGCCAAAGGACGGGCGGAGGCTTCGGAGGTTTTGCCTTCGCCTTCGACTTCGACGGCTTTTCCACCGAGGCTTGGTCATGGACCGTAGCAGAAGGCACGGAGGACCAATCGAGCTGGCTTAACCAATGATCCTCCCGATTACCGTCCTCGCAAACACGTTTGGCTAACTGGAGTACTGAGTCAGCGACAACAGGAGAATCGTCCCCAGATGCAATTGCAGTTGCTAACTGGACGTCAACCGCCG
Source organism: Jaapia argillacea MUCL 33604 (assembly GCA_000697665.1). Lineage (NCBI taxonomy): Eukaryota > Fungi > Basidiomycota > Agaricomycetes > Jaapiales > Jaapiaceae > Jaapia > Jaapia argillacea. The sequence goes on from KL197718.1 coordinate 130,614, forward strand.
TCATCCTCCCGTTCTTCAAAGCAGGGAGCCCATGGGCTGCGCCGATAACGTGGATTGTCTTGGTCTTACCTGCCGTGGGCAAGCGCGCAATCTGGCCATCCCGAAGATAGTGCCAACCATCGGAGGCAGAGAAGACGAGAGGACACCCATCGAACGCAAGTCGAAGGAGTAAGGGAAGGATACGTTTCGCGACACGTAAGGAAAGTGGGCCGTCGTCAAGGACCTGCCTAAACCACGCCGGTTGTTGGGAATCATCCTTGGCGATCAGCGGAGCCGAGGGTGCCGGCGCAGACGTTTGAAGCAGTTCAGCGTCGCTTGGATCAGATGTGATGTTCTTGAGACACAACAGATTAGATGCATATTCCCCGCCATGAAACAGATAAATCACCTGGCGAAAGACACCTCTCGACTCCTTAGCTTCCTTGGGAGTCCAATCCAACTGCTCAAGCCATACATTCCCCCTCCAAGCCTCGGTTTCCATCATCTCCTTCGCCTGCTGAGCAAGATTGAGCAGCCTCGTCTTCACTTTCTCGTCGAGCTCTCGGTATGTTCTCTCTGCGTTCTCGATATACGCTTCCCACTCCTCGTTAACAGTGAGAAAGCTCGAGCCCATAGTTAAGATCCCCGCGAATGAAACGGGACTGGGACAGGCGTTAAGAAATCCTGGGAGGACCTGAGAAAACACAGCGTGGGTCACCGCGACATCGCGAGCACAGTATCCAACATAATCCTGGATGTTCTCCAGAATCTCCAACGGTGTTCGCGTCATAAAATCGTTACGAATTTCCTTCTCCACTTCGATCCCGCAGTGGAGTTTCGCGACGTCTGCGAGGGAGTTGGCAGAGGTAAGATCCTCCCATCGTTTGGATGAAAGATCTGCTTCGCCTTCCGAGGAGTCCGCATCGTCGAATGAGTTATCGGAGAGTTCCCCTCGCCGTATCAGGTCCACGATCGTCTCCATGGCTTCTTCCTTCTGCTCGATAGCTTCTTGCTTGCTCTTCCGATGTTTGTTCCATGCGGGTCGCTGATGAGAGGAGATACCTTTGATAGCGACATGGAGGGACATGGTATCGATGAAACGATTCTGAGTTCCCTTGATGCTGTACTCTTCCAGGATTCGGGCACGGTCATAAGAGACATTATGTCCAACGATGACTCTGGGCACCGTCGGATCACCAAGGGGAATCAGTTGCTGGGGGTCTTTAGATTCGCCCAGCAGCCAAGGAGAGATCCACGAATACCATCCATTCTGTGATACAGCACACGCCATGATGGCGTATGGGCTATACTCCGGCATGGTCTCCACGTCGAATACCAACATCTCCTCTGAGCGGCCCTCGTGCTCCGGAAAGTCAACTTGGGTACAGTAACTCGATCCGTCGGGGAGGTAGTGATATTTTGTCCACCCAGAATGAATGTTCCAGTCTTCAGGTCTGGGAAGTAATTCGGCGGAAGCGAGGAGTTTAGATAGTGATAACCATGGTTGACCGGCTACGGAGCCGATTCGATGGAAGTGTTCGTCGAGATTGTCGCCTTGGAGTGGAGGGAGAGTGAACCCAACGTCGGGGAGAACTGATCCCTGGGAGGGGTCGAGACCATGCATGGAGAGATGTTCGCGTGCAATTTGAACGAAACGTTGGTCAGGGGCGGGGAAGGAGACGTTTTTGAATATCTGAGCGTGAAGTTTCCTGGACAGCATTTGTACACCAAGTTCATTGCGTTTGACTAGATTTCTCAGGACTGGCACTGGTACTTTGGATGGAGACAACACGTACCATGCTGCACTGGCATCTTTCCCTTTCCTTTCCCTACCACATCCTTCCTAGAATCCATTTCCCTGACATCATCCTTCTGGCGAGGGAGAGTTGACCTCTGCAAAGGCGCCTTGGAAGGCAACTCCTTTTGCTTGGTTGCGAATTTGCAGGAAGACGAATGAAACCACCGGGCGAGCCCAGTTGGCGATGACTGAACTCGAGTGATCATCGAAGGAGGGGAGCAAGCAGTTTATCTTTGCCCAACCTGTATTGAACCTTGATTGAACCAGTAGCGAGGAAATTATCTGCAGCCTGCAGGTCGGTGGTTTCGGTTGCAATTGCAGCTCGTTTACGTACAGACCGAGTTGTCCCCCCTCGATCATTTCTTCCACCAACCCACCTACCAATAACTTTGTTGCATTTCTGGTTTACCTTTGAACCACTTTGCTGCATTGTGGCGACCCCGTTCACATTTGAGAGATCTCAGGTTCATGTTCACTGCGGGTGTTCGCGGGTGTTCTTCGGATAACTGCAAGATATCTGTCCTCAAACTTTTGCAGGCAAGTTCCCGATACTCCAAGGCCGCGAAGTAGTACCACCTCAAGAGTTGGGAAACGGTCCTTGGGAGTTCATCTGAACTGAGTTCTCAAACCGACTCTCCCCTAGGCCTGACCTGGAGGTTAATCACTCAACTCGTGCGGATCAATCATCATACATCGAAAGCTCGCCGATCCTCCCCATATAACTTAAGGTACATAGATGCTGGTTCGAATTTGCCTCCATTTGATCATCACTTGCGCCCTTTCAGAGTTATGGGCGCGATCTTGGTAGGTGGTTGCACCTCAGGCTCAGCGGTAGTGGCGTTAACGTGAGTGTGGAGTTCTCCCGTGCACTACGGTGATTGACCTGCCGTACGAGATATTTCGCAATAAGTATAAATTTGTCGTCCGGTAGTCATTCTTTATGTTCAATGCGACTCGATCCGAGCGAGAGACTCAAGATATTTAATGGAAGGATTGGGCATCCTGGTCGTGATGTCATATGACCCGAGTGAATAGGAAGAGTGAGGCTTTCAAGACGAGGGGAACGCGACAAGGCTTGAGATTGCGCCAGAGGGCAGCTTCGCAAGCAGGACTATCATTTGTTCGTTTGTTCAAGAGTGGTTCGTCGCCTGTGAATGCGCAAGTGTTAGTCCGACCCGGTTCGAAGGGCTGCAAGTGGGAGGAGGTACGAAAGGTGCTAAACCCCATAAGGCAGGCACAGCGGACAAGTTAGATCACCATGGCCCTCAGAGGTAACGAGCGTAATAATTCGGAGCCTGATGGCCCAAGGTTTGGGAGCAGGAGCGACCTTGAAGCATAAGAGGTAAGAAGCCGGTCCATCATAGCTTCTGGCGGCTGGAGGCGGTAGCCCAGGGGCTTTGGAATTGGTCCCATGGTCTTCAAGCATATCCATTAGTTTATCTATCTGTCGGGACCCGGAAGACGATGTCACACCCAATTATGTGGGTCGGGTGGGCACAGGTCAATGAAAGACTCCAGATCGCGTCGCGAATCAGGGTCCGACGTCCTCGTCGACCGATTCATCGTTAACGAAGTGAGAGAGGATTGGGTAGGGAAAGGCCCAGATATATTGCCAAGATGCTCCACAGAGGAGCGTGCAAAATATAGGAGGAGGAACAGGTTCTTGAATTCCTAGTTCGCAATTGCAAGACGCCGAGAGGGAGACCAAGGCACAAGTGAGAACATACGTGTGAACAACATGAGGGACGGTCACAGGGATAAGGAGCCGATCTTGCCGAGGACCCCAAACCAACCAACGGTCTCTCATGTTTAGAGCGATGACCGTTCTTTCAAGGCGTCTCTGTTGCCATAAATATGCACTCCTGGAGCCCTGATACGTATTTTCGCCGTAGCCTCGAGTCTCATGAGCGAATCCTCGTTGTAAAACAACCTTCCTTAGGACCTTCCTGCATCACCGCCACTTGTCCGTGAACGATGCCTGTGGCCCTCCCTGGAGAAACTGGCGACTTGAACGATGTGCCTTTGACGACGCTGGACCGGAATCTTCCTTCCCTTCAAGTTTCGCCATCATCGAGATACGACCGACTCAACAAAAATGTTCCTTGGTGGAAATCCGTTAACCTGAGATTCAGAGAGTTTCTCGATAGGAACAGCGGATTGCTGCTAATTGCAGGGGCTCAGGGTGTCTTCTCTTTTATGAGTGTACTCGTGAAAAAGCTGAGTAGCTTGGACGAGCCAGTCCCGACACTTGAGGTGCGTTTATAAGTTCAATACATTCCGCCCTCTTCTTAATTCGCGGTCGAGACAGCTTGTATTCAGTCGAATGGCAAGTCCGTTAGAAATGAAGGTCAAGACATGAGGCTTAAATTTACCTAGATCATAACATATATATGTTGCACTTCGTATATGTGAGTTCTGGCTTCTTGCCTTACCATGGAAAATTCATTCACGACCTTTGGATCAGGGTACTTCGTGGCGTGCCAGATCCCTTCCTGGGTCCGAAAGGTGTCCGACTCCTGTTAATCCTTCGCGGATTCTCCGGGTCCGTTCTCTCATCCTCTCAGCTTACCAATTATCTCTTGTCAACCCCACCTCTCGCTCGTTTCTTCTTCCTCCAATAGATTCTTCGGCCTTTTCGGCGTCTACTTTGCCCTGAACTACCTGTCGTTATCGGATACGACAGTATTAACGTTCCTGGGACCTTTGGCAACCACAGTTGCAGCTGCGTATCTACTACACGAACCTTTCAGCATGAAGCAAGCTCTCGCTGGTGGTAAGGACTGCCCATCCACAGATACCATTGGGTTGATGCTCACGAAACGCAGTCTTCAGCTTATTTGGGGTAATATTGGTTGCTCGTCCACCATTCTTATTCGGTCATCACGATACCCAACTTGGTGGGGCTGGTGATGTCGACGCAGGTCATGCTGTACATGGGTTCGATCCAGCTGAGAAAGGAACACCTGCTGAGAGGTTGATTGCTGTAGGGTATGCGTCCTTTGTTCGCGATCGCCCAACAAGCAGTGCTGATTGACCTTATCTCTGTCCCACAGCGTTTCGTTAATTGGCGTAGTGGGTGGCACCGGGGCTTGTACGTATAATTCGGCTCCACTACAATGTGACGCTGATTGCGGACTTACACAGGGATTTGCATTCGAGCTATTGGGACACGAGCCCATGCAATGCACAGCCTGACCTCCTTCTCCGCTTACTGCGTCGTCGCTTCTGGTATTGGGTAAGGCAATCGCCTCCCCTTCCACGTCTGAATTGATTCGATGTGTCTTCATTTCCGATCAGAATGATACTGCGGGGGACGCCGGTTACCGTTCCACTGCAACCTCTCTGGATAGGCATGCTGTTGCTCATCGGTCTCCTCGGATTTGTATCACAGGTTCGTCGAATTTCCTCCCCTGCCAAGAACTATCACCTAACCGTTCCCTTGTCCAGACCTTTACGACCATGGGTATTCAGCGAGAAACGGCGGGGAGAGCCACGATGGGCGTCTATGTCCAGATCATCTTCGCCACATTTTACGAGAGGATATTCTTCCACACCGTACCTTCCGCAACGAGTATCGCAGGAACTTTAATTATCATGACGAGTGCGATCTACATTGCTGTGAGTGCCCATTACTTGCTGTGCCGGCGCTTCCTGGAACAGAGGTTGCGGATCTGGTGCTAATATCCTTTTATTTGCTTCTGCCAGCTCTCGAAATCGCCGACCCAGAAGAACTCAAAAGTGACGCTCGAGGATGACGGCGATGTGATGCTTGAGGAAGGGTTGCTCAGTGATGCTGAGAGTGATGACATGCGTAGAGGGCTTGAAACGAGGGTAAAAGATCCGAGGAAAGCCAAGACGGAGGGATTGCGAGTTCCAGAGAAGACGGGGCTCGGTCTCGAGGTCGATGATGACCCGCAGTGATACTGTCGGCTGAGGTCCAATGGTTGATACTACTATAGATATCTCTCGTGATATTGCTGTACATCTGGCATGAATCTGTATTTACTTCGGCTGATAGAAGGCTAACTGACACATTCACTGCTTTCTCTTCTGAACCGTCACTCCATTGCTGTCGAGTCTTTCCCAAGGGTCCGCAGTACTAAGTAGTGAGTTCCTGGCCCCCTGTCTTCGGTGTGTGCCGCCAAGGTTCTCGGGTGCGAAGCTGTGTTTCGACCGATCATAGGACCTCCATCATTCTACTTCGTGGGCCTTCGTTGATTGCCAACGCTGACTGGTCAAGACCTGTGCTGTGCATATCTCCCCGTGCAACCTCGACGATTGGAACTGCGCGAGACCGCATACGGATGAACTTCGGAACTTGTAAGTCGTTGGGTTTTCGTGCTGGCATTCAGCGGCTTTGTATCGTGATGCACGATGCATCACAGCTCGGACTCCATTGTGGAAGAGATTGGACACGAATTTGGGTCAGCAAACTCCTCTCTTGGTCCTCGAAGCATCACAGTGCACAGCAAGGCTCACCGAGGCTGTTGAAATGACTGGACTGGAGAAGAACCCGCTATAAAAGCCCCTGCAATCAACTCGCCCTGTTTACGAGTCGCTTTGAGCCTATAGTTGTTCTGCCTTATGTTTATGCGAGCCTTTACCTCGACAAGCTGGCGAAGATGTACGTATCGATGGTCTCTAAACTTCCAATATTTTCTGACTAATTCAATTTAGTGGCCTTGTTCACGCTCTTGGCCGTAGTCTTCCCCGCAGCCTCAGGCAGGGTGGATTTCGGCGTGTGCAGACAAAATCAGATCTCAGGCGCCTGGGAAAATGTGACTATGGTGCAGAACGCAGGAAGGGACATAAACGGCAGATTTTTTCCAAACATCACCGCCGCTCCCGCCATCACTCTGGAAGCATGCCTTTTGATGTGCGGAGGCCCAGGACAAGAACCATTCGAATGGAATGTGTTCTCGCAGCAATTCGGCGCTTGGTTACTTCCCTACCTCGCCCTCGTCTCCCAATTACCATTCGGAGCCAATGGCAGGTTGGATAACGTCGTGTCGATGCTGTTAACCGTCGGTTCTCCGACACTCGCAGCATACTCACTCGCTCTCACTGTCCTCAACAATCGGTGGATTGTCCAGAGATTTAAGGATCTCCGGATCTCTTTCCCCAACGACGACAAAGCCATTCGTATTCTCAGTAGTTTGCAACAGGCCCCCATTCAGATTACAAGCGACCAATCCCTCCTCGCATCATTAGTTGTTTTACCCGAAAACGATGAATGGTGGACAGAGTTGGCCGAACGCTTGGATTTCTCGTCCACATGGTCTATCGCTGCCGCCGCCTCCATCCTATGGGTCATTGCGGCCTACCTCCTCACCGTCGTTGATTCGTTCCAGAGCCTCACCGCTGACCTCAATTCAAATGGGCAAGGGGTTGGATCGATGTGGTTATGGCTTGTCCCCGTCGTCGTCAGCTGGCTCCAGCTCTCGCCGAAGTGTGACTCCCTAAAGCTGCGAGAGGCTGTGGACAGGGCCAACCGCATAGCATTTGCTGCTGGAGCCGATGGGGTGGCGAAAATGGGTGATCTGTCTGATGAATTCGCTGTCACCATCGATGGACCTTACCGCTGCTCGCTCACACGCGAACAGGAACGCACTCCCCCACCCTTTAACTATTCCCGATTCTTTTCCTGGACTTTGGCGGTGGAAGATCTCGCAGCAGCCTTTCAAGCAGCTTCCGAAAGAGCAAGGCGACATAAGCCCGTCGATCCATCGACAGCCACAACCCGACCCTGGAGAGGCAGATCCATTGACGATGTCCATCGTAAGGGCACTCCCGAACAGTTGATGAGTTATTGCGGATTCGAATCCTCAGATAGAGCACATTGGGGCCCGGACGTGTTCTGGCGCATGGTAATAGCATCTGCTATCGCTTTATCGCTTCAATGGGGAACAACTGGAGCTGCTATTATTGTCGTATATTCCACCCCCACCATTGTGAGATCTTTTTCACTATTCATCGTGGCGAGTTATTCATAAGTGGCTTATTTTAGGGCTTAGGCTGCCGTTCGGGCGCATATTTGCTCTACGGTGTTGGAGGAACACTGGTTTGGATGATGTCCGTCGTGTCAAGTGCACTCGCGCACTACGCTTATCCGCAATCCCATCGTTCGTGGTCCTCCCCTCCCACTTCATTTTCTCACCAACTCGCTGCGACACTCTCGATCGTTCTTCGAAGGCTTGCGAAGCTTCTCGCCTTCGCCAACGCGATTTGGATTCTCCTTGCCTGTATATTTCAGTTCACCAACGTTTTCGACACCTGTTGGTGCAACACAAGTGCACTTCAATGGGGCAAGGATGCCTTCTATGTCTTCGACGCTACCGATGCGTTATCGGGAATGAGGGCAAATTGGATTGGGGCAGTGGGATTGGCCTCTGGCTGTGCCCTCTTGTTCATCGCGTTCGTCAACCTTTTGAACGACAATGACTCGGTACTAGTAAGATGAGGCGTTCCGATGATCTACCGTTTGACGCTCTGTCACGCGACCTTTGTATGATGCTGCCTCAGATTGTTCTCCTATCCCTTATTCGCTCACCGAGACCTGTAGTATCTTGAGACGGGGTTTAAATATGTTATTATAACTATTTATTACGATGATTACGATGATTGTTGTCATCTCGTCCCCCGGCCTCCCAGGCTGTCTAACTTGCAACCGACTTGAATCCGACTTTGTTTACAACTCTACAAGACATTACACTGCCCAACTGCGTGCTGTGCCCTTTCTATTTGGCTCGAGATACGACGTGACTTAGCACACGACCAAGTAGCCGAAGCATCCACACCCTGCAGTGTTGAACTTTATACTGATATCGGAATTTCATTACAATTAGTATTGGGCTAGCCTATCTTGATGGTGGGGTACGTGATCCGAGATGTCCCAAACGTGGCAAATCCCCCGACTCAGGCTCGCTAGGAGCTGTGAATCTTGAGGTTTCCCAAACTTTGAATTGCTGTGCAGCCTTGTCCTGACCCAAACCCATGGCGTGCCTATCCAGAGGCAGGGCTCGACAGCGAGCGTTATCTTGGCTTTCTATTGCAAGCGCTCCCAGTTCTAATAATGGAATGGATCGACCTTGGCCAATGTGTTGGGTAATTGATTGAGCTAGAGTGGGCTCCGCAACGCTCGCGTAGACAAGGGAGCTGTGTTACTTTTTGTACCTGGCAAGTTTTCCGACCCTATTTATGAGGTCGATAAGATCATCCCCCCTCAGTTGGCTTTGGACACCCAGATCTCGCAGAGTCCCGCAAGCCGTTCACGATGGGTCTGAACTTTCCCCTCCCCTCTGCTCGAGCACTGAACAGACGTATGTTCCCTCGTCTTGGCTTTCTGAGGAGAAGTACTGATGGCCTCCCAGCCTTCGTAGCGGCTTTCATCCTGTTTACCCTCACGCAACCGACGGTCGCCAGGATCCCGCTCGATCAATGCTTGCTCAACATCACGAACTTACCCTTTGGGACAGTTGGAGGGACGGACGTGTTCGGGAATCCCGTCTCCAACATCTCCGAGGCCGTTGGGGTCACTTATGACCTATGCAACTCGGCTTGTGGCACAGGTGCGGAGCCTTTCGACGCCAGCGTTTTTTCGCAGCAGTTTTCTGCTTGGCTCCTCCCCTACCTTGCGCTGGCCTCCCAGCTCCCGTTCGGGGCTCACAGTATAGGGGACAACCTCTCCTCCGTCCTGCTCATCCTCGGCTCCCCAGCAATCGCGGCATACTCTCTCGCTCTTACTGTGTTGAATAGCCGTTGGATCGCACGGAGGTGGCGTGATTTGCGTATCACCTACCCTAATTCGGGTCGGGCTCTCCGAGTACTCAGCAGCTTGCAACACGCCCCAATTCAAATTACTACGGATGATGGACTGCTCGCCGCACTCGTTTGTCTCCCAGAGAACGACGAGTGGTGGAATGAGATGGTCGAACGTCTCGACTACACCTATACCTGGACGATTTCCACGGCTTCTTCCCTCTTATGGGTGGCGGCAGCCTACTGGCTAACCGTCGTTGACAGTATACACAGTCTCGCCGCAAACATCGAGTCTAATGGGCAGGGACCGGGCTCCCTGTGGCTGTGGCTGGTCCCCATTGTAGCAGGGTGGCTGCAGTTGTCGCCCAAGTGCGACTCGCAGAAGCTCCAGGACGCATTGGTGAAGTCGAATCGTATCGCTTACTCGGCGGTTGGGGGACACCCTGAGAAAGCCGGAATTTTTTCGGATGAACGTGGCATAACCGTCGATGGGTCACGGAAAGGTGCTCTCACTCGCGACCAGGAACGCGCTCCTCCGGTTTTCTTTTACGCTCGCTTCTTTTCCTGGGTTCAAGCTGCCGAGGAAGTTACAGCTGCGTTCCAGGGGGCTTCGGAGAAAGCCAGACGACATATCCCTGTTGAAGCCATCTTACGGGAGGAAGCGTACCTCAAAGGATATCGTCCGACATCCTCAAGGTCGGAAAACAGCTGGCGGGGTGACGGTGTGCTGCCCGACTATAGGAGAGGTTCAGTTAGGCAATTGTTGGCCTACTGTGATCCTGGCAATCAAGAGGTGTACCCGCGTAGTCGATGGGGACCGGATGTCCTTTGGCGTGTTGGGATTGCTTCTCTCGTTGCCCTGGGTTTGCAGTGGGGTACCACCGGAGCCGCGATCATGATTGCCTATAACACTCCCACAGTCGTACGTATCTCATCGCTTCTTCGCAATGTCTCGCAGGTATCTCATATGCTTTTCAGGGACTTGGATGTCGTTCGGGTGCTTATGTTCTCTATGGCGTCGCCGCAACAGTTGTATGGATCCTCCTCGTCACTTCCAGCGTCTTAGCCCACTACGCATACCCCGACTCTCATTTATCCCACTCGGTTCCGACTTCCCGCGCCGCCGCACTCTTTTCGGTGCTCTTACGAAGGATGGGGAAGATTCTCGCTACACTAAACGCTATATGGTTAATATTGGCTTGCTTGTTCCAATTTTCAAATGTTTTCAATCGGTGTTGGTGTGATAGTAGTCGAATTGGGTTGGGTGGTCGGGCGTACGTCGTCCTGGACCCTACGGAAATTCTACCTACTATGGAGAACTGGTGGATTGCGGGGGTGGCGCTCGCTTCCAGCTGTTCTTTCTTGTTCTTTGCTTTCGTGGGGATGCTGAACGACATCAAGTACTGAGAAGGGGTGGATTGGGCCTTACCTTTCCCATTGGACTTTGCTGGATTTTAGTTGGTCGCATAATGTTGTTGTTCTAGTTGTTGTTGTGGTACTTTACCATGGTTTCCCAATGTATACCCAGCTGTACTCATCTGAGGCGCGTTCATGCGAATGGTTAGAAGCTATCACAGCGAAAATACCATTGAACCATTACGCGAGGTACAAAATATATGCACACACAACAATACGACTCGGAAAGCGAGACCGAAAACTTTGGACAACGGTGGGGCAGTAGGAACAACATCGCGGCGCACCACCCACGGCGAATAAATGATACAGAGCTCGACTCCCAAAGAGATACCACTATTCGGGAACCGAGTCTGTGTCGGTGCGTGCCAGCGATTGAAACTGGAAAGGAGCAACAGGTTCTTCCGGGATATCCGGTTCGCCTTCAGCGTCCTCGTCTGTGGGCATTTGGGCTTCCTCATGCTCTGCCCCTACGCGTGGCTAAATTCAGTGTCACCAAGAATCACGAGACCAGCATGAGGTTGATGAACGAACCTTTGGCTGGAGGAGCGACGTGATCAGGATCTTCCTCTCCCTCACCATCTGGGTCCTCTTCTTCATCCTCAGCAGCATCGGACGCTCCCTTGAATCTTTTACTCTGTCTAGACGCCCTCTTCGCTGGCTTCTTTACGGAAGACGTCCTTGGTGGCATCTCGACAGCATCAAGGATTGTCCTGCGCCTGCTCGTGGGCTTGGGAGGTGAGGTTGTAATAGCTTTCTTCTTGCCTCGTGACGGCCTTGCCACGGGCTCAGGCTCCACTTCTCGCGCCCTCTTCGGTCGTCCTCGCTTTGCAGGTGCGACGTTCTCAGGCTCCTCCTGATTCGCACCCAGCGAAAGCTCCTCTCTGGCAACCTCAACTTCGATAGAGCCATCAGTCAATAAATTTGGAGCAGAGTAAGGAACGTGTACTACGCACTTCCCTCTTCCGCGACTTTGGTGAGAAAGGCGACCATTTGATCGCGTGTTCGGTAATCTCGTGATGTTAATCCCAAGTCTTTGCAGAGGATCCGTAGTGTTTCTGCTTTGATATCGCCCCACGGCATTTTGGAGGCCATGATGGCTGGAGGACGAGGAGGAAAGGTTATTCGCCGCTAATATTGAACAGATTGATGGAAGCCTGTTCACTGTCACATGCTGTCACATCACAATCGCGTCGCGTCACGTCGGTGGCCAAGAAGAATCGAAAAGAATTGAGCAGAGGATATTGAGCAGCTGAGCGCTTGGCTGAAGGACGTGCATTCGATGAGGGACCTTGTAGACGTGATGTAGATAATTTTTGGAAACAGAGGGTGTGATTTGTTGGCATCTGTGCTTCGCCGACACAGGGGCACGAGGTCTGTGACTGTGTCCAACTGCATCGCTTGTTCGGTCATGTACCGTGGAGACAGTGCCTCAATCCAGGGACACATTACAATGTATCACCGTCGTATCTGCCCGTGCATCCCGAATGGCTCGTGCGAACGACCATTTGGGCATCGTTGACAGGAGTTTCCAATGGGAAGCCATAGGAAGCCATGCCAAGAGTCGGGTTTGCCTCGGCTCCGTCCACGTTGTAATATCCAGTCCAACCATCCATGATCCCATCGCCCCAGCTCCTCATTCTCCCTTATCCCTTTTGCGCCCTCTGAGGCTGTTTAGAGTGCTTTCAAAAACCTGCCGCTCGTTTGAACTGGCAACCGCCCACGACTGTGCCCTCACAATCTCCTGTTATGGCGTCGCAAGGGAATGGCCTGGCTCATCGCCATCCAACTCGCTCCACCGACGAGGAGCATGGTATTTCCGAGCTCAAGACTGCGCAAACGCCGTCTGACAGTGCAGAAAATCATGCAAAACCCGAAGAGTTTGGCCTGGCCGAGGAGATCGAGCGTGGGTTGGAAGCCGCTGATGAAGGCATCCATCGATTTTGGAACAGGCTCTGCGGGAAGGGTAGGAAGAGGGTCAGCTGGACGACCAGTTTCGTCAACATGGTCACCTTCTCTTGTAAGTCGTGAAACTCACTCCCATGTTCCCTTTCCGTTAACCTCGTTGGGGACAGGGATAAATGTGCTGCTCATCTTCATACCCTTGGCTTGGGTATCTCACTTTATGAAAAGTTGGGCCCCTGCTTTGACCTTCACCTGTGAGCATCTCTTTCGCGTCCATCAGATCCTGATCTGAAGTCCACTCCAACAGTCTGTTTCCTGGCCATCATTCCGCTCGAGAATATCTTCGACTTTGGTGGAGAGCAAATGGCTTTCTATCTTGGTAAAGACCTTGGTGATTTGCTCGTCGTCACGCTCAACAAGTATGTGGCGCCGTCATGTCCCAAGATACTGATATTTGAACTGGGTTCCCAGCGCGGTTGAAGCAACACTTGCTATCCTGCTGTTAACTAAATGCGAGTAAGTACGCATGGTATGAGTGGCTCTCTGTTCTCAATCAATTTGAATCTTAGACTCAAGCTTCTCCAGTCAACCATCATTGGTGCGCCCTTGATCAACTCTACCAGACTGTTCATAAGATCTGAAGCCCTGGCTCATAGGCGTCGTCGTTCTGCATCTCCTCCTTGTTCCAGGAACTGCTTTCCTCACGGGTGGTGCACGGATCTGGGAGCAACAGCTCCATCCGCATACCTCTCAGCTGAACCTGTCCCTCCTCGCCATCGGGTATGCTGACCTACTTTCTCTATCATCAGTATCTCATTGATTTTGGACTCATTTCCTAGAGTCATGTCTCTACTCCTCCCATCTGCATTTTACGCTGCTCTCGATCGAGGTAACTCACCTGGCTTGGAGTCCGACCACATCCGCGGTATGTTCTTGAAGATGAGCAGGGGTATGGCTATCATACTCTTGGTAGTGTGCGCCTTTCACTCTTTACCCTTCCTTTCCCCGAACTCAGTGTCAATCAATATAGGTATATTGGTTCCCGGATCTACCTGCATAACCCACCAGGCGATCACAACGCCCTTCTCCCTCACCCGAATGCCCCCGAAGATATCCTCCACCAAGAACAGGAGTTGGAAGAGGGTGATCCTGAAGTGAACCCGTGGGCTTGTATCGCCATGCTGGTCGTCACTATTGGTATCATGGCGGCCACTGCTGAATGGGTGGGAACTTTTCCTTTTCTGGTGACTTGAAGCAAAGCTCATCGATTGTTGTAGCTTGTTCAAAGTATTGAATTTGTTCGTCATGAGAGTAACATCCAACAAGAGTTCGTTCCTCTTTCCTTTGGAGTCGTCGATCTCATTGATGAACTCATTCTGTATAGGTGGTTCGGTTTGATCCTCATCCCACTGGTATCATTCTCGGCCGACGGCGCTGTGGCAATCGTCTTCTTTGCAAGATATTCCGTCAAACTCTTCTTCGGCGCGCCAAGTCCACCGGCGACGCTGGCAAAAGCAAGAGCTATCGACTTGAGCATCCAGTTTGTTCTGTGGTGGATGCCTTTCTTGGTTCTTCTCGGTCCGTCGTCTGTCTTCTATCAAGGGAGGGTGTTTTCAATTTGATTTTGATTCCTTTTCGTGTATCTCAGCTTGGTGGATTGGCAAGCCCTTGACGCTGTTGTTTGGTGGGATACATTCTCAAAGTTGTTGACGGGGATACTGATCTTTTGGTCAGACTTTTTCGAGGTCGCTCTCGTGCTGGGCTCTTGCTTCCTGGTGAACTATATCACAGCCGATGGCAAGACTAACTGGGTTGGTGGTTCTTTCTGTCTCATTGGTTCATTTACTGATTTCTTTCCATTCTCAGGTCGAGGTACGTTGAGCTGTCGTCTCTTGCCTGCCCTTGATTAACTTTCTGCAGGGTCTCGTGATGGTGTCGTTCTACTTTATGATCGTGAGTCACGTTGACATGCTTCAATCTGCTAAACTGGTATTGATATCTTTTTCTGGTATAAAAGGCCCTCGTATCGTGGTTCTACACTGGTCAAGTTGAGATTGATGTCATGCTCAGCTGCGAAAGCGTCGCTGCTGCTTTGGCCGCAGGAAGTACCGGAGCATAACTGCCTTTTTTCCTCCTGTTGTTCTCTTCTCTTCTCTAATTTCGTATTATACCTCTACAAGCTCATGGATCAGGAAAAGTAGTACTTATGCACTCGGACGTTTGGTATTTGTTGTTGTCTTGTCGCTGTGCCTGCTCATTTTCTGTACTGGCTCATTGCGATGTGATGAATGTAATTTCGCGTGACTTCACGCGTCCTCCTTACCACTTGATTTCACTCGCGTCGCCCCTTGTCTCGGTGAATGATTCTCCTAGTCGTTTTATCATCGTTCTCTTCGTCGAAGAAATCCAATCGACAGTGCTCCAATATGCTTGTCCTTACGTCCCACTCTCGGCACTGGACAGAAGCACATTCTAACTGACGCAGGTTCGATTCCCCAGACTGTCAATCGATTAGGAGGGAAACAACTTTGCCATCGTCACTTCAGATAAGATGAGATGGGGGAGGCCCTTCATAGCTCAACCAACTACTACGAACAAGGCAGCGATTGAAATACAAGGGATACAGTTGACGGCTAGTTTACATTGGTACGATACGAAACGAAAAAGGTTCCCAACATCACTCGAAAAATCCGTCAAACCTCCACTTCCCTTGTTCCTTACCTTCTCTCATCCATCCCAAACTGTTTGCGGTGAGACCGGCAACCCTTGCGAAGACTGTGCCATCCAGATCTTCAATCCCTTCCAGGGTCGGTCGATCTTCTCCAATATCGTCAGGTCCCTTTCCTTTCGGCTTCCAGTACCCTTTGGGTCGATTCCCATAGAGCGTCGAGTAGTGGAATAACGCCCTCTGAATTTTGCAAAGATGTTCGTCGGGATGAACGAGCGTTGATTGAACGATGGCGAGCCATGTATCTGGAGTGAGTTTCAACAGCTTGTCGTGGGGTGGAAGTGTGTCCTTCGCGGGTTCCGGCATGGCTCCAGGAGGAACGACATGAGGGTTGGTAAGCCGCATGAATGCTCGCATGGACAATCGAGGACGGCCACGTCCAACCCAGGTCGCTAAAGAAGTTGAGAAATAGGTGTGGAGTAAGAGAACTCGTGATCTCATCGGGAGCACGGAAGGAGCTAAATAAGTTGGAAGGAAAATAGCCGACGTGACGAGGTGCATGCTTCAAGTTGGAATAATGAATTAGCGTAAACGCGCAGTTTGTGAGGGAGAAAGGCTTACAGGAGGAAATCCGCATTGAAGGGTTTATCTTGACCCCAGCCCCCAATTCCGAAGATGACGACATTCATCCATATCATCTCCTCCATCTTCTTCAACAAATGCTCGTCAGTATAGACGACTTCACTGACGTTCTGGGTCGGAAGCCACTCTTCCGCATACACCCTCAACTCTTCACCACATTTATCGAGGACTGTCGAAAGGTAGTCTGCCTCTCCAAAATTTGGGCCCCTTGTAGGGAATAAAGTGGCCGGGGAAAACCGAGAATCCGAAAGGACTTTGGTCATGATGGTGAAGAAATCGACGTCCTCCTTCAAAACACCAGTCTGGGTTTTGACCGACGACATGACGCTACCAAGCGAAAGAGAAGGGAACATCGAGGTAAGCCGTGATACAGCTCCAATCACCGTTGCAGGGGCATTTGAGGCCAAATTCTTCAATCCGGTCGCAAAAAGGGAAAAAGGAACGTGGACATTGGATGTTGCATCGTGAACGGCGGTCATGGCCAACCCTGCAGAAATTGTGAATATGAGAAGGCATGATGAAATTTTTTAAGACACACCTTCGGCTAATTGCCCGGGTAGACCAAACTCGACACCATACCCCGCGTGGATGAAAGGGTGGAATAGACCCGCCAAAAGTCGGTTCAACATTTGCGGGTGCCGATCGACATCGGTCTCAGAGATAGCAGGATCGATGTTGGCTCTTGGAGAGAAGATATACTCCTGTAGAGTAGCAGGAATACCCTTCTCCAAAAGGGTTGAATTAAAAAACTCGAGGTAGGCATGGTAATATCTGGAAAACAATTCGGTTAAGCCACAACAAGGAGATTAGAACACAAGAGCCACATACTTGTCGTCGCCCAGGTGCTTGTTGAAGTTGTGTTCGTCAATAGGTTCAGGGGATTTAACGACGGGTTGCTGGTACCCAACGTGAGTCTCGTAGGCGGCTTCGATCAAAGGCCCTGGAGCTCCGAGGGCATAGATGGCAAGAAGATGGTGTGTGGCGTGGCTTCAAACCATATCAGAATGAGGTAAGAGAGCTTCGTGAGAGAAACATACTTGTGGAAATGTTTGTCGTTGAAGAAGCAATGCCACCTTTTATTATTATCTTTGAGACATTTCAGCAAAACGAGGTCGGAAACGTGGTCAATTCCGGCAAGGCGGTATGGCGACAAGTGAGAAGGGGGATGAGAAGGGATGGGGTACAAAGAGTCCCGAGTGTCGATTTCTTCAACCATGGTGGAGGTAAAGAATGGGAGTGAATGGAGTAGATGCCACAGTGTTAGATATTAAATACATACCCCTCTCGGCGACCCACTGACGCGGCGTCATGGCATGGAGCCGTGGCCACGAGATCCATGCCGTTAAATGTTTCCCCCCCTTGGTAGCCGTTCACCTGGTGAGTGGATGAAGGTTGGAGAGGGTTCATGAACGTTAATCCTCAACGTCAACTACTCCCACGAGGCCGCTGCGCATCTTCGAACATCCCTGTTAGTCGGGTGTTTCGAAGTCTTTCTCATAGCCTGATCAGGCCAGTCTGTGCAAATTCTAAGGTTGAAATATTAATATTCACAATTCAGGAGAGACTTCTCAGTAGAGTTCGAGGACTGATGTTCCTGTTCAGCTAGGAGCTGAACACCAGGTCTTGCAGATGCGGCAGGGAGGATATCATGAGCCGAGTATTCGGGGTTTACGGCTAGCAGAGACTCGGAGGAATGATGCTAAGTATGAAATGGAAAATGCAACACTGCCACGATCGGTCATTCACAAAGGCTGCAGGGCAGGTTCTTTCGCGTCAAATGACCTCCGTCGCGTCCACCACCGGACACGCGTCCGCCACTCCTACATCCTTCTTCTCTTTAACTTCTCAAACCTCTGATCTTGACGTATGGACTCACAAGGAGGAGTCCTTGCGCTTTCCACTGGGAGAAGATTTTGAATTCGAGGGCACGTTTGCCCATGCATCCACCCTGCCCCAGGCACCGAACCCTGGTCTCACCATAGACGGCCTCGGAGGAGTTGGGCTTCCCTTGAGTAAACGAGATTTCCTCCTCATCAAAGCAAGATGCATTCAGGCCCCTTACGGACACGGAAAACGAATCCTGTTCGACAAAGACGTCCGGAACACTTGGGCTGAGTTCATCCAAGGTTCCGTTGTCAACATGGTGTGCGATAACCTTCAAGGTTATCGTTTAAAGGCGCCACCCAGATGTGAACTGCATAAGCTCCTTCTGCACGAGCCTGGTTCTCAGTGAGTATACAAGTTCTCCCTCGCCCTCATACTGACCTTAATTCTCTGTTCACCTCTCCGTCGCCGGTTCCTTGCCTCACAAAGAGTGCGCAACATCTCACTCTTACCAATTGATATTAAACTGACAATGTGTTACAGCACGGAAACAGTCGATGGGGTGTTTGCGACCATTGTTATTATCTTGCCGTCTCAGTATACCGGCGGACAATTCCATGTCTCACACGCCGGCTCGTCAAAGGTTTTTGACTTCGCGACAAAATCCGCCTTTTTAGCATCTTTGTTGACTTGGTATACTGACGTCACGTACGAAGCGATGCCCATAACCTCGGGATACCAGCTTGCCCTTCCCTATAACCTTATCCATGCCTCAAGTGGTCTTCCCCCCTCACTTTCTGACCTACACGACGCTGTCTCGCAACTCCGCCACCCCCTAGAGAGTTGGTCTTACCGATTTCAGCATCCACAATTGCGACACGGCGTACCGAAATACTTGGTCTGCTTGCTCGACCATGAGTTTTCTCATGCAAATCCTCGTGGAGACGCCCTCAAAGGGTCAGATGCTCACAAAGTTGCACAATTAGTTCCCTTATGCGCTTTCACATCCGTCTTGGGAGTCTAGAATATGTCGTCTCCGGGACAGTTGACCGCGGCGGCGGTGGCTGGTACAAACGAAGGAGATATGGGGGATATGACGATGATTCTGATGATTCCGAGGGAGATGCGGAAAATATGACAATGGATAGGGTCATAAAGTCGAGTGTGACCGTTGACGCCGTTGTCGACCTGGAAGGCACACCGATCCAGGATCTGAACTCTTTCAAGATCAGTTTGGACGACTTGATTCCTACGGAACCATTCGACGACGACGACGATCCGGACGACAAAGACTGCGACGATCGTTTTGGCGACGTGAGCTCTCTTTTGCTTTTTGACTATCCGCTTGGCTCATAACTTCATGCGACCTCTGCAAGGGGGAAAGGTGCCTCAAATATCATGAGATTCATATTTCCTTTGAGATGACGACGTGACTTAATGACTTTGACAGGGTATCATCGAACCGTCGTGTTACTTTGGCCCACTCAAGCTGATTTGGATATTCGCATCGCCGCTGGAGGAATACCCTCTGCCCTGCACGCTTTGAAAATATCGACATCAACATCCCCCCTACCTTCCGAGAGGAAGATCGTCGATTACTTGCTCGGTCTCTCATGGCACCTGGATCAAAAATACGCCGTCAAACTGATCATCCAACTTGCATTGCGACGGAAAGATTCCGACATCTGGAGCAAAGCCTTTTTGTCGTCAAGTTCCTCTGATCCTGTTGATCTCAAGCAACTCATAATCGCGCGAGATACTTTTCCTTTTCCTGAGATTCGCCCTACGTGCCGCCCTTTCCCCCCTTCAATATCATGATATGCTCTAACAATTTATTAACCAGTGTGGACTCACTCCTGGTCATTGTCTCCCAATTGTGCGGCAAACTGGAGATCATCAATTTATTCAACGCGCGTCGCTCAAATCAGCCCGATGATGCGATTGTCGAGTGGCGCGACCAGCAGATATCAATTACTTTGTTGTCGGTGAAATCCCTCACAGAAGAAGATGCTCCCCTTGTATTGTCTCTTGCGAGTTCAAGATGGTTTTCCTTTGTAGTGGATGTGTGCGTATCTTTATGTTCTCTCACACTAGTTCCCTCGTCTGATTTATCCGTTAGAGCGGTACCCCGACTTTTCAACGTCTCATCGGCCTTCGAATTCTAGAAAAATATCGTGCAAACGTTGTTGGTCCAGAAGGGGCGAAGTCCCGTTCGCGCACCTGGCAACCTTGCTCACTGTCCTGGCTTGGACGCTTCCATTGAAGCCAACCTCGGCGCTGCGATCTCTCACTGGCAGTCACCTCCGTCAATCATAAATCCGAGCCTTCATCCCTATCGAGGTCAATCAACACCGACGGCCAGTGCCATCCTGAAAGACACCCTGGCTCGGGTGGTCTACTTGGTTGACTTATCTGCGAAACAAGGCCACGCACATCTATGCGAGAATCTTTTCCAACGCATCATCGAAGTCGAGCAAGACTGGAGGACCAAATTGGTGGATTTCATCAAACCTCTTATCGTCGAGCTTCGTCGCATCGCGCACAAGTACAACCTGGATATTCGAGCGGCGCCCTTCGCGAATTTCCTCGCCTCCTCCATCTCGTTGTATCTCCGTCACGTATTGTGCGCCGAGCCACCCCAGGTTCGGAAAATCGGTTGCGGGTGTGCGGATTGTGGAGCCTTGGACGTCTTCTTGGCATCCACCGAGATCGAAAAAGTGTTTGCTATGAACCAGCATCGCCGCACACACCTGGAGACTCGTCTTCGGTCAGCTGGTGATCTCGTCCACTACGCAATATGTCGAATTAGGTCCCCACAGAGTCAGCTCGTGGTGACTAAGTTAGATGTGTTGGCGACTACGCAGAGCAGTGCTGCGCGAGCAAGTGCAGCGCAGTCTTTCTTGGCAGCGATTGGGGACGTGGCTGTGCTTTCAGCTTTCGTACAGTAGGTGCTTCTGGCATCAAATATCCAGACGGCATTGGATGGCCAGCACAGCTCTGAACTTTATCCCACATCGATCTCGATTGCGACGTTGTCCACCCCTGTGGTGACTCCTGCAGGTCCATCAATCACCCCGAACCACGCACCCAAGAGCGCCAACAAGCGAGCCCCGAGTGAAGTAGCATGACGGGGTCTTATTGATGTGATGAGGACGAAAGGTGTTTGTCCCCTCGGTTTCCATCCAACTCGGTTTCAATAAATGCAATTCCGATCCATGTACATAGTTTACATACACCCTATAATTCATAGTTTATCCATGCACCCAACAAAGCGACCATCTCGTTTGATGCAGCACTCGATTCCTCAAGGGACAGCCTTGAGGGCTTCCTCGAAGTCTGCAATGATATCCTTGATGTTCTCGATGCCGACAGAAACCTGCGCAAGCGTCCTTCATTAAAGGACTGACGAAGGATTATGTTGAAGTCTGGCTTACTCGGATGAGATCAGGGGTTACACCAGAAGCGATTTGCTCCTCGTCGGTCAGTTGTTGATGCGTTGTTGTGGCGGGGTGGATCACGAGGGTCTTGGCGTCACCTGAGCAAGCAGAAGGATTTTAGTATTCATCCAGAGTAGACATGAGAAGCTAGACGTACCGACGTTGGCAAGATTGCTGGCCAGTTTGAGGTTGTCAACGACTTGGCTGCCAATAGCGGCATCGCCCTTCACACCGAAACTGAGCACGCCACCGAAAGCACCAGGACGCAACAAAGTCAAGGCAAGTTGGTGTGAGGGATGGGATTCCAAGCCGGTGTATGAAACCCACGAGACCTTGGGGTGTTGTTCTAAGAATCTAAAGACGACAGTTTCATAAGGGAAGGCTATCAAGATGGAACACAGAACGGACCTTGCCAAAGCCAAAGCATTCTCGCTGTGCCTCTGGGCCCTTAAGCTGAGGGTCTCAAGACCTTGCAAAAGCAAGAAGGCGGCGAAGGGGTTCAAAGCTGACCCAAGATCACGTAGAATCTCGACTCGGGTTTTGATGGCGAAGGCGACGGGGCCGAAGGTTTCGCTGAATTTGAGCCCGTGATAACCTTCTGAGGGTTCTGTGAAGGACGGGAATTTGCCAGAAGCGGCCCAGTCGAATTTTCCTGTCTCAAAGTGAGGGGCTGGAGAATTCAGAAGTTCGGGTTGGACTCACCTGAGTCGACGACAACACCACCAATTGTCGTCCCGTGGCCACCAATCCATTTTGTCGCGCTGTGGACTAATGGCGAGTGTCAGAGAAGGGTAAGTTCGCGTTTCCGACATTAAACCTACCGACGATATCAGCGCCCAACGAAATGGGGCGAATGAGGTAACCACCCATGCCGAAAGTGTTGTCAACAATCAAGGGGATCTTGTGATCATGCGCAACCTAAGTCCAAGGGGATAGGTTATCATAGGCGACATTGTCAGGCAAGATGTGGAAACATACCTTGGCGAGGACGGGGATATTCGAGACGTTGTACTTGGGGTTACCGATAGACTCGACATAGATCGCCTTGGTGCGCTGGTCAATCGCGGCCGCAAAAGCTTCCGGATCTTCACCCTGAACGAATTTGGTACCAATACCGAACTTCTTCAGGAAAACTACAAAACGATAATCAACACTGGCACCGAAAATTTCTCAGACGTCACGTACTCTTGAATTGGTTGTATGTCTTCACAACAAAACAAAAGTGAGGAAATCAGCCTTAATGATTTCATCGCGAACACCCACACCACCGTAGAGATAAGACCTGGCGTCGCATTAACAACCCATCAGTTTTTGACTTGAATGACAGACTGGTTGACTCACGTCGACACGATATTGTCCCCCGAGTCGGCAATAGCAGCGATTGCCATAAATTGGGCAGACTGCCCACTCGACGCAGCCACCGCTGCTATACCACCTTCCAGTGCGGCGATACGCTTCTCGAACACATCCTAAATCAGAGCAAGATAGTCCGATATCAAGAGTAGATTAACATCAGATTAAAATTAAGGCTTTAGAGACACGTACGACAGTAGGGTTCCCGATACGAGAATAGATGTTGCCAAACGCCCTATAACCCCAGATCGGTCGTGCATTCCAAAAGATCGGTAAAATCGATGAGCCTTACCTTAACCCAAAGAGATCGGCGGCGTGCTGATAACGTAGACGTAAAAACATGGTACTGATAGGTAGCGAGCGCTAAACATACCTGGGAGTTGTTGAAAACGAAACTGGTACTGGCGTAGATTGGGACTGCACGAGCGTTGGTGGTGGGGTCCACTTCTTGCCCAGCATGAAGTTGGAGAGTATCGAACTCGGGCTCCCTGATACAAAGTTTATGTCCCGGCTTCCCGCTAGTATTTCCGTTCGCTCTATGCTCACCTGTAGAATCCGTGAGTGGCCATGTCGTCGGGGTTGTTGGCTGAGAGCTGAACAGATATCTGAGGTGATAATGGGTGTCTATCTGTGGAAGCGATCGCCTTAAATAGGACGGACATTTGGGTAGATTGCGTGCTTCGACGCGATCACGCAATCCAATCGTCCTTCGTCCAGCCACATCTAGCAAAGCCAGAAAAGCCTTGGACTTGTGAACCATGTGGATGGAGGATCAATATCAGTGAAATTCGAACGATCAATGGTAAAGCTGTGATTTCCCAGTATCACAGCCGCAGACAAAGATGATGGCGCTAAAATGAAGAGTGGATTGCGCAATGAAAGTTTGCGAAGCACTTCGACGCGGCTGTCACGAATTATGCGTGACCCGCGTCACGCGTTTCTCCCTTCACCACGGCGAGCCCTGGAGAGCCGAAATCACTCCAAGTTCTTCAGTGCAAAGTTTACCTCCTGCTTGGTGATTCTTTGCTTTAGCCTACTTCCGGGCATACGATGTCCCATTCAAACCAACAGCATCGCAGTCGCCAGCACGTACAAGGTGGTCCGCGTCCTCAGGATCGCAAGCATAGCGACTCCCGGCACCACGACCAACCCATACATATCCGATTCGATCGAGACGGGAACATTACCACTCATGATGACCCAAGTAGGAAACGAGAGAGGTCGAGCGAAAGGGCGAATCAAGAACAGCGGGATCCCGGTGGGCGGTCTGGAAGCACCAATCGCCCCAAGCGATTGAAGCCCTCGGAAGACGGTGGCTCCTCCAAAGAAATGCCAGCCCTGTGAGTAGGGTTAATTTTTGATAGACCGAATTATCCTGAGATTTCACGCAGCCAAATAAAAGGGTATGTTGTTAGACGAAAAATCAATGCCGTTTGCTAAGCTGGGACAGAGCTGCCTCAAGGGGACGATTTCCTTTCGACGGAAATTCTGCAACTGATCTACCTGAAATTAAAGATGATGTAGATGAATTGTGGGTTGGCATCTCTTTCTCCCCCTTGCTGTCTTCATGCTGTTCCTACATGGCCTTTTTTTGTCCAACAGGGACTGCATCAGGGACTCAAGGTCAGCGATCACACTCCAGTCAAGATCTCATCACTCAACTTGCACTTCAGCAGAACGGATCATCCAGGACCCGGTGTTCATCCGATCTCGTCCACTGAGGTTTGCCTTGTTCTCCGCATCAATCGTGTTCTCAATTGATAGAAGCCAGGATTCATCCACGGCTGAAGTTGTGGACAGATCACTTGCGAGCAAGTTGAGAGATGGCGTTGTTGGGGTAGGTGGTCACCTCGCCACTCTCTTCACGGCCAAGTCACGTGGCTCCACGCCACCACAAGAAACCCCCGACCCAGAGCTGGTCCGGGCGAGAAAAGACCTGAAGGAAGCGCATCTTCATATCGAAGACTTGCAAGCAACGAACGCGGAACTGGCCGCCGACCTGCAAACGACACAACATGGCTTAAGAGAAGCCTTGGAGGAGTTGGACGCCATGCGCACCGCTAACCAACGCCAGGGCCGTTGTGTAAATTCTGAACAGGCGGAGAAAACGACATTGTCGAGGGACCTGGCGCAGGCACAGTCAAGTCTTCACGAGGCAGAGGAGGAGAATCGGAAGCTTCGAGAAAGGGTGTCTGATCTTTCGAAGGAGCGAGGAGTTTACAATCGACAACTGAAGCTTCTGAAGAAGGCCGCGGAAGGGAGAAACGGTGCCACTCCGAATACCTCGTTGGACGCGTTCGACAACACTGTTGATCAGATCTCCGAATCCTCTGCCAAGACTACCCTTGATAGCATCAATGACGGATTGGACTCTATTGTGATGGACTTGCTTGGCGAGATCGCCATCTTCTTTGCAGAAAGACAGGATCGTACAGACGAATATGCGATAGCGGACGTTTTGCCAGAAACGTCGTCTGAAGCTCTGAACCAGGCGCTACGTTGGACAGGCCTTTCGGAGGAGTCTCGCGGATTACTCCTCGACGCTGCTCTTCATCATCAAGTCGTAATGCGACTCTACGATATCTTCTTCGAATCGGATGTCCTTACGGTATACGTTGAGGCAGCGGCCATACTCGACCACCTCTTTGTACCATTGAGAAATGGAGGTCAGGTCCTTATCTCGTCCTTCCGCTTGCCAAGCTGACGACGTCTTCGTAGAGCCATGGAGCGTCTCGCAGCGATGGCGGGCCCTCACAGCGACCTACCTTGCCCCTACTCTTGGATCACTTTCATGGGCAGAGACGGTGCACGTTCTAGCCGAAGAAATGGTTGCGACCATCGCCTCAGCTTATTCTGTCGCACCGTCCTTGTTGGGCACCTGTTCTTCTTCCTTCGAAAAGCCACTCACGAAGCTATTCGACGACGCATTCAAACTTACGCTTGCACTCAAGCGGGATGTCTTGTCGGTTCAGTTGTCGGTGAAGATCGTTCCAGTCGAACTCTCTTTCAATCCAGATGTCGAGGAGAGCGTTTGGCCTGGTATGGGTCCTCTGAAGGGGGATAATATCATTGGTAACTATGGTTTAGGATTGGAACGACGGACAAAGGGAGGCCAAATCTCGTCCCTGACTCGTCCAAAAGTCACGACGGCGGCTCTGCTGAGGCATATAGAGATAGAGCAATAGATGTGATTGTTTATGGTAACATCAGACTTTTGTCGAACGCTGGATTATAATAAATAGATTCTTGGAGTGGTGAAGACCGTCGGCACCGTTAGTCATATGCAACAGTGGCGGGTCCATAAGCCCACTCGTCCTTTCGATAAACCCATGATTCAGCAGAGCGAGAGAACCAAGAGGAGTGGATCTCACATTTTCTTTCCATCGAATACGAGCAGTGAGTTCCGTGGCACCAAGAGAGAGGCACACATCGTACTGTTTAGTCGATAAGTATGAGAACAGTTGGGAACCCAGCGACGAAACACTTACATTGACTGCACGATACTGTGTTCCAGTAGTCTTAGATGTCATGGCAGGAGTTGACGCTCTGCACTGGGTGAGATGAGCGGTGACCTTACATATCTTGTCGAATCCGGGCTGCAGCTTATTCTTTCCTTTGACCCATACTTGTAAGCAAGTAATACCTCGTTAAGGAACGGCGTGGCTAACCTGGAAAAGTCACAAATTTGGGCGCTTTCGCACGACGATACGCATAGATGTCGATGCTGTGTTGCAATGGTGCATCGAGAGACCCCGTGGATTGCACGTCGAAATTCCGTACAAATTCCTTCGTGGATTCCACCCTCGTATCCTAGTCGGCACGAAAGAATCAAAGGGTTGTAGAAACACGAACACAACATTCGAACGGACCTTGGGGAGAATGACATTCCATGCGTTTGCAACCCTCGCAATCCCATCCGGGCTTGTGTAAGGGGACCTCCCTTTGCTATCCTTGCATTTCTCGTCAAACAAGATACCTGCGTCGGTGCCATACTCATATTTGGATACACGGGCACCGACGCTATTATCGACATACCAAGCCAAGGCACCATTAGCCACAGCCTTGGTTCTAACCTTTCGTCAACTCACGAAGAGATCAACCAGGATAAAGAACTAACGTTGGTCCATCCGGTCTGCTAACCGAAATGCCATATTCGTCACCCCATTTCACAAGGGTAGAATAAACATATGGGGAACTCGCCAAGCCTCCAACCAGGATGACTTTCTGTGTGTGATGTGGTCAGTTACAGGAGCGACGTTGGTGAGACTACACGCACATCGGCCAGGCGATTCCCATTCTCAAAGGCAATGTCAAGACCCTCCTTGATAGATTTGATGGATGGTTCAAATAGCTTGGCCATGTCCTCGCTAGAATGGCTTAGCAATAAGAGAGCAACTATCGAAGGGAGCTAACCCAGGTATTTTCAAGCGACCTCGGATAATTCCCAACTCAGCAATGGTTTTGAACCCGTTCAGGTTCACCCACGACGCGTTTTCCGGGCCATCGAACTATAGGCGGGTGTGTCATTCTCAATTGCATTGTGGAAAGCCAGATACGTACCTTTCTCTTTGCATTTCTATCGAAGTCATTGACTGCTCGCTGGATGGCTTCGTCACTTCCCCACTCCGTACCTTTCAACTGCTCTA
This sequence comes from Jaapia argillacea MUCL 33604, assembly GCA_000697665.1. Lineage (NCBI taxonomy): Eukaryota > Fungi > Basidiomycota > Agaricomycetes > Jaapiales > Jaapiaceae > Jaapia > Jaapia argillacea. Next base: position 158,037 of record KL197718.1, read on the forward strand.
CCCAAGAATATTGAATGTCAATGAGGTCGAAAGCAAGACGAAGGTTCGCATACTCTTGAGATACTGTCTGGCAGCCTGTGTGATAAATACGGCACCCGCCAAATAGCCTATCAAACAAGACAGCTGCTCAGGTATGAACCATGGATTAAAGGTGGACAACGAACATCGAGAGGCTGACGATTCTTCCAATTTCAGTGGGGCCAAACTTGCAATCTTGTACCCTCTGGTGGGTTATCAGCTTGAAATCGTTGGCGGGGGTGAAGGATCTCACGTGATATCAATGGTGCCTCCTGCGCGCAAAATCAGCGTGCTTTAAAGTAGTGTCAATCATTATGGCAAGTACCTCCGCAATCGCACAGAATCAGATGTCCGTCCTCCTGATAAACATTGTGCTGTGAGGAGATTGTGTGTCAAAGATAAGTTGCGGGACGAACCACGAGCCAATCTCCGACACAACCGCCATCAATAGCGTAAAGTACGGCAGCCTGGCTCACGACGGGGTCAGAAACCAATCTAGGAAAGCCAAATATATAGCCGCACCTCTGCCTCGGTTACGAAACGGACCCTCCGTCCACCATCGGCATCAACAAGCCCTGCGCGAATGGCAGCCTGGCGCATTTGATTTTGTTGAGCACCTTCCCAACCGTTCGGGGTGGTGAGGATCACAAATGTCGAAGGGCTGAGGCTCGTCCATATTGCACGGCCATCGCCATATGTAGAGGTAATGTATTCCTTGACTTGCTCCTTGATGTAACGCAGATAATCAGTAAGCACTTCTTCCGCAGATATCTTCTTCGGAAGTGGGTGCAACTTTAAGCCTCGGATGGTAGAGAGGTGAGATGGGCGTAAATGAAGTTTCCACCTGAGACAACTTAGCGCCGTGACTTATGACTGAACCACAGGGGACGTACCATTCCGCCTTGTGCCACTGCCCCTCCTCAGCCTCGACGATGGTTTCTTCATCTTCTGTCTCTGCTCCAAATGCACGCGCAACTCCTTGCTTGTCGTAGTACAGTACAGAAGGTACTTTGGCATCTGGGTTGGCCTTTTCGACGGTCAGGATGGTGTTCATGCGACAGTAAAGAAGTCATACTTGTTTTGGCCACCGAAGAATCTACCACTGAGGTCAGACGCGGAGCAATGTTTTTATCCGGAGATAGTATAGAGCTGACCTCCTCGAATTTGGGTACGCGACCCTCCTGAAGGATGCAGAATGAAGCAGCAGTAAAAGTCGTTCCCACGTCAATTGAAACGACCAGTCTACGCCCTTTCCCTTCGTACGGCTTGCGACCTGGTTCTGTCATGTAGTTTCAAGAAGAGATGATCGATGACTCCTAATGCCTAAGGCTCGGCTGCAAGTTCACGCGTCACGTCCGAAAAGTTATCGAACGCGTCTGTGACAGAATTTGACGCGACTGTCACATGATTTCGTCACAGAAGCGGTGGACTTACACCACCAACCCGGTAAATTGTCAACAGGATCCCAAGAAGTTGTCATTGTTGTGGGATTGTATGATAGATTATTTCGTGCCCAGGATTGAGGTCAGGTTGTCACTCTCATAATTGTCTCAACCCATCGTTCGCGGAAACGTCAATCTGCTGTTCCGGAAATGTCGTATTGACATCGCCTCCACAACATCATGCAGGCCTCCGAGGCACCACCTTGGATACTAGAGTTAGGGGAATAACCCTCAAGTTATTAACTACCTAGTTATTGACATGGTTT
>KL197718.1:161868-205896 GCA_000697665.1 Jaapia argillacea MUCL 33604
CCGTGGGGGTGGGACTATATGTGATGAAAATGTGGCGGGGTTTCAAGCCTCCATCGTCCAGGTTGAGGGCTTCCTCAGAGATGTGTTATGGAGGTACCATGATCTCCGTTAAGGTCCAATGTTCGTATTACCATTGCAATGCCAAGACTGTTTTCCCCATTTCTGCCTGTATCAACATTTGAGCAGTGAATGATAACTATATAAAATATATTCATAAAGCTCGGTGTTACCACTATGTGTTGTTTCGCCAAGGTTGAATTAACCGTTTACCAGAGGTGGCAAGAAACGTCTCATTGAGGTCCGGCTGTCAAACGTCGCACGGACATACGAGATCAGCTGATGCTCAATTGATTTGCGCTAGCTACGACAAAATGACCTCAATCAGTGACGAGCTGACCTCGAGTGCGGGACCGTTGTCGTGCCTCTGAATTGACCTCTGGAAAACATCCCCCCGGTATGGTGGTGTAGACTGCACAACGAACATGAAACGGGCTCTCTGCGAGTCGGGACACGTTAATCCATACGCCAGCAAACTCCATCGTTAGCACTCCGAGAATGAGTGACAAGATACATGTACGATATATCACAGAAGTCTTATATGTAGAAATTATCGACTCGCCGATCATTGCAGTAATCTAAAGCACCCGCCACAAGGGATTGCCACACTCGAGCGACCATAGCACGTTAATTGATCTCATCATCATCATCAAGCGGTTGCGAGCGAAATCCTCTAGCAAATCAGTCATAAGCAATTGTAGCGCTTCCATATACATGTTTACCCTAGTCGGGGAGGTCATTTATGAAGTAGCGCAGTAATGCCAGAAGCCACTCACGTCTTCTGCCCATCGCATGCGAGCCGATAATTCGGTGGAACCGAGTGCGAGGCAAACATCAAACTATCCAAACAGGTCAAGTAGAAGCAGCCAAGGTGAAGTGGAGGGCTTACAGCAAGGTCGCGATACTTCTGCCCTGTAATCTTGGAGACCTTTAGCCGTGCAGTCCTTAAGCATCTGGATAGATCTCCCTCAATGGAACAAATTTTCTCAAAACCAGGTTGCAAGGTTCCTTTCCCTGTAGCGTGTTATCAGCACCACCATCGTCTCAAGATGAACCAGTACCTACCGGGGAATGTTACGAATTTCGGGGCCTTAGCACGACGATACACATAAATATCACAGCGGTAAAGCGCAATGGGACCATCCTTCTCAAACTGGGTCACATAGTAAGGCTTGATAAACTCTCTTTCCGACTCAACCTGGGAGTTCTGTGCAAACCTGTTGTCAGCGGTTGAAATAAGGAACGAGGTTGGGCGAACCTTGGGTAGAATAACATTCCACGCCTTCGACACTGACACTGTACCGTCCGGCTCAACGACGGTAGGTCTGTTCTGGCTATCTTTGCAGTTCTTGTCGTACGGAATATTGACGGGTGTACCGTACTCATACTTCGATACACGCACTCTGATGCTGTTATCGACGAACCAAGCCAATGCCCCGTTCGCGACCGCTTTCGTGCTGCACGAGAAATCAGAAATTTTGGTGGTGGTAGACGGAGGAAATTACCAACGTTGGCCCATCTGGTCTGCTGACAGATATACCCATTTCTGCGCCCCACGCGACAAGCTCTGAATACACATAGGGAGAACTTGCTAAACCTCCAACCAGGATCACTTTCTGTTGAGCGCAGGCATCAGCTAGAGAGATCTCGAAGTGAAGGCTGCACATACATCAGCGAGCTTGTCTCCGTTCTCGAAAGCTATTTCAAGCCCTTGCTTGATGGAGGTCAAAGAGGGTTCAAAGAATCTGACCATGTCATTGCTGGAAAGCGTGATCAGCATACGAAATCTTCGCCACGCATGGCAACTTACCCAGGAATTTTGAGCCGGCCACGAACAATGCCCAGATGGGCGATTGTTTTGAATCCATGCAAGTTGACCCATGAGGTGGTCTCAGGACCGTTGAACTATAACTGATTAGTATCGTCATAGATTAGAAAGCCAATGGATACGTACCCTTCGTTTCGCATTCTTATCGAAATCAAAGAGAGCCCGCTGAATGGCTTCGTCGCTCTCCCACTCCGTTCCAGCTAACTTGTCTGGATAGTGATGTGAGAGAGGCACCACGGAGAGTTCGAGGGCACCATACTCTTGAGATATTCCTTCGCTGCCTGCGTAACGAAAACAGCCCCAGCTAGATAACCTGGCAAATGCGTGCAAGGTCGGGAGGGGTTGGATACGAAACTATTCAAGAAACATACATCGTGAAGCTGAAGATTCCTCTAGTCTCAAGGGAGTTAGGCTGGCTATGCTGTATCCGCTATGAACCAGATTTGATATGAGAAACAGAGCATCAGTAGTACACGAAGGAAGCATACGTTATGTCGATGGTTCCGCCTGATGCTTCGCGTCAGCGGTTCAGCACAAATGGGAAGTGCGAAAATGTATCACACCTCCACAGTCACACAGAATCAAATTTCCATTCTCCTAGAAAAATATCAGTCAGGATGAGCATTGGGAAAAGAGGACATCTTTAAAACATACCACTAGCCAGTCTCCTACGCACCCGCTGTCGACAGCGTAAAGGACGGCAGCCTGCATAAAAACTGTTATCGATTGTGCATCCTGAATGAGTCTTTGAGAAGGGAGTACCTCCGCTTCGGTCACAAATCGTACTCGACGTCCACTATCAGCTGCCACCAACCCGGCGCTGATCGCAGCATTCCTCATCTTATTCTGCTGCGACCCTTCCCACCTGTTGGGCGTTGTGAGGATTACATACATGGACGGACTCAACAAGGCCCATAAGTTATGGCCATCGCCATAAGTGGTTGTGATGTATTCTTTCACTTGTTGCTTTACAAAGCTAAGGTAGTCAGCAAAAACTTGATCCGCCGACTTGCCCTCAGGAAGTGGGGGAAGTTCCAGATCTCTGATGAGAGGTAAATGGGAGGGCCTCAGGTGAAGCTTCCACCTGGTCACATTAGAGTTGTCCGCGGGATGGATGTATAATGAGACAGACCATTCGGCTTTGAACCATGACCCCTCTTCAGCCTCGACGATCTGCTCTTCATTCTCGGTCTGTGCCCCAACCGCACAAACATTTCCATCGCTGTCGTAATATATCACAGACGGCACTTTGGCATCTGGAGTGGCCTAGGGGTTCCGCTTGCTTCATTTTTGACTCAATGGCTAAGTCATAAGTAACATACTTGTGCTGGCCATCGAAGAATCTACCATAGGAGATGAGGTCAGCTCGGTATTTCAACCCATTGAGACCTCATCCACATACCTCTTCAAATTTTGGCACTTGACCTTCTCGAAGGATGCAGAAGGAAGCGGCAGAGAATGTAGTACCAACGTCAATGGACACCAGCAGCCGTTTGCCCTTTCCTGTGTAGGGCACACGGATATTTTGAGCCATATGATGTCGAATGCTGAAGCGCAGGAGCCAGGAGGGGTGGCGTTGACGACGAGGTTGATGTTGGCAAACGGAAGCAAGAATAAAGGAGAAACGCGATGGAACGCGTTTGTGACGGAGACGGACGTGATCTTGTGACATCGGACCATGACCTCGGCGACAATAATGCACGTCAAGTAATCTTGCAATACTTATCAACCATTCTTACTTGATTACATACAATCCTTTCTCTTGAGGAGGAGTTAGTTCGCCAGAGAATACCCTACCTCTCCCGTTCCTTTCTGTAAGTCAATGATACGATCCAACATCGCTTGACCCCTCGCGTCCAACGTTTTTGGGAACGCCTCTTCCTTCATCCACGCCAACCCATGTTGGAGAACATTTCTGGCTCTCGTGCTCCCCCCTCTTGCATCCCCCATAGTTGCGTGTAGAGTCGCGCGACGTTCCCTTGGGTTGTAGGTGGCGCAATGAAGGATATTGCTATTATAAAATGCTGTTTCTCCCGCTAGATGCGTTCAGCAAACGGAAGATGGTTTCTGTCGAAGAGGTTACTTACGTTGCAGTGTCACTTGAATGGCGCCAGGCATTTCAAGAGGATTTTTAGGCGGGTCGAGGGAGGAAGAATGCAACCTCTGCTCGGGAGTCCGAGACGTTTTGTGGGAGCCAGGCACGAGGTAGAGGCACGAATCCTCATACAAGGCGCTAAGAACGAAGCTTGTAAGAACTTATAACACCAGTTTGATACACTTCCATACGTGTTCCATTGAACCTGACGTTTGGTCAGCGAATGGCTGAAATGCGCTCACTGCGACTTACCCCGTAGTGCCAAACCGTGAGGGCATCTCGCTCCTCGGCCTCTGTCGCATCTCCTCTCACATCATCCCGATGCCATCTTAAGGCAAATTCATGAGACAAGGGGTTGATAAGCAGGTTGAAAAGTTCTGATATTAGCAGTATCGTCAACATGAGGCGATCGACCAAATTTTGAAGGGACTCTTGAACGACGTACCCATCTGTAGGTCCTCCTCCCTGCATTCCATCAATTCTCTCGCGGCTGAAGTGAGGGCATCGGAAGTGTACCACTTCGCAAATGCCGGCTCGCCAAGATCGGGGTGCATAACATGTTGCACTCCCCAAGAATCGGGGTCGTCGTCGCCATACGGCGGGAATTGCTTTCCAACAACCCTTCGATGAGGCCACTGCCCAGTGCGAGTGCGAGATATCACATTCTCGCAGGCCTCCTCCAAGACTGCACGGTCTGCCAGCGAGATGAGGTTGGGGACGATAACGAAGCCCTGCTCTTCGAATTGCTCTTTGATGGAGTGCATTGCACAGTTAGAACGATAACAGGAGGAAATCCGTGAGTTGGGAAAGGTAATGGAGTGGATCAAAGATAGTCCAGGAATTCTGCGTTGGCACTCCCATCCATGAATAGGATGGACCCAAACATGTGGTGCGAGAAGCCACCGTCGTCGGTTGGACAATGGCGCTACGGAAGGAGAAGGTGGCTTGGAATTGAACGAAAGCAACCTACGCTGAAGGCTCGCTTGAGATCGTCAGTCCAACGGTCATGCAAGTAAGGAGGTACGTACGACTCGGTACTAGTACGACCTCGAGGAGATGCCATGGCCACGTACGTGGAATCTCGAGGCGTGCACTATGCAAGTCTATATATTGTTCTGCCAGTCAAGTACGGATACATCCATGTCCAATGTTACTATTTCGAACATATGTAGTGACAATATACATACACAAAACACCCTATTTATCATCGATCCGTCAACATAATTCCTCTATGCAAAGTAGTAAGTACAATACGAAGCCTCGGAAGGTTATTCCATCGTGTAAGCTCCAATGGTAGGTATCGCTACCAACCCCTGCCATACCAAACCACAGATTATCAACGAAAGGCCGGAGAAGACGGAATTCATCCCAAACTTACATCGGATAGAAACCAGGGTGGTGGAACTGAGGGAGGACGTTTGGTGGCCGTGACTGTCGAGGGTCGGGGGGAGCAGAGGGATGGGCGTGGTGTTCGTAATGTGGAAAAGACCTGTTCCCCGGCTGAAAACTCATCGACGGGTGAGACCCATCGACATAAACTGGCATCGCTGCGTGTCCATAATATGGAAGGACTGGTGGGGGAGCATATCCAAGGGGTGGATACATCCCACCTCCGGCAGCAGGTCCAACAAGACCTGGGAAACCAGGGGCACCGCTAAGACTAGTGTCATAGTAGGCAGATACACCTTGAGCCTCCCCGTATTGATGAAGATGCTGTGGAGGATTCGGATGGGGAAAAGGAGAAGAAAGAGGAGGGCCTGGGAGGAGTGTTGGTAGTATCGGTGTCCTAGAAGTTGGTCGACTTGTACCACTCTGCGAATAACGGCTTCGACCAGCTCTCCGATGACTAGTAGGTCTCGTAGCTCCGTCGAATCCGTCAGGCTCAGAGGGAACTGAAGTCGCCTGTCCAGTAGGAAGGTCAAACGGTCCCATGGTATATGCCTTGGACGAGCTTGCTTCTGTGAAAGACCGTAGTGGCATCGGTTCTGAAGCCTCTGTACTACTGTCCAAATCCATGTCACATTCGGAGTTCACCTTCTTCTTCTTTTTCTTCTTCGACTTCCCCTTCTTTGAATGTGACGGCTCCAGAGATAGCTCTGATGTTTGACGGACTCCAGAGTCATCGCGCTGTTCTCGTTTTCTCTTTTCCCCACCTCGGATCCCAGCGACTTCTCTGGAAGAAGACGGCACAAAAGGACTTTGATACCCAAGCGGAGCCTCTTCTCCCCGAAAACGAATGAACTCCAAAGCGCCTTGGTCTGCAGCGAGACACAGCACGGCGAGTTTGGAATCATGCTTGTTGCGATATTCTGCTGGGACTCTGAACTTTCGAATGTCGTTAGGAGCAGGGTTCATGGTTGACAGGAGGATCGTCAAAGAGCAACCGTATGCTGAAATGGTAGAAGTGGCGTCAGCTTCACCAAAAGGGGGAGTGCGAATCGGCTTACCGTCCATGTCCTTATGGTGCTCGAATTCCATGCCACCCTGAGAGACTTTGTTGAGTTCGCTCTGGAGCATGGGTAGAATGCGTTCATTTGCAAGCTTCCTCATCTCTGAGGTCAGCTTCTCCTCCACTTCTCGCACTATAGACCGAATATGGTCACCAGCGCCTTGCGACATCGCCAGAAGGCATACAGCTGCCTTGGCGTCAGTGCGTTTCGAGAAGACCGCATCAACGAGGTGGGTTCGAACTGGCGAAGATGGTCGGGAGATGCGAAGGACACAGCCATAGTCTGAGATACAAGAACAAAACTCAAAACATTAGTTATTTGAAGGACCGTGAAGACAGGACGGTGGACTGACGGGGAATACTTCCTGGCACCCCGTGGGTAGTCCAAATGAATTTATGACTCAGGCGACCACCTCGAGCAGACTGGATCAAAGAGTTAAGCCAAGCTGGGGCATTGACCTCGGCGGCTGATTTGTCACCCATATCTTCTGGTAAAGGCCTCGGGAGGGAATCGTAGAAGCTTTGGAGAGCGACAGTACAGGCATCTTCGGAGCCACGGTACGTATCAGAACCCTCTGAGGGTAGAGAAGGCTCCGCTCGACCGTTCTGTTGGTGAATAAATTCCAAAATCCCCTGGTCGATAGCGAGCGTCGCACACGCTCGCTTGGCTTCGGCAAATGTTGGGTGTACGGTGTCGACGGAATAGACTCTAAAGCAATGTGGCGAGAGAGATATCTTCAAGGCAGAACCATACGCAGCTTCATCCGAGTCAATGTCGCGATTCCTAAGTTGAAAGTAACGACGTACCGACTCCAGGCTTACTCTCGCTAAGATATACCCATTGCAGGGCGGCAAATACACCTTTCCGTTGTTCGCAAGATTCTTCTATCTGACGAATAGGACCATCAAGTTGATCACAATCAAGCGATGGGGAATCGTGAGGCAGCTCTACTTCCCTTGACTCGAGGGCAAGGGCACTCAAGGGGATTGGATCGGTCCCACTCTTCCCGGGACGGTCGGGAGAATCTCTATTAGAGATGAATTCAAGGGCTCCCATGCGTAGTGCGAGCTTGGTAACCTGGGTTTTTGCTGGATCTTGTCGAGTATCGGATGGAGTGGAAGTATACGATCGTGAAATCCCATCCGGACGTTTGATGGTCAGAATGCATCTTGAATCTGTCAGCCTTGAGTGGATGTCAACTGATACGGCATCGATTAGAACGTACTCTTCAGGTTATCTCCTTCAATGAATTCGAAATCCAAAGCTTGAAACCGGCCAAATTCGCTCTGACAAGCTTTGTATAACAGAGCAACTCCTGGCTCTTCGTCCTTCGCCTCCAACTGCGGTGTCATAGTAGTCGCAATGACCTGAGTACCATGGTCGCGGTTCTCGAGGATGTCTTCGGATCTGAAGTATTGACCGAGTGTTAGAGCGCCCAATGCGACGAGACTCCTGGTGACGGTCGAAGAAGCCAGGTCGGTTTTGGGAGTGGCGGCAGAGGAAGCGCCCATCCTTTTCCGGTCCTCCAAGCAGCTGTCCAACTCAACTTCGTTTCTTGTGTGCGTCGTTCGTCGACCTTGTTACTCAAGCCCCAAAGACTTTACCATGAAAGCCACAAAGATTCTCGTCTCCCGCGGGGTTTGTCAATCACAACGTTGCATTGTTTGCCTCATGGAACCTTTTCACAATGGCATCCCTGAGCTAAAACATCTCTCACGGAATGGTCTGAACACTACTTTCGCCTCCGAGGTGTGTCGATATCTGGGGAAAACGTTCCATACAGACTAACCTTGAATATAACCTACTCAGAGTAACACGGACACTCGGAGGGAGTCGGTGGCATTTGTCGCTGCCTAATTATCGTGGAGATAACACGAAATCCCCCTCGTTGTGCGTCCACGCGAGCATCTAAGTGAGTCGTCAATTGAGTCTCCTGCCAGTCCGCATCATGCGTACGCGTTGCCCCAGTAGGATGGATCCCAATTTATTGGCGCATACAACCAGTCAGTCACATGTGCAGCGAAAGATAATACTACTGTTGGCTTCATCAGCTTTGATTTCCCTATTTCTTCAGACTAAACACCCCCTCGTACCACTGAATCTCCTTTTCCAATGCCGTCTTGATATTCTCTGCTATGCGCCAACCATGACCCTCGCCCTCGAACAAAATGTATTCGACCTTCCCGCCACGTTGTTCAATGTCACGAACGATGGCTTCCGCTTGTTCAGGAGGCACGACCGCATCAATGGATCCTTGCAGGATCTGTGTCACTCCATGAGCAAAAGTCTTATCTCGGTGAATCCAATGGTGTGCACGATACCCACCAATAAAGGCGACGTGATCTTGTCTGCATTGAAGACTGGTGACCTCTCCCTGAACACCTCCGGGATCTCTTTTGGTGTTCCTCCGACCAATTTTTCGAGGTACCTTGATTCCATCTTGTGCGTATCCTCACAAAGCTTGCGAAGGTCGGTTACACCATAAGAGGATGTTCCCGTCGCAAAAGTGTGCGGGGAGAAGCAGAGTAACGCCAGCGTGGTGAATCCCCCTGCAGAGCCACCCCTGATCGCGAGTCGTTTGGGGTCAATCAATGAGTAGGGAGCGGTTGACAAGGCTCCGACTGCTGCTACGGTATCTTGGACGTCCACGATGCCCCATTTTCCCACCAACCGATCACTCGTGGTGAATAAGTCCCCGCAATCGATAAGGAGGCAGTATATAGGACTCACATATACCGACGGCCATAGCATGACGAACCACCATAGTTAACGTCAAGCCTAAAGAAAGCGAATGAACAATGTAAGATCGGCAGGTGGGACTGGCGAAGTGCTCACCAAGCAAAGCCCCTACTAGTGAAATACTGCTTGCTCCAATCCAAACCTTGACGTTCGGCGTATGTTGGCCCGCCATGCACATGCACCACACAGGGAGGTTTCTCCCCGGCAATGCTCGTTCCCGCATAATCGGGGTTTGTCGGTGGATAGAAAACCACATAAAGAGGCTCACCGCTCGGCGGGACCTTCAGGGCGATGGGTTGCGGGACGGAGATTATGGACGGCGGGAAAGCCGATTCGGATTCGCCAGCAGTAGATTTCAGGATGCTGAAGCTTGCGTGGGCGTTGGAAATAGTGCCAAGGACAACAGCAGCAGCCTCGGTACTCTTTTTGCCCATAAACACAACTTGGTTCCCACTTAACCTTCGCAGGTATTCCACTTCAGCATAGGGACATTCCACCTCCGTTATAGTGCCGCTCTCCAACCTGATAAGATAGAACACACTCCTTCCGTCTCTGTAGGAAGTATAAAAAGTCTCCTCGCCTTCCAGAGATGCACCATAAGACCAGCCTAAAAACCATGCCGGACTACTGAAGTCTTCTGCAACGGGTGAAGGGAGGACGGGTCCAGCCTTTTTTTCGGTCAAGGAATACTTCCAAGGGTTGTGGTATCCCGAAATGTCCGAAGTAAAGACCAGCAGATTGTCCGAAGTCCAAAATGGATAAGCAACGCTTATATCCGCTCGTTTCCCCGCAACATATGTCGGAGAAATGATCGACAATTTCCCTTCGCCGTCAATTGCAACGGTGCCGACATGAATCTCGGATCCCTCCCAAGGCATGTCGGGGTGGAACCATTGCTGCCAGGCGAGATGCTTGCCATCGGGTGAGAAACGAGGACAATTGTAGAAATCCGCGCCAGATATGATGGTATAGACGGTCTTGGACTGTGTGTTCAAAACGGCGAGAGTGGTGACAACGTCGGCGGGCAATGGATTGGTGTGATCTTCCAAAATCGCCACTAGGAGGTGAGGATACTTCGGGTGAACAGTGAAATCTGCGAAGCGATGGTTCTTATTATCTTCACTTATCGTCAGTCTCGCGATGAGTTTGAAAGGAAATGAAACACACCCGGAGTGATCGGCTCGGGTTGACTGCCCTCCTTCACAGCATAGACGCGATTGTCGGCAAAGTGTGAAAAGTACAGCACACCGCCATGCACAATAGAGGCTGCGCCTCCATACTCTTGAACACCGCTCCTTACATCCCACTCCGGGCCAAATAAATCCTTGGCAGATTTGGTGTTTACCACAACGCTTCGACCACCTTCGGAAGGTCGGTCTTCCAGATGATACACAGTGGATGATACTGGATCGACCAATACATCGCCAATGTTGATGGACTGTCAATCCTTATCAAATGGTGAAGGGGGGCCATGGAGGAGGAATGAAGCATACACTCTTTGTCAAGGCTTCTGCTGTAATTGGTGAAGACCAAGTTCCGTACGGGGCAGTCTTTGGCATGTTTGGCATTCAGCGACGAGCACTTCGTTCTGGTGTTAGTGAGCAGTGGGTGGGTGGAATGTAACAATTGACTCACACACCAAGACTCACATGTGGTATAAATATCGTGTAAAGATGCATCGATTTTGCGAACCGCATGACACCTAGCGTGTTATCTCCAAACGATCCCGGAGAGCGAGAATAACGTGGGGGATAAGTCACCGGCGAGCCTACTTCTCCTTGGAGTGAAGCCAGTGGACTGCACCATTGAACCATCATGTCGTTGAGTCCCATTCTCTGTGCCACGGGACATAGACTTGTTAAGGCGTCTCTCGTACACAGACTTCACAGACGAGCGATTCCCTGTGCATGGAGTACTGAGGGACTGACTGAACAGTGCAAGAGACGGTCGCTAGTCAAATTGAAATTCACGAAAAGGCACTCAGTACTGATAACAAACATCATTGCTACCGGACGAAAGGCCAGTGGTGTAGGTGCACAGACAATTACTTCTAATATACAGCATGTGCAAAAGATAGTACAGCTTGCTTCACCTACTTCGCATTCTCTATTTCTTGAGCCCAAACACCTCCTCATAGAATTGAATCTCCTTCTCCATCGCAATCTTGATATTCTCGGCCTTACGCCACCCATGTCCTTCACCCTCAAACAAGATGTACTCGACTTTACCACCACGCGCTTCGATATCCTTGACGATGGCCTCAGCCTGTTCGGGGGGTACGACCGCGTCAATGGATCCTTGCAAGATCTACCATCTCGTCAGTAAAGCGACATCGTTGGGGACGGGATAAACTCACCAACAAAGGTGACATAATCTTGTCGGCGTGAAAGACAGGTGATCTCTCCTTGTAAATCTCCGGAACTAGTTCTGGCGTTCCACCAACCAACTTTTCAAGATACCTCGACTCAAATTTGTGCGTATCCTCCGCGAGTTTTCGGAGGTCCGAGACACCATAAGACGAAGTGCCTGCCGCAAATGTTGCTGGGGAGAAACATAAAGCTGCAAGAGTGGTGAACCCTCCTGCAGAGCCACCCCGGATGGCGAGCCGTTTTGGGTCAATCAGCGAATGGGATGGGCCAGACAAGGTTTCGACGGCGGCGACGGTATCTTGGACGTCGACAATACCCCATTTCCCAACCAAACGATCACTTCTAAGAGTTAATCCCGGTGGTCGCCAGAGTGAACTATATGGGACTTACGTATAACGGCGACCATACCAAGACGAACCACCGTAGTTGACGTCAAGCCTGTAAGAAACGAACCAGCAGTGAGCAAAAGGGCAGTGGTGCGATAGTAGGTCGCTCACCAGGCGAAGCCCCTGCTGGTAAAGTACTGCTTCTTCCAGTCCAATCCTTGAGGTTCGGCGGAGGTGGGTCCACCGTGTATATGCACCACACAAGGGGGTTTCTCCCCATCGATGCTCGTCCCAGAATATTCAGGATTTCTAGGGGGATAAAAGACCACGTAAAGTGGTTCACCGTGTGGTGGGACCTTGAGCGAGAACGGTTCTGGTACAGATATGATAGAAGGTGGGAAGGCTGAGTCGGACTCTCCAGCAGTCGATTTCAGAACAGTGAAGGTGGGCGAAGTCTTGGAAATGGTGCAAAGGACGACAGCAGCAGGCTCGGTGTCCTTTCGACCCATGAACACCACCTGATCTCTACTCAATCTCCGAATGTACTCCACTGTCGCATACGGGCACTTCACCTCTTCCAGGCTGCCGCTCTGTAATCCAACAAGATAGAAGACGTTCCTCCCATCCCGATATGCTGTAAAGAAGATCTTCCCAGACTCGAGTGGAGCGCCATGAGACCACCCCATGAGCCACGAAGGGCCGTTGAAATCTTCAACAACAGGCGAGGGAAAGATGGGTACAGTTTGTTTGTCGGCACAGGAATACTTCCAGGGGTTGTAGTATCCTGAAACGTCCGAAGAAAAGACCAGGATATCATCGGCAGTCCAAAACGGATAGGCAGCGCTAATATCTCCACGTCGGCCCGCAATATAGGCTGGGGCGGCGATGGAAAGCTCCCCTTTGGCGCTGACTACGACATCACCAACGTGGATCTCGGATCCTTCCCAAGGCATATCGGGATGGAACCATTGCTGCCAGGCAAGATGTTTGCCATCGGGTGAGAATCGAGGAGAGTTGTAGAAATCTGCGCCAGATATGATGATGGAGACCGTCTTTGAGTGCGTGTTTATCACGGCAAGAGAAGTGACAACATCTGCGGGCAGCGGATGGGTGTGATCTTCCAATATCGCGACTAGCAGGTGCGTGTGCTTCGGATGGACAGTGAAATCGGCGAAGCGATGATTCTTGTTGTCTTGAAAATATCAATTAGTCTCCAAAGCGACTAGGGGACGAGGGGGAAGGAACACACCTGGGGTGACTGCCTCCGGCTGGGCGCCCTCCTTCACAGCGTACAAGCGGTTATCGGCAAAGTGAGATAAGTACACTACACCGCCGTGCACGATAGCTGCGGCTCCTCCATACTCTTGGACGCCAGTCCTAGCATTCCACTCCGATCCAAAGACATCCTTCTTAGATTTGGTATTTACGACGACGCTTCGACCACCTTCGGTTGGTCGATTTTCGACATGATACACGGTTGATGTGACCGGATCGATCAACACGTCGCCGATGCTAATAGACTGTTGCAGCTGATCAGATGGTGATTCTGCACAGAGAGGGATTGAGACGCACGCTTTTTGTCAACGCTTCTGCTGTGATTGGTGAAGACCAAGTTCCGTAGGGGGCAGTTTTGGGCATGGTGTACCTCGTCGCGATCTCTTCAGTGTTGGTTGGTGGGTGGGTCGAAGTAGCGCGTCTAACTTGAATGCAGATAGATGCCGCATCGTTTATTTAAATCCCATCAAGGGCTATCGATTCTGGTACCCGTATTCCAATCGACGTGTGCATGCTGCCCGAGAATCCCGGCGAAATATAAGGTGCGAATGAGGTGCAAACGACAAGAAGCGAGGATCACAAAGTGTGATTCGCAAAGTCTCGAGGAAGTGGCAGAGGGCAAGTTACATCTTACAACAGGGCGCTGGGCTTTCAGGTAAACTACAGGCCTATCCGGCATTCCTAACGAATAACAAAGATACATAACGTTTTACCAGGCACAGAGCAGTTCAAGAGTAGCTATCGTAAGGCAAAATAAACTCAATAAGGTATAAGGAAGCAACGGAAATCCAGAGGAGTTGGATAGCGTGTTACGCATAGAATTTCTCCTCGGAAGGATCAAGAAACAGTTTCACGAAACCGATGAAGACCGTACCGCATCCCAACGCCATGAGGACACCAGCGATCCACGCCGACCTCATCCCAGCAAGGTCGGCCTCGGTGTCCGTGATCACGTCATATGCTCGACTTCCACGTCCAAGAACGCTGCTATTGCAGTAACATCTATCGAAGAAGTTACTGAATTGAAAGAGACACGCGAGGACAATCCAGATCGCATTGAAAGCTGCGAGCACCTTTCCCAGGCGTCGAAGGCCTACGGAAAGTAAGCTGGCGATGTAGGAGGCATCGTACGAGGGTAGCGTGGCGTGCATACGATGTGAACGGGGATAAGCATAGTGAGCGAGGGCGCTTGATGTGACCATCAGGAACCACACGAAGGTCGAGAGGGCTCCATAGAATAGGTATGCGCCAGATCGACAACCCAGGCCCTGAGGAGCACGATGCCGTCAGTAAACTGGGAAATCGGTGTCGCAGATTACTGACCGTCGTTGGTGTGAACCAGACAACGACAACAGCAGCTCCTGTTGTACCCCATTGCAACATCAGGGCAAACAGTGACGCCACAACCACCCGCTTATAAACTCCCGGCCCCCATCGACTGCGACGCGCATATCGTGGAGGGCGAGTATATACAAGAACTTGTTCCTCCGTCCCTGACCTATTGCTCGCATCAACTTCGCCATCTCGATCCAAGTTCCAAGGAACATTTGGATCCACCGAGAGGTGATCGTTCGCGTTCCTCGATGCCACACGAAACACGGTGGCGACGTCCTCGACGGCCTGCACCCACGGAAGGAAACGAGCGTAGTTGAAAATGGGAGCACTCAATTCCTCGTCGCGAGTTATAGAGCTTCGCCGATGGCTATCGGGTACTAGCCCCGGTGGGTGACCATCGATCGAAAACGCCCTTTCCTCAGAGAGGTCACTGGCCTTAACCGCACCGTTTGCAGTCGCCACGAAGGCCAAGCTTTTGGTTTTGTCAAAAGCTTTTCGAAGGCGGTCGTAATCGCACTTGGGGGAAAGCTGGAGCCAACCAATTACGATGGGGAGCAACCACAACCAAACAGACCCTACTCCTTGTCCGTTCGAGTTAACATTGTTCGCCATATTGCTGAGGGAATCGATAACAGTGAGGACGTATGCGATCACCACCCATGCTATTTGAGTAGCTGCGGCGATGGACCAAGTGTGCGTGTAATCGAGGGCTTCTTTGAGTTCCGCCCACCACTCATCATTCTGATGTAGAACGATGAGGGAGGAGAGTAATGTATCGTCGGAGGTGATGCGCAATGGTGATTGCTGCAAGTTGCTGAGGATGCGAACGGCTTTATCGGCGTTTGGATATGACAAGTGCTGGAATCGACGAGTGATCCAACGCCCATTCAGGACTGTGAGACAGAGCGAGTACCCAGCTAATGCGGGTGAACCAACTGTCAAAATGACGGACGTGAGGTTGCCGAGCCTGTTTTTGGCACCAAATGGCAGCTGGGAGACAAGTGCAAGGTAAGGAAGTAACCAAGCACTGAATTGCTCCGAAAAATCGGACCAGCTGAAAGCTTCGGGGCCGGACCCGCAAGCTCTCAGACACAGATCGTATGTGATCGCAGTGGCATTCTGGATATCATCCACCGGATTTCCGTAGTTGTCGGTCCCTCCGACGGTTCCCCACTTCCCGTTGCGGATGTCGGCCATGCATGAGTCAAAATTTGTCGTTGCTGTTGCTGGAAGAGCGAGAGCGAAAAAGACAATACAAAGGGCGCCTGACGATATAATGAGGGAAGGATAAGACGATGTTATGGAGTCAAGTGACTCACACTTAATGTGGAGGTATTCAGGCGCCCTTGGTGCGCGTCTGTGTGGACGAGACCGCATCGGGAATCCACAATCAGGTCAAGACTGGGGGATATTTACAGCGGGAATGAAATAAGGGAGGGGCATGTATTCAAGAGGGTGGTCCCCTCAGACGTCTTCAAGTTGGGAGCTGCCGTCAAGTTGACGAGGTACCAGAGATATATAGGCCCTCGTCAAATTTAGAAATTGCACTGGCTGAAGCGCCGACGTGACGCGACCCAGTTCGCAGGTGGCAATGAAAAGATACTAAGGAGAGAAGCAAGCTTTCGAGTGGAGCGTGACCTGCGCTACTCCAGGGAATCATGCAGTTGGGCCAACTGAGCCCAAGCTCTCAAGCTTAAAGACAAAGTCGTTGCGCGTTGCAGGTGGGTGTTATCAGTTCGGCAGAGGCCGGCATGTACCCGTGTCACGGATGTCACGTCCATTTTGCCAAGTAAAACCCAGTGTGCGCTCTCCACTTGCTCTCCACAAGTAGCTTACATATGAGAGTGTGGAGAAACTCCCCGTACGATCAGCCTCTTGCCCCGAGAAACTGTGGTCATAGCCCGCTGCTACTTACAAGCTCCTCCTTCGCGAATTGATCGGTTGGCGCGCTGGTGGAGTCTTTGGCGCAGGTCGCGATTAGAGAATGTTGCAAAGCGGTCAGATATTGAGGGAAAGTAGGAAATAGCTGCCTGTAGAGGGATCGAAGTAGACTTTAAAGTCTCCGTCCATCAACATGCAGGCAACGCAGCGAGTAAATTTCCCAAGTAGCAACGAGAGGACTCGGGGGGGGGGAAGATTTGTTACGCCCCTTCAAGTTGAGCGGAGACTGCGGCGATGCAGCCCTGAAAGGCAGGACGCCGGTGGGAGAATCCAGGAGCGTCGAGGGATGGTTTCTAGGACGTAGACCTGGGAGCAAGACGCTCCTATAGGCTGGGGAGGGACCCGTCAAAGCGAATGGGAACGTCTTGAGAGGCCCATGTGGGTAGGAACTCCATATCTGTATTCGTGATTGGATACTACATAGAACCAGCGGTAATCAATCCCATACAAACCACTTATACCACCAAAAGGTAAGCAATAGAGCCTGTTTTGAAGCCGGATGTGAACGCCCGAGGACAGAGCATGTACAGTCGAGAACCCAACTTTGATTCAACGGCGGGTATTGGACGACGGATATAGAAAGCAAAACGTTGCACCTCAAATGCACATCGACGACAATAGATCACGACCAGAGCACGATCCAATGGAATCGAGACCGCGAGTGCGGCATATCGAGGGTATTTCTTGACGAGAGTGTCGTAATAGTTCTTGTCCAGCCTCGCAA
Organism: Jaapia argillacea MUCL 33604; assembly: GCA_000697665.1. Lineage (NCBI taxonomy): Eukaryota > Fungi > Basidiomycota > Agaricomycetes > Jaapiales > Jaapiaceae > Jaapia > Jaapia argillacea. The sequence goes on from KL197718.1 coordinate 179,008, forward strand.
CAGTTGACTAAAAAGCGCGGCTCTGGTCCCTTGATCTTTGGGAGGGCGTAAGGGTAAATCGCTTGAGGGAAAAGGTTCAGCGACAAGGACAGGTTAAGGACTCACGATGCGGCGGAAGCGCCCCAGGAATGCCAGTATCCTCACACGGAGTGGAGTAAAACGGCAGTGGCACTGCATGGTCCGCTTCTAGGAAGTTCGGAGGGGGTATCAAATTGAAAAGTGCCGCGATACCCGCAGGACGGGGAAGACTAGAGAAGAAATGGGAATCGAATGTACGAGAGAAGGTTGCTATAAATGTCACGCCAAGTACCGCGAGAACCTGCAAGGGAATGAAAAAAGTTCACGGGACATATTGCACCGAGGTCGTTGGAGTTTTCCGCGTGTCACGGAGACGAAAAATGATGAAGAAAGAGAACCATCGGGCGCTTCAATTTGTGGGGCAACGTGCCTTTTGGGAGAAGCCTCTGGACGGAGGAGAGGATGGCCGAAGGAGTTTCGAGGAGTCAGGCCAAGGTGGGGTGACATGGCCAACAGAATTACGCTGCCATAAACTGAAATATCGCGACGCTTTGCGGACGGTTGTAGGAGTTTGCAGTCGACACGTAAAGCGGAGGCGGTCCAATTTCAATATGAATAAACCCCTTCGGAAGGCATGTGTGTTGTCCTCGTTTGCTTTCATAATGTGGGGAAACAGGCGGGAGTCGCAGAATGGGAGATGGAACCAGTTCCAGGGCGAAGACTATGATTGGGTACATCAGCATGGGCACGGCTCAAGAGGTAGAGAAAGTTGAGCGGAGTCCTTACGAGAGGTGTGCACGCGAATCGAGAAGGCTGACTCGGATTGGCGGAAGGGTGGAGGGAAGCCATGTTACTTGTACGATATTGAAGGATGCATGTACAAAGTGGTGGCCGTTGGGCGCAGATGTTGAATGAGCAGGGGTATAAAATCAGGACAACACTTGGTGTAGGACCAGTATCCGAAAAGCACACTGTTTCACCCAACTCTCACCCGCCAATATGTCGAGTCGCATTCTCGCCCTCTTCGTGGTGGCGCTGTCTACCCTCACCCTCCTTGCGGCCGCCTACCCCACGCCAGAATTGGCTACTCGCCAGACCAGCGAGTGCAACACCGGTCCAATCCAATGTTGCAACACCGTCGAGTCGGTGGGTAACACAAATTTGACATTTACCACATAACTCACCACCAGCTTCAGGCCTCCTCGACGGGTGTCGCAGCCATCCTCGGATTGCTTGGGATTGTCCTTCAGGACTTGAACGTCCTGGTCGGCCTCACTTGTTCACCCATCACCGTCGTCGGCGTCGGCAGCGGTAGCTCCTGCTCCGCCCACCCTGTCTGCTGCACAGACAATAGTCATGTAAGCTCAGTGCATCCGAAGGAATGACACAAGGAGGACTAATTCTGAGACCCCACAGGGAACCCTAATTTCGATTGGCTGCGTGCCTGTGACTTTGTAGTTATGAGTTGATACTTTGTGTACTGGGCTGGACAGTGTTCGATGCAAATTAGTTTATATCTTGATCATGGATTCGTTGAGTTTAAGTGTCCCAGCAATAATGGATAGGGCACCTTGGCACACCGGGACCTAACCCTATAATTCCACGGACCACGGCCGATAACCCAATGACATCCACAAGGGGAATCATTAAGGCCCGTGATATCTTCTTCGGTTCAGATGACTTCCACGGAGGACCCGACCATCGTGTCGACGGGAGTACGTGGCGGCCAAGCTTCTTCAAACCATAAAAATGAATTGTAAATTCACAAAGCATCGGCGCGAGGATGCGTCGACACGCACCTGTAGCTGATTTCCGTTCGTCCTAATAGTTGAAGTAGTACAATATTATGGTGATCAACCAAGCGCTATTCTCGACAACACACGTGCAAGGGAACACCGGGTAAGCGAAGAGTCTCTCGAATGTGGAACGCCAAGGATTCGGTGGCCGGGGGACAAGAACACCGCTGAATGAAAGGTGCAACGAGTCAGCGCGGCAACAAAGATGCATATGTGGAACCTTACCAAACAGTCAAAACGTCGAGACCGGTTATTACACATCCATCGCTCTAATTAACGAAGCTTGCAACGCCAGGCGGCGTACTGCTTCCTATTCCAACACGGAATTTGAGATAGTACCCGAGCCTCGCGGGATTCAAAAACCAGAACACCGAGTCTGAAGAGATTGGTGGGACATTCTCTATTAATGCCTCGTCGCTTCCACGGAGTGGAGCAAAACGGCATACAAGCACTCGATTGGACGGACCCAAGGAAGATTTGCATTCCTTCGTGATTGGTTGGGCATGATTAGTGTGTCCAGACCTTAACTTCGAGGCTGAAAGCGAATGAGAATGGGACGGGGTTGAACGGGAAGTTTAGGATGGGATCGAGGGCAGTCGCAAACGATGGGCCCAGGGCTTCGGGAGAACGCAGTATTGTGTCACGTAAAAACGTGCCGACGGTTCCGCGTTTGTGAAGGCCAATAAGGATAGCTGAAGAAGTGTGAGGATCCAATCAGCTCGGTTCCTGGCGAATGTCGGCGAGGAGAGCAAACGCGAAATTTTGTGGATGTGAAAGGTTTTGGTCTAGTTTGGAAAAGCAAGCTCGAAGAGGTTGACGAGGTGAGAACGAAGGGGAAGGCCTCTTCAGTGGCGGAACACATGGGGGGGGGTACCCAAAGAGCGAATTGGGTGCCCAGAACGGAAACAATTTCCGAGCAGGTTCGAAACATCGAAACGTTGCGGAGCAGGTCCTCGTGCTTCTGGTCCAAATCGACGAGAAGTTGCTCGTGTTGAGACTTCGGAAACTGGACCAATAAGGAGGCCTGTCCTACGATTGGCGATACTGAGACGAGCGAGGACAAACTACTTGAACTGTTTCAGTTTCAAATACGAAGAATGTGGTCGCTCTCACCAGCGTGTTGAAGGATGTGAACTTGGGAAGTGTGGTTGGCTAGACCAACCCTCGAGACATGCACAATCTATCCAAGGAGTGATCAGGTGGAGGATGACACGGGAAGACACGGTTATCCTTACCCTCACGACCTCATGGTGTACGGACTTTGGGCGCCGGACATTATGAAGAAGATTAAATTTATGGACTGTGAAGAGGTATAAAGAGATGGCGTACCTTCAGTGACAACCTCAGTCGAACAACACCGGTCGTTCTACAGCCACTCATCTCACTCAGCTTACACTCAGCAACACTTCCACTCAACAACAATGTTTGCTCGCATCCCCACCTTTTCCGTTGCGGCTTTGTCCACTCTCGCCATCCTTGCTGCCGCCTCTCCGATGCCGGAGGTCGCTACTCGCCAGACCAGCGAGTGCAACACTGGCCCGATCCAGTGCTGCGACACGGTTGAGTCGGTGAGTTCCTTGATTTATCTCGGATCCGCATAGCAACTTATATGACCCTTAGGCCTCCTCCAGTGGTGTAGCGGCTATCCTCGGCTTGCTCGGGATCGTCCTCCAGGACTTGGACGTCTTGGTCGGTCTCACTTGCTCGCCTCTTACAGTCGTCGGCGTTGGCAGTGGAAGTGCCTGCTCCGCCAACCCAGTCTGCTGCACTGACAACAGCTACGTGAGTGTTCAAAAATGTAACAAGACGACGTGATACTCACGTCAAATGTTGGTAACTTATAGGGTGGCCTCATCTCCATCGGCTGTGTCCCTATCACCCTCTAAGATGGCTTAGTAGAGCGCCATCATGAGATGAATTGGGTAGCGAGAGGCGGATTCGCTCAGATCAGGTTTTGGTTGAAACGTGAAGGAGAATTTTGGTTATCAAGTAATTTGTTGTAGCTCGGGAATAAAAGACTTCTAGTCGGAAATATGAGGCGAGTGACTGCGGGGACCAAGGAATGCAACGCAAGAACTACATATGCATAGTGAACCAGTTCTGTGGGGGTTCGAAGACAGCCAGCTGCTGCCAATTTCATTGAAGTCTACCGATGACGTCATCGTCGTTTGGACTTCAAACCGAAACTTAGCTCTGGTCAGTGGAGCTTTTGTGTCTACGGGAAGTAGAGGGGACTCGACACCGGGTTCGGGAGAGTATTTTCTTGTGACTCCACTAGAGCACGATTGGCATATATCGTGATTGTCTTTGTTGCCTTGGCTACTTCCTTTTGGGAGGTGAGTGGGTAGGTTACGCAGCGCGGTCCCGACGAGGAGAGTTGTGGGTGCCAGCATTTTGACGGGCCCGTCGTTCTGGAATAAGAATGCCTAATAACCTATCCACGGACTACCGCCTACGTGCGACGACCAAGACAAGGTTGCATGACTTCGTGGCTCCAGTGCTCAAACTGACAAACTCTTCAGAGCCTCTCAGACTTCTATGGGATTTGGCGCCTCCTTGTGGGAACGTATCTTCCCTCGAGTTCCTCAGAGTAATCTTTCGGGAGTTCAACAATTTCGCGTCCTTCAATAAGGTAAATGACTGTCTGGACGGTTGTCTGGCCGTCACAGCATGTCGGACGACCACAGAAACGATGCTGATACGTGATCATATCTCGTCCGTTTAATCATGTCCTTGTGGTTCTTCAATGCGCGTGTATCTCATCGATGTCATGGATGATTGATTGATTCGCATGTCCTCAGCAGTGGGCAACTTGTCCTTAACATCAGGAACGCTCTCTCCGCATGTTGGGTGTATATTTCAGGGAATAAGCATCAACACTCTCAGCGGGCGCGTATCTGTGAAGTGAGTGAGTGACTGCCCTTCGACGGTACTTATCCTGCGGCCATTTCGTGGCCTTGACACCTGCACATCATCTTATTCGGGAACGCCCCAGTACCTGACGTAAATCAGAGTGAGGGACTGTCATTGGCATGGTAGTGCCACGCTGGATATTACTCGATGCTATTACGCCATAGACCCTTCATTTTACTGGTTGGATCTATGTACCCAGGAGGAAGGTCAGAGTTCATCGCGGTTCCGACACGAAGATGAATATCGCGAAAGTCGTCAACCGTACCTTTCCAGGGCCTCGAAAAAGTATATCGAAGGGTACGCGTCTGAGTCGTTGCCTCAGGTGTTGAAGGGAGAAAGAACTCTTGAAATTTCCGAAAAGCAAAGCGGAACAATGGACAAGAACAAAGGTACGGGTAATTGGAGGTGGTGCCACAGCAGCCACATTGGGAATAAAACTCCGCCTAAATTATAAGCGAGCGCCCTTGACCCGAGGCCTTTTTTGAGTTCGCTGTCCGTTCTTCAACCCCCTTGTCCTCTTTCGACGACGACCACATACCCCTCACGACCCTTTTCTTAATTCATGTGAGTATTCTCACTATTCCGCCAATCTACCGGATCTGTTCTCGTCGCAGTCGGCGTCGACCAAACACGCGTTGTTGGCGCGTTTCAATATCGTCCCACTTTTCTTCCAGTGACGAAGTAACTCACTGAATCGTTGCAGCATGCGTGAAATTGTCCACCTCCAAACCGGCCAGGTACGTTGCTCTGATTTGGACGATTTTCTATGCCGCTGATCGTCCAAATTGCCCCTCGTTAGTGCGGTAACCAAATCGGTACTGTCCCATCATCTACATTGCATCTGCTGGAATCACACTTCTAATCACGCGTCGTTTCGCGTCCAGGTGCCAAATTCTGGGAGGTTGTATCGGATGAGCACGGTATCGACCGAGATGGCACGTACAAAGGCACGAACGATCTCCAACTCGAGCGCATCAACGTCTACTACAATGAAGTCGGCGGCAACAAGTACGTGCCTCGCGCCGTACTCATCGATCTCGAGCCTGGCACCATGGACTCTGTTCGCTCTGGGCCTCTCGGCAATCTCTTCCGACCGGACAACTTCGTTTTCGGCCAGAGTGGTGCGGGTAACAACTGGGCGAAAGGACGTGAGTAGCCATTCTTATCAAGGGGGTGAGATCGTAGGGAGAATCGGATATGTTGGGCTTTGTGGAGCTCCCGTTATCAAGCCACGTCTCACTGGGCTGTATTCGCATTCATATCATCTAAACTAACTATCGTTTTAGATTACACCGAGGGAGCTGAGCTCGTCGATGCTGTTCTTGATGTCGTGAGGAAGGAGGCTGAGGGTACTGATTGTCTCCAAGGTTCGTCGTTTTGCGCTTGACCTTGGGTGGCACCAAGTTTCGATGCGATGTCACTTCGGGACACACCGAAGGCACGCTGATGAGCTATAACTGACTTCGTGCTGCGTAGGTTTCCAAATTACCCACTCATTAGGTGGTGGTACTGGTGCTGGTATGGGTACTCTCCTCATTTCCAAGATCCGAGAAGAGTACCCCGACAGAATGATGTGCACATACTCTGTCGTGCCCAGTCCCAAGGTCTCGGATACCGTCGTTGAGGTCAGACTCAACCGCATCGTTGAACATTATGTTCTTTCTTAACATTGAAACCCTCTTATAGCCCTACAACGCCACCCTCTCCGTCCATCAATTGGTGGAGAACTCTGACGAGACTTTCTGCATCGACAATGAGGCCCTTTACGACATCTGTTTCCGAACACTGAAGTTGTCGACGCCAACATACGGCGACCTCAACCACCTCGTCTCCGTCGTCATGTCCGGTATCACCACTTGTCTGCGGTTCCCTGGTCAGCTCAACTCCGATCTCAGGAAGTTGGCTGTCAACATGGGTTAGTAGCCGTCGTGATTGCATTATTGATCCAACTCATTTATCAACTATTCAGTCCCATTCCCCCGTCTTCACTTCTTCATGACCGGTTATGCACCTCTTACCGCTCGCGGAAGCCAGCAGTACCGTGCAGTCACTGTTCCGGAGCTTACTCAACAGATGTTCGACGCCAAGAACATGATGGCTGCATCTGACCCCAGACATGGTCGCTACCTTACTGTGAGTTAGCAATCGTCAACGGCCAATATTGGGTATTAACAATTCCTGTCTCTAGGTCGCTGCCGTTTTCCGTGGCCGCGTTTCGATGAAGGAGGTTGAGGAACAAATGCAGAACGTTCAGAACAAGAACTCTGCCTATTTCGTGGAGTGGATCCCCAACAACGTCCTTACTGCTCAGTGTGACATTCCTCCTCGGGGAACCAAGATGGCCGTCACCTTCTTGGGTAACTCGACTGCCATCCAGGAATTGTTCAAGCGTGTTAGTGATCAATTCACTGCCATGTTCAAGAGGAAGGCGTTCTTGCATTGGTACACCCAGGAGGGCATGGACGAGATGGAGGTGAGACAGTTTGCTTTCCACCGCTGATATACGTTTGACTGAGTGATCATTTAGTTCACTGAGGCCGAGTCGAACATGCAAGATCTCGTGGCGGAGTATCAACAGTACCAGGACGCGACGTACGTTCTCCTTACCGCGCACTCAGTTGGTACTGATTGTTTCCTTTTTTCAGCGCTGAGGAGGAAGGCGAGTACGAGGAGGAGGTAGCCCCTGAGGAGGAGTAGACGCCCAGACCACTCACCTCTGGTTGTGATTCCCTCATACCTTTTTTAATCGGAAAAGCTCTATTAGGTGGCTCATACTGGCGTCTCCTTCTCGTTCATTGCATACTCTTCACGTCCCTCACCTCACGTTATCCTAGTCTCGCACACGTTGTGTTTTATGTTCTGGCCCACTCTATTTCCTGTTCACGGTCGTTAGAAACGAAAATGATGACCTCTCATTCATCGCGGATGGTATAATATTTGTTGCATACTTGGCGTTGGTGTGATCTCGTTGTAAGGTTTCGATCAAACTTATAATAATCAAGGAAGCATCGTGCGAATGTCACTTAGTTCTCGTACGCAACGTATTGGGACCGAGCTGGAACGCTTCAAGTCGACGACTTCTTGAAATATTGAAGGTCATGGCAACTCAGGGGCCTATGAGTTCCAAAGCGAGGGGAAAGCGCAAAGCTGAACCTATCCAGATACCGAAGTGAGTGGGCCAAGATTCCCAGTCTTTCTCTTTCGCTGAAGGCCCCTAGACATGTCATCCACCCCGGGCCTTCAGAAGATGGTAACGGAGAGACCTCAACAAGTAACAGTGAGCCGTCATTATATATCTGCCATGCCATTAGCTTATTTCTCATTTAGATCGACTTGCTGCCTTGACGAAGCCCAGAGCGTCTGAACAAGGAAAACGGAGGGTCGCAGAAATCCCAGACACCAAAGGCAAATCATTGAAGGGAAGAAATGTTGGGAAGCTAGCTAATTTGATGACTATGCCCATGGATATCTTTTTCGAGGTGCGGTATCTATCAGGACCTCTCTACAGAGACTTAACCCCTTTACTTGTCGTAGATCACGTCGAAGCTCCATCCGGTAGACATCCTGCAGCTCGGCAGAGTCTCCAAGCATTTCAGATCGATCTTTATGACCCGCAGGGCCAAGCACATCTGGGTTGCTGCTCGTAGCAACGTTCCCGCATTGCCAGACTGCCCACCAGATCTTGACGAGCCGCAGTACGCGAATCTTTTATTCGAACATAATTGTTTGGTCAGGGCTTCTCAGATTTTCAGGTGGTCAATGACTGATTCCCATATAGGCATGCGGTAAGCAAAGAGCCAATCTGGTGGACTATATGCTGCGCCTGCGATTTTGCAAGCCTTGTCTCACAGAGAAGTGACTATCTCCATTCTTTTTGGTAAATATGAGATTCACCTGCCTGTGTCAGTGTTTCTCGAGGATCCACCTTGCTCAAGCGCTTCGGGAAGAAAACGGATCCCGTAGTTTACACACTCCTGCCGCGTTCCTCTGTGAAGCTCCGTATGTATCACGTCACCTATCGTCGCTGCGTAATTCTGATATTTTCAATAGCTACATCTCAAGCCCCGCCTGAGAGTCGTTTGAATGACGGTAATAATGCGTACTACCAGCCAGAGTTCAACAAGATTGTCGCTCAATTCCTCGCCTGTGAGATGAACAAGGACGAGCGAGAGCATTTCGTGAGTGAAAGGCAGGAGTTATCATCTCAAATAATGCAGGTTGGTTCTGCAAATTACTATTTTCGCATCGAGTTTGGCATCTGTTGACTTCGGCTACTAGAGTGGAGTCGACCTCCTTCGGTGGCATAATGACTCTAGAATCAACAAAGATGAACAGCAGCGTCAAAGGGCAGCAAATCGGAAAGCAAGGTGAGCCGGATGCACTCGTCCGACCCTCCTCGTCTGATTTTGAATCACAGCATCGAAGAGAAATTGGAAGAGTTGGGCTGGGATGAAAGCTCCTTTCCCACATGGCGGGAGTGGTCCCACAGATATGAATGGGACAAGCTACTAGAACAACCTAGAGAACTCACCCCGCGCAGTGAGCGTCACTTACTGTCATTCGACTTCTCAGACGCTCACGCCATTGCATTCTTGCTAGTTTGGAATGCGATTCAGCCGAAGCTCGAAGCTATTATTCGTGCCGTACAAGAGCAGCGTGATCGCCAAAATCTTGCCACACGCAAGGCCTCCAGAATAGAAGAATTTTGGAGAATATATGAAGCCTTCTTGGTTAACAACTACTCTACTTACCTCGATCGAATCTTGATGCCCAGGGTTTTCGACGCATCCAAGCTTCCTTCGGTTATAACATTGATTGAGGAAGACGAGGCGACCATCCCGGTCACGCAGGAGCGCCTGGAATCAATCTTGGAGGATTTTTCCAGGGAGGCTGAGGAGCACAAGCAGGCTATCAAGGAGGACCTCCTTCGCGTTCTCGGGAAGTCGAACTTTCCCACTGATGGATCTTTGAAGGAATCCAGGGACATTTCACCAAGCGCAGATGACGCTGACAGTCTATTTCTACTTCCATCATCGTTCTTCTCGTGTCAAAACCGCCTTCAGCACTCAACCTCCTGTCATCACCTTAGGAGGTATCCGGAGATCCTTGACGAGGTACATGTGCGGGAACGTGCGTGGGCGACGTCTCCGGTCAAATATGATCATCAGACCGGCAAAGTAGCCCAGTATGTGCTTCAGGCGTTGGGACTCAAAGCCGACATCACCCAAACCGAGCTGGATGCGCTGGATGGTCGGTTCTTTTGTCTGTGTGGGAAGCCTGGTCTACGACCCATGGATTTCGGTGATATAGTGAGTTCTTTCACATATGGGCTCGAAGGCGTGAGGAAATAACTATTACGTGTTCTCTAGACAAATCATCTTCTGACGGAGAATCAATGGTTTGACTCTATGCAGGGAGGTATCCAGTAAGTGTTTCCCTGTTCCCCATCAATGCCTATATGACAGATCTTGGTGTGTTAGAGTCGAAAATGAGTCGTTTGTGATCAACAACGACCACGATCTCAAAGGTTCCAAACCCTTGATTACGGTATTGTCCCAAGAAGAAATCGCTGGAGTGGACGTGTCCAGTGGTGTTCGCCTTGTCATTGAGCCGTCGTGTTATTGCAATTTGTGTTACAAGGCCAGATCCCGCCACCACTGGCTGCTAAGTAAATCTCTCGCTGAACACCATATGCGGGCGAAGTACGTTTCCGAATCTCCCTTCGTTGGTCCCCACCGAAATCTCACTGTTCACTCCATCAGGCATTCAAAGGAGTTGGAAGACGGTGATACCGTGTCGCGTTCTGAGCTGCACATGTAGTCCCATTTCTGGGAGTCGCCTACTTACAGTACAAATCGTCCTGGATACCAATTCTTGTGCTGTCAATCCCGTGAGAACTATGACGTCCGCCAGATATGTTTCTCTTGTTCCATCTCGTATCTCTTGAAAACTCGACGGTGATTCACGTCGTCGGCTCCGCCCATGATGAACTCGCATACTTATAGGTTTCATGAACCTCAAGCCTTACACGTAGCTCACTTGTCTTGATCACAATGGGGTATGCTTTACCTTTGGTTCTCTCTCCTTGGGGAACCTTCTGACCATAAACGTCCCATCTAGAATCATAGCGTCTTGTATAGCAGGTTCGTCGGAATCGGCTGTGGATACAGGAAATCCTGATTCACGTAGGTGTATATCGACAGGAATCTTTGACTGCATTGGCGGGGTGATCATGGCGATTGTCGAAACGATTGCCGGTTGTCTTGAATGCATCGTATCAGGTGAACACTCGCAAGGTGCATAAATTGACCACCTTCAAAGCTGAAATACATTACCGCAGCCATCGCCGGGTGCTTCACGGGTATTGTCGATTGCATCACTGGGTGTCTCTGTTGTGGGTAGGTGCCGAAGGCCCGCCTCGAGATATTCTCACTGACTTGCGTGAGCAGAAGAGTCTGATGAAGGGCTCCGGGATGATTTCCATCCCCCTCCGCGCACGCTCCCGGAGCCCTGGCCTCTGATGCATTTCAACATTGATTATCTTTTATCATATATCAGACACTACTTTATTCCGAACCAATACCAATACGGTTGCGGACGAAGAGAGTGACAATTCATGCGCACATATCCAAAACAACAACGGTCAAGATTGAGTGCGTCCGACCTGCTAATTGATACATTTTGTGGTGGTAGTAGCCCTCGTCCAATGTCTCTTAGAAGAGACGAGATACATAAGAAAGGATTCGTTGACTATATGCTAGCCCATCACACTCGCTAACAAGGCCATTCGCACCTGGACAAAATGCTAGTTAGTCGTTCGTCGAGGGAAGATGGGGTGTACTCACAAACAATCCGTACCGCATCTGACGGAAATAAGCAGCACGGCGAGAGTCGAAATCCACCTCTGGGTCAATTTCTGTTCAGGATAGTTGAACGAGTCAGCGAGATAAGGAAAGAAATCAACTGGGAGCTCACCGTTAACGCGTGGAAGAGGGTGCATGACGATCATGTCCTCCTTCGCGCGAGCTAAAACGGCATGATCGACTCGATAAGCGTCTTTGACCGCCTCCCATGCCGCCTCGGTTTCAAACCGCTCTTTCTGAACCCTCGTAACATACAGAACATCTGTATCTTCTAATACGTCCTCCAGGGACTCGTATTGCTTCACAGGGACGCCCGCTCGGCGTGCCGCGCTTACTACGTTTGCAGGCATGGAGAGAGATGCAGGGGAGACGAAGTTGAGACGGACAGAGTACAAGCAAAGCAACGTCACCAAACTATGCACAGTGCGTCCGTTTTTCAGGTCGCCCAGCAAGGTGATTGTACGGCCGTTGACGGTCCCGAGTTCAGATCGAATGGTATACACATCCAAGAGTGCCTATGAACGGATTAGAAACATAAATATGGCGACAAGGGGAAGGCGTACTTGGGTCGGATGCTCGCCGATACCGTCGCCTGCATTGATGATCGGCACAGGAGAGAACTTGGCAGCAAGCTGAGAGCTGCCAACTTCAGGATGACGAATTACGATGGCGTCCGCGTAACACCCGAGGGTTCGAATAGTGTCCTGCAAAGTTTCACCCTTGGTTACCGAAGATGTCGTCGCGTTCACTTGCACAACCTCTCCACCACAACGTTTCATGGCCGCATCGAATGATGCACTAGTCCGCGTGGATGCCTCATAGAACAACGTGCATAGCACTTTGCCTCTGAGAATGTCAAGTGTTCCGTTCCTCTCGACCTGTAATTGCATTTCATGGGCGAGAGAGAACAGGTCATATAGGTCGCGAGCGGTGAACTGCTTGACTGACAAAATGTGTCTGCGGTGGAAGGCAGGGTGCGAGGTGACGTGTGACAGTAGGAGTGATGAGGAGGGAGGTCCATGGAACAAAGGAACTCCGGCTGGACCCTGTAGAGGTGACATTGGGGTAGGATGAGTTACTCCATCTGCGCCCCTCTGCCCAAGGGATAAGTCAGGTCTTGCACCGGAAATTGATGCTGCCCTCTCAGTGCGCCCATGAACGATTGTGGAACTGGAAGTATCTCGACCTGATGGAGAGAGTGTCAGAGCGCCATCGAGGAATACGGTCTGGCCGTGGACGACAACTCGGTGAACTTCTCCAGCGACAGCTACATTGTCCAGAGGAGACCAATAATGTGCTCCATCGCTATAGAGGGATCGTCTGCCGACTACAACTTCGACATGAGTGTGAACTTGCTCGGGAAGGTTGAAGATGCGGAGCGGATTGTCGTGTAAGCGATCCTTGATGTCTTTGAGGGATAAGCGACCTTGAGAGACGGCAGTGAGGAGCAAAGGAAGGGTTTCCTTAACTCCCGACCAGGGGGATGCACTCTTCTTCAACTCCGAAGCAAGTTCGTAAGGCGTCGATCCGATGGAGAAGGCGTCCACAACATCCAGGTTCTTCCATAACGATGCCTGATCATCTGAGGATGGCAAGCAAGTGGAACCTGGGAATTGTTCTCGTGTAAAGAACAGTGCATAAACGGATACATCGCAGGTAACCTTCAGGTGCTTGGCTTTGCTGAGGGAGATAAGGAGGATATCCTCCTTACTTCGAACGCCAGATACGTGAATGCTACGTCCGTGCAAACTAGCCAGCAGGAGGACCGAGGCCAAATCAGAACCCCTGGCATCTGTGACGATAAGTTTATCTTCAGGCCAGGATGTGAAGTGAGAGGCGACAACAGAGACTTGAGTGGACACGCTGTCTTGGAAGGGGATGAACAAGTATTTCACATCTGCTTGGATTTCCTCGTCGAGGGACTTAACATTGCCAGCCGATGCCGAGACGCTGAGAGCGTAATTGCAGTAGGCGGAATCTTTCGCGTTAGCGCGAGCTTGGTCGAGAGTACGGTCATCGACAATGCGATCGTCGAGCCCAACAGGAGTAATCAAAGCCGTGGTGAATCCTGCAGAGATGAATGCCTTGGTAGCTTCAGCGAAGTCACGAGAATTCTTGGTGGTCAGTACCGGAACGAAACCTGCAATGTTGATTAGACCCGGGAAGATGTAAGTGTCGTGTGAGGTCTTGAAGTCGACGGAGGATACGTCCAAAGGCAGCCGTCGCACAAGTGCTTCGACAAGCAACTTAGCACACTTGACATTGGTTATAAGGGGGATGGCGAAGTCGACGGCCATACGACGGGTTCGATATCCCTTACTAGCATAGCTGGCGGGGCGACGATAGTGGTTCTTGGAGGGCAGATTGATGTACATGTCAATGAGGTTGTTTGCAAGGTGCTGAGTGAGATCATATTCGGACTTCGATTTCGCGGTATTATCTTCGCCCAAAGCCTCAAGATACTATCGAGGAGATGAGCACGATGAAAAGAATAAAGTGGGAGAAGTGGATACCTTGCAAGGCACATTATGTTCGGCCAAGAAGTCGGCTGTACCAGAAGTGGCAAATATGTTGTAACCAGCTGCGTGAAGCTTCTGCACGGATGGCAAGAGCTCTAGTTTCTCTTTGTAGCCGCCAATGGAGAACAAAACGTTCTTCTTTGGGGGAACGATGCCCGTGGAGATGAGGGCTTTCAAATACGCCTCGTATTTGTCCTTGCCGAAGCATGCCACCTCGCCAGTCGAAGCCATCTCGACGCCCAAGATGGGGTCGGCACCAGAGAGGCGACTAAAACTGAACTGGGGTACCTTGACGCCAACATAATCATTTGGCAGGCCCGGGTCGGGGTATGGTTCAACAGGAATCCCAAGCATGACCTTGGTAGCCATCTCGATGGCGTCAATGCCTGTAACTTTGGAGACGAAGGGGAACGACCGTGCTGCGCGTAGGTTGCACTCAATGACCTTGATCTCGTTGTTCTTCGCAATGAACTGGATATTGAATGGTCCAGTGACGTTAAGGGCATTCCCGATCTTCGCGGTAGCTTCCTCGATTTGTCGAACCGTGGTCGGATCAAGATCCTGAGGTGGATGGATGAGAGTGGCATCACCAGAGTGGACACCCGCATTCTCGACGTGCTCGGAGATGTAGTGCATGATCATTTTCCCATCCTTAGCGACAGCATCCATCTCGATCTCCTTCGCTCCCTCGATATACTTGGTTATGACGACGGGATGTTCGCGCGATACGGCAGTAGCTTGAGTGAGATAGTTCACCAGGTCATCGTCAGTGAAGACCACGTTCATTGCGGCGCCGGACAACACATAGGACGGCCTGACAAGCACGGGATACCCCACATTGTCGCAGAAGGCGTGGGCCTCTTTGAGAGTGGTGAGCTCTTTCCATGAGGGCTGGTCGACGCCAATCTCGTCCAATAATCGAGAGAATTTGTACCTGTTCTCGGCAGTATCGATCATCTCCGGAGACGTTCCATAGATGCGGACATTCTGGCGGTACAATGGTAGCGCAATATTGTTTGGTGTTTGACCTCCCATAGATAGGATGATACCGCGAGAACGTTCGGTATCATAGATGTCAAGAATCGTCTCCAAACTGATGTTCTCGAAGTAGAGACGATCAGCTTCGTCGTAATCAGTGCTGACAGTCTCGGGGTTGTAATTGACCATCACTGTTGGCAGGCCCTGATCCCGTAAGGTTCTGATCGCTCGAACGGCGCACCAGTCGAACTCTACTGAAGATCCAATCCGGTAGACGCCTGAGCCCAGAACAATAACACCTCTGTCCTCGAATGTGATATCATGCTCCACGGCGTTGTACGTGGTGTAGAGGTAATTGGTAAACGCAGGGAACTCTGCTGCCACAGTGTCGATTTGTTTGACGAAAGGCGAGATGCCACTTTCTTGGCGGAGGCGGCGCACAGCGAGCTCTGTGGAGCCCACACAAGCAGCAAGCTGTCGATCGGAGAACCCAAGCTGCTTCGCCTGCCGGAGGAGGTCCCCATCAATGGAGGCGATGGTACATGACCTAGAGAACGAGGGGGGATAAGGACTAGACTTCTTGGGTAAGAAGGGCTGCGTACGACAATCGTTGCTCCATCTGGAAGATATATTGGAGCTTCGTCAAGAACCACTTGTCAATGTTGGTCATTTGCCAGATCTTATCAACACTGTATCCGCGATGGAAAGCCGTCGAAATGGCAAAGATGCGTTTGTCCGTCGGGTTCATGAGTTCTTCATCAATATCTTCTACAAAGTCATTCTGGACGACAGAGGGGCCAATATCAGCGTAGTGTTGGGGAGGAAGTTCGAAACGAGCACACCTTGGCGAACCCAGCAAACTGGTCGTCAATAGCCCTGATAGCCTTTTGGATCGTTTCTTCGAAAGTTCTCCCAATGCTCATGACCTCGCCAACGCTCTTCATGCTGCTGCTTAACAACTTGCTCACGCGACTGAACTTCTTCAGGTCCCAGCGTGGTATTTTGACAACGACGTAGTCCAAACTGGGTTCGAAACATGCGGTAGTGACCTTCGTAACAGAGTTTTGGATTTCGTTGAGAGGGATACCGAGACCGAGTTTCGCAGCAATAGATGCGAGCGGATATCCAGTAGCTTTGGAGGCAAGGGCGGAAGAACGAGACAGACGTGCATTGACCTGACATAAGCGTTAGTGGTGACCTAAAGGTCCGGGGAAGTACCTACCTCGATGATACAATACTCCCGCGACGTTGGGTTAAGAGCATACTGGATGTTACATTCGCCAATGACTCCCAGGTGGCGAATCACGTTGATAGCAGTTGTGCGCAACATATTATAATCAGCGTCAGAGAGGGTTTGTGATGGAGCGACAACGATGGAATCGCCAGTATGTATGCCTAGGGGATCAAAGTTCTGTAGAGTTTTGTGAGAGGCGTCCTAGTAGTATCAGATACCACCTCACCTCCATGTTGCAAACCGTGATACAATTATCTCGGCAGTCCCTTACGACCTCATACTCAATCTCCTTCCACCCCTTCATGCTCTTTTCGACCAAGACTTGTGGGCTCGTCGCGAAGGCTTTGGCGCACAACGCCCTGAGTTGTCCCTCATTCTGCGCAAACCCACTACCCAAACCTCCGAGAGCATACGCCGCTCGCACGATAACGGGGAAGCCAATCTCGGCGGCGGCGGCGACAGCTTCCTCGCTAGTAGTAGCGGTCCTACTCATCGCACACTTTTCACCGATCTCCTCCATCGCCTGTGCAAACAACTGGCGATCTTCGGTCGTGATGATCGTCTCGATTGGGGTCCCAAGAACTTTAACTCCAAGACTCGCAAACTCGTCTTTGAGTTTGATGCCAACGTTAAGAGCCGTTTGGCCGCCGAAGGTCACGTAGATTCCATCGGGTTTCTCATATTTGATGATTTTGCGAACGAATTCGGGGTTAACGGGGAGGAAGTAGACTTTGTCTGCGAGACCTTTGGATGTGGCGATGGTAGCAATGTTTGGGTTGACGAGGACGGTGTATATGCCTTCCTCTTTCAGAGCCTTGATGGCCTGCGAACCCGAGTAATCGAACTCGCCTGCTTGGCCGATGGATAACCCACCAGAACCGAGGATGAGGACCTTCTTGACGTCCGCTCGAGGGATTCGTTTCTCATTCTCTTCCTTGTCCCCTCCTGGCATGAAGATCGGAAGAAGAGAATTTGTCTTGACGCAATCGACGATATTCTGAATAAATACGTCGAACAGGAACTCGGTGTCCCTCGGGCCAGGTGTGCTTTCCGGATGGAACTGGACTGAAAAGAAGGGCTTGTCAACGCAATAAATACCCTCGTTGCTTCCATCATTCGCATTCTTGAACAACTCCTTCCATCCGGCGGGCAGAGTAGCGGTATCCACTTGATACCCATGATTTTGACTCGTGATGTAACATCTACCACTGAGAGCGTCCGTGCAAGGGATGTTATGGCCACGATTACCATACTTCATTTTTGACGTCGTCGCTCCTGCGGCGAGGGCGAGAAGTTGGTGACCCAGACAGATACCAAAGATTGGTCGATCGGCCTTTTGGAGCGCTTTGCTGAGTCGAGTGATAGTGGCTTTGACCATGGTAGGATCACCAGGTCCGTTCGAGACGAAGAGTCCATCGTAAGGCTCCTCAGACGAAGCGAGGAAGTCGTAGTCCCATGGAACGACTTTAAGTTCTACGCCTCGGTTGATAAAGCATCGTACTTGGTTATATTTCATACCAACATCGAGAGCAAGGACTCGTAGAGGACGGCCGGACACGTGGAGTTTAGGGGTGGAAGTCGGCTTGTACAATCGAGGAGTCGTGATGGACACAGCCGCAACGAGGTTGTCCTGGTTAGGGTCCCTGAAAGGAATATCCACATAGTCTTCTCTCCAAGCTGAGCCGGGAGGGGAGGGCGCCCGCGAAGGGGCTCGCGAGACAGATCGAGACTCGGGAATGGACATCCTGGATCGCCCAATGGGGGCATCAGCCCTCCTCGCAAGTATCTTACCCAGCATACTTCCCTTTTCTCGGATACGTTTTGTGAGCATACGAGTGTCGACACCATAAATGGCGGGGATATTATTTTCTTTCAACCATTGGGAGAGAGATGAGGAGGCGAGGAAATGGCTGAAGTCTTGTGAATAGTTGCCTACAATAAGGGCCGATATGTGAATGCGAGACGACTCGAACTCGAGAGGTAGGGAGGTGGGATCGGGGGAGGGGCGGGCTGGGACACCATAATTGCCGATCAGAGGGTAGGTGAGGATCAATATTTGACCTTCGTAGGACGGGTCTGTGAGCGATTCGGTGTAACCGACCATTCCTAGAATGTATCCCGTTAGTTCTGGTTTCAAATATCAATCGAAAGAAAAATGATAATGTGGTCGTGTGCGCCCATGGAAGATAATCCCTGAATCCGAAGCATCATAGTCTAGTACTCACCGGTTTGGAAAACACATTCTCCCGAAACGCTCTTACCCTCCGCACCGAAGCTGTATCCTCTCAGCTTCGTGCCATCGGCGAGCTCCAGGACCGCGTCCAATGCGTCAGTTCGACCATTTAAATGGATCGCACCATTTTTCATTGGAGGTACGGTGACAGGAGCTGTTGGATACCCATGAGGGGTATTGGTTGCATTTCGAAGGAGGACAGGTCGAACGGGGAGGCCTGGCGGATTCGACAGAGCCATGGTCGGAGAAGTGGGGGAAGGGTCTCGGAAAGATAAAAGGTAGATTTATTGAAGGTTCTGTGAGTTTATATCCTCTTCCTCTTCGTCCAGGTCGCGTCCTAGGAGATCGTGAATTGGGTGAAGAGGAAGAGGAGAAGGAAAAAAAAATCCACAATCGCGTACCCATCTAAGGATCTTATTTGTCATTATTGTGATTTCAGTCTATATCAGGAAGGTGTCGTTATTTTGTGGCGGTTCTTGGACCTTGATCACATTCTCATCTTGCAGCTGACGCTCATCTTCCCCTGCATTTTTATCGATGGAATCAGTCAGAATTCATCCGTCTGTCGAAAGTCGCCTCATCACCGCCGGCGCACTGCTATCCGATGCCCCGATTTATGATCGCGTTGTCATCGGCGTGGCTGTCTTCAAACCGACACCCGCTAAAGACGGAGACACTTTATCTCCCAATCACCCTAGCGTCCTTATTGTCAAGCGCTCAGCACACGAGTCATTCCTTCCTAACGTCTGGGAGATACCCGGTGGACATGTCGAGCCAACAGATCCGACTATTCTACATGCGGTCATCAGGGAGACCAAGGAGGAGACGGGTTTGGATGTCGAAGCGGTGTTGGGAGAGTTTGACCAGTTTGTTTACAAAGTGGAGAAACCGGGGGGTAACACGAAGACCACGATCCAGTTAAATTTTGCTGTGGGCGTGTTGGGCGGTGTGGACATCGATAAGATGGTTGTACTATGTCCCGATGAGCATCAGAGCCACGCTTGGGTTTCGGTAGGTAATATTGGCGATTACACGTTGACGGAGGGTATGAAAAAGGTAGCTATGGATGCTTTGGCTTGGGGGCAGCGTCATCTTATTGTTGGCGATTGATATCATTGTTCGGCGAGTGAGCGGTTCAGCCCTTCAGACATAGCCTTCCTTCTTACACACATTCTAGCGATCGACCGTGGGGCATAGGTTGGCCACTTCTGATCTTTGGTGTCCTCTTTCCTCGGCCACTTACTTACTTTCTAGTAGCTTGGAGGAAGCCGTTGAGAACTGTCCATGTGGAGCTGGGGCCTGGCTGACGCACGAGGGCTATTTCTTGTGAGCCGTTTGGGCTTTCGAGACTCAGCGCCCGCGCGGCTTTCAGTATGAAGCTCGATGCCGTTCCATCATACCCATTTACTAGGCTAGACTAGCGGTCAAGTTGGGCGCTTCCCTTCTGAATTCGTTCCCATACGGCGATATCGTATTCGAGCGCTCAACTAAACTTATCCGGATCCTATGTGCGTCAGGTACTATCTTTTCCTTCAAGCGCTTTCTTGGTCGCCCCTGGGTTTCATGAATACCATCCCCGCCCCAGGGGCCACTACTAATGTCTTATCTCTCCTCATCTCTTCTTCGCGTATCTCTGCCCATCTCCCTCTAAAGGTCCGTGTCATATCTGCTTCGGGAGGTTCACCGGTAGCTCCTTCGCACGTGCACCTGGTTGGGACTGTACAAGTAACCCCGGTTATAAATTCAATGTTCAGATTTGGATCCAGGCCAACAATCCCATTCCCAACGTTGATCGCAACACGATTGAAGAACCATTGTCATCTCGCCGTCAACACTCCTCCCCTGTTCGGGACTCGGGAACTTGATCACGGACAGAACAAAGCACCAGTAGGATTTTCTCTTACAATCAACAACTCAAGCGAGCCTTCAGCAGGTGCGCAAGTGCACTCAGTCTGAGCGATTGTATGCACCGTTTGTGGGCTATTCGACGACTCTGGCACATAGTATACGACATATGGAAAAACTACAACGAATAATAACGCGACATTAGCCTTGTCGCATAAAAAACAGTGGATGAGACGAGTAGCAGATAGAATCGGTGGAGAGTGGGAGATAGTGAACTGAAATCAGCGGAGCTCCTCTTGGACTATCCAAGACAGCTGTTAGT
The DNA here is from genome assembly GCA_000697665.1 of Jaapia argillacea MUCL 33604. NCBI lineage: Eukaryota > Fungi > Basidiomycota > Agaricomycetes > Jaapiales > Jaapiaceae > Jaapia > Jaapia argillacea. The sequence goes on from KL197718.1 coordinate 199,729, forward strand.
GCGAACCTGGGTCGAATCAAATCCGGCGCACCAAGTTCCGAAGACTCGACCATGGGATGTGCCTCTCGCAAAGTCTTGACAGCAATAGAAACGCGTTGATCCACAGTATTCTTGCGAAGATACTGTTGAGTATGTGTTCCCACTTCGCCCAATTTGTCCCAATCGCCCAACGACACGCTCTGCAACCCTTGCTCCACATTGAAACGAAAGTAAACATCTGGCTTGTCCCTGAAATGCTTCTCCAAGTCATCCGCCGTACGTTCACAATCAGTGGCGATATCTCGCAAAGCCTGAACGACTTGCAACGGAAGTATGTTCTGAAACATGCCCGAAGATTTTGGAAGCTTGATAACGTGTGCTTGACCGCTCCCGATACTGATAATACAGGCAATGGATCGCCCGGGGAAAATGAGGTCAGCTTCTTCGATGACTCGCATGGTCGGGTTGTTGTTCCCAAGCCCAGCATCCACAAAACGCTCCTTCACCGTGTCTCCAATATCGATAGGTTTGAAGAAGGTAGGGGCAGCGGACGTCGCTCTGGCTGCTTCCCATATAGTGCAATCGTAGCTTGCATTTTTCGGTGAGGGGTAAGTGCGGAAGAGGCGGGGGATGGAGGCGTTCATGTTGTCAGCCGCCATGGCACAGACGAATCTAATTGTCGATCGGTGTCTAGCACGCGAAAGGATCAGAGACGAGAAACTCACGTCTTGCAAACTTCCTTTTCAGGCCGAGGATCCAACATTCGAACTTCAGGGTTTGGTGGTGAGGTTGCCTTCCCCACGATATCTTTGATAGCCTTCTCCAAATTGGTTTTCTTGAACATACCATCTTGTCCCATCCACTTCTTCTCCGAAAATACGCTTTCCGCTAACCGACCATAGGCGGCAATGGCCTCGTCGACGGACATCCGAAGACGACCAAGCATGAGTGCTATGAAACTGCATGGTGAACTGACATCAACATCCTGTCCTACGAGGGAGGAAAGGTAGAGATACGAACCCGCCCGTGCTCGTCCCACCGATGAGGTCAAAGTATTCACAAGGAAGCGGAGGGCTCGGTAGTTTATCCTGATGCTGGATTCTCTGCATCAACTCCCTCAACACCAGCAACTCGGACAAGCCACGGATTCCGCCACCATCTGATGAGTGAATCAGTACGGGTGTACTACAGGGACTAGTGATCGACGATGAGAGACGTACCAAGAGAGAGCAGTCTTAATCCTCTTGGTTCCTCTGCGTGAATTGCCATGATGGTTGACGACGATGAAGCGCAAGAGGACGCATTGCGGATGCGAAGCAGCGCGTTGACAGATTGGCGCTGTGCAATCACACCGCCATTCAGCGCTTGAGCCACCGAGGAACCCACGAGAACTAAAATATGATAAGTGAAGTTAATGAGCCCCCTTGCCGTCCGTTGTGCGAGTACTGTGAGCATAGGACCTATGCTCACAGTCGACTTCAAATCACAAGCCTATTGCTTATTGCCTGTTGCATAATTACATAAAGTGTCGCACAGCACTTCTTACGCTAGGGATACAGTTTCGACGTTCGGGTCGGGACTGTTTCCCGCCGTCACATCCATCTTTGCTTCGCTTACACAAGTCGCTTCAAAGCCAGAGGATCCAGGGAAGCCTTAATATTAATCCAGGAGAAACAGTCGACAGCCTAAAGCCTACATATGTCATCTATAAAAGTCCTAACCTGAGAATGATCACCAGAAACTACATAGTTGCAAGGCCGTATGAACTCCCCGATACGTCCTCAAACCACTTGATCCTTTCCCCGAGACCGCCTTACTCAACATCTACGATCTCCGTTTCCTAAACATAACCTCCGCAGTCGGGTTGGGAGAACACGCAGTCGCAAAGTAAAAATCAGCCGGTCGAACACCCTCATTCTCCAATTTTAGATCATACGTGATCACAACATGCGCCAACATTGCCTTTAACTCGTTCGAGGCGAAGAAACGGCCAGGACTAAGTGTTAATGGAGTGAGTATGAAATGAGGTACCTCGGAAAAGGGATCTGAACACACCAGGCATGTCTACCGTGTCCGAATGGCACATAATCCACTCCAGTAGAAACGAATTGATGTTTCGTACCCTCACCTTCCTCCTCCCTCATATTGGCAAATCGGAAACCGTCGAATACATCGGGGTCGGAATAATTGCCTTCGTCATGGTGCATTGGAGCTGCGGCGGTTGATACATAATGGCCGACGGGGACCCGTGTGCCGTCAGAGAATGTGAAAGGCTGCAGGACTTTACGAGTCATAGATACTGGACGGAACGATGTTCAGATTTTAGGACGATCGAAGATGGGGTGGATGTGGGGAGAGATACACACCACATCCTATCCCATTAAACCTTTGAGATTCCTTCAAGAAACTATCCAACTTCCTCATCTTCTGCATAGCAGCTTTTGTCCATCCCTCTTCCTTGACGATCGCCTCAACCTCTTCTCGCATGGGTTGAATATACTGAGGGTTCGCGGCGAGATGGAACAGTGCATGGGTGAAGCTCTAGGGGTGGATATATGAGCACTTCTATGGCCAAAAGCGGATGGACTGATAGTCACCATCGAAGACGTATGGATCGCGGCAAAGTTGACGGTCAAGATCCGAAGAGTCCAGTTCCGAATGGTACGCTCTTCACCTTTGGCGTCTTCCATGAACCACATAAGCATATCATTCTGCGGTAGAAAGAGTTTTAAGAAATGTGTCAGAGGATAATAAGTTTTCGAGAGACAACATATTGACGAACAGGTTTGTCAGACCAGTCTTCACCATACTCTTCCATGCACTTCAGGCGCTCTTCAATAAGTGGCTGCAAATGTTTCATGCCCCGTTCAATGCTAGCAGGCACATTGGTGAAAAGTCGACCGGCCAGGCTGAAGAAGGCAAGCACCGAAGTCAGACGGTATGAAACGATAATCGCGACGATGCTACTCACGGTTTCAAGAAAGACGGGAATAGATTGATAATCGCAGCACCTTTTACGACGTCGATCGTGAATTGGATGTTCAGTTGTCCATAATCTTTGTTGCGGCCTGATAGAAGGGTGTTTATGTGTAAAGTTCGCAACGACAACGGAGCCGAACACACATAGGGGTAGGCCGACGAAGACCCTGTTACTGATGCGACATACAACTTGCATGATCGTAGATAATCCCGGCAACTTGGTCCACTCTAGAAACGTTGGGGTTCAATTCTGGAAGTGGGGTGATTGAGGTTAAACGTACCATCTGTAGGGGGGATGACATCTGTGAAGGCAGCGGCCACTTCATCTCGAACATCGGGGAATAACTTCGCAAGGCTCCTGGTTAACTGAGACCTGACGATTGGGATGTGATATCCGTCATGATGAACGTTTGAACCAAGTGTATATGTGATGGCAAGCGACTGAAAGGTTTCGGAGAAAATGAGATATATATTTAGGGTAAGTTGGGGGAGGTACAAACTTCGTTGATCGCTTCGGCAAAGGACAAAACATTGTCCGGTGCCTTGCGAACGTCTTCGACCAGCTTCGGATCGCCAACGATGATATTCCACTGGCCAATCCCAGCGATCTTGAAAGGGGCTCCCTTGAACTATTCAAAGTGCAGTCAGTACAAGTAGTTGAGATGGAAACCAAAGATCATATTGACCTTATCGTAGCCCGCTTGAACTAGCTTGGGTGCGCTGAGCAAGAAACGAATTGATCCGATATACGACAACAGTGGCACCGAAGGGCCTCCAAGAGTTGGGATGGCATCGATCTGTGGGGAGACGACATGTCGATATTCCCGCTGAGTACAAAATGAGGGAATGGTCAATACTCACGATACGCTCCTCAGAAGTAAGATAGCGCAATCCAAGAAACACCAGAGCACCGGCACCAGCGAAAATCCAGGTGGGGTACGATATGTCGCCCATGGTGAACGCGATGGAAAACTTGTGAGCTGGACGTTCGCCCGCAAGCTGGGGGCGCTCAGCGGCTCGGTAGCGCTATTTTAGGGGTTGCACCCCATGTCCGAACCGTCATTAGAACCTGATGGTGAGAAGACATCAGCAATGGATGCACGAACGGGGATCGCAGAGTCACTGTCGAACCCAGTTGAAGATCCGAAGAATCATCGAACTGTGCTTGCTGGCACTTCCCGGATCCCCGGATGAGTATGGTATTGAGTATGGCTATTCGAGTGGTTGCACCTCATGTCCGAGCTGTCATTAAAACCTGATGGCGAGGAGATATCAGGAATGGATCCACGAATAAGGATCGTAGAGTATAAGTTACAGCCATGTTTACAGGGGTCGGACAGTCCGCGACAATGTGGCCATTTTTAATTTCGGGATATTCACATGCCTGGTAGAACCCCGATAGGCGGGCGAACGTGGATAATTATAAAGCGGTTTGCGAGATCATGAGGAGAAGCCCCGAGAAGCCCGATGATCACTTGCAGTCGAACGTCAGGCTGGGAGTGGACATTTTGCTGAGCGTTGCGTGTCGTCCGAATATATCGTAGATGGCGTGTAATGTTGTAACTACAGCGGACGGCGTGCAAGGTGCAATGTGGGTGCAGATCCGAAAAATCCTCAACCACGCCCCCGTGTGAGAGGTGAAATGTGAAATGTGACACCACAACCGCGAACGGCCCGGTTCTCAGGCTTCCTCGTCGGGCGACTCGGACATGGTTCTATGCTCTGATGGCGAACAACGCGTGCGCATCCATTTCACGTGTCTTTAATCTGGCGAAAGGCTCATATCTCCTCCCTCTGTTGGGTCTCTTCCCAGATCAAACCTTCCCTCCTCGAGATGATCCTCTCCCTCCTCCCATGATTCCCCACCATGAATCAGCTGGGAGGTATTCCTGTCAGGGCAGCCCCACCGTCCTCCAATATCACTTCATATATTGCCCCTCTTTCCAACGATTGCACTTCAAAGATATCTCAGACAATCAGACATCCAAGCCTGAAAACGCCCCCCTAGTTTACTCGGCTTAAGCTTGGGCAATTCGTCACTTCAACACTGCCTGTTTCCGGTCAGCCACCCAGCTCAAGTGGTCTGTCCTCAGAATCTAGATGAGTTCAAATTTCCTGTTCTGACAGTCGAGCTTGGTCTCCAAATCTTGCACGACGATACGTGTATGTAGCTCCTTCGTCTCTCTCCAACTGCCCTATTTTACACCGCTTGCTTGCATGATATAATGAAAATCCCGCACCGTCGCACGTGAAACCCATGGAGCATTATAGTCCCATCGACTCTCTTTGACGTGATTGAGGGCCCTTTCGTCACTCTATTTTTACAGCATAGCTTTCCTTCTATCGTTCGAATCCCGGCGCTGATGCTCCTCGAACTTCAGAGGATTCAGCTTCTTGATGCATCCCCCACGCACGAGCTGCCTCCAGCGTTGTAGTGACTGTTCTCGGCGTAAACTTACCATTACTTATCGAGGAATAACATTCGAATGTGATGCTCGCAATGAAATGAGTTTCAGCACAGTTTATGAATCTACTGAACGCCACAGTTTCGCCTAACAAGTGTACACATCAAATGTGGAGTGTGCAGAATTGGTGCAGAAGAGTTCTCTCCATCGTCATATCGAAGTCCCTCTTCATGTTTCCTCTATAAAATCACAATTATCCCTTCTAATCAACCCCCAAATCTATCCCACTCCTACTGTACACCATGCCCCCGCGCGAGACCACCTTAATGGGCCTGCCGCGCCTATCCCGACGCTGGGCGTCCACGAGCTCAGACATACCCAAACCAACACCTCGTAAAGGTCGTAAAGGTCATTTATACGGACCTAAACCCGAGCACCCTCCAGTCACACCTGAGGAATATGTGAGGATCACGAAGAGGAGGATTAGCAAGGCTGAACGGGACGAGAGGATGGACGTCACTCTCGCTCTGACACCCGTAAAGACGTGCGTTTTCTTCTTGTTATCATATTCTCGTAGTACTCAAGTTGTTACCCTCCTGAATTCAGTTATATGGGAGGTTTCACCAGACCCCGTGATATCCGTACATCAAATTGGTGGACGGGTGGAAGGTACAAGAATATGGGCAAGTGTACGAATCACCACCTCCAGCAGCCTACACCTCCCACACCGTTTTCCTCCTCGAATCCCGTTATACAATACAACCACGGTATTGGTCGAGCCGATACTCCCGAATCGGATCGTAGG